>BLKM01000897.1:649231-905791 GCA_013340265.1 Coptotermes formosanus
GGTAAATGTGGCCGGTGCGTAGGGCTGACAACCTTGCCACTTTCAAGTACCGATTGTCTAGAAATCTGGGAGCCTCAACCTCCTAGAACCCTAAGGGCCTGTCCAGGCCAGTAAAGGACTTGCTTTACTTTTTTTTTTACTTAACACCTACGTATACATACATACATACATATTAAATTTTCTTGTAATATGTGTATAACAATGATGAATGAATCATCATCATTGACAGCACACTCATTCATTCATTAATTAACTCATTCATTTATTCATTAAAAAGATGAGATCTGACTTGCTGCCAGTTTGAGTATCTGTGAACAGCAAACTGTCGTATGTGAATTTAATGTTTGTTTACTAAAATGAAGAGTTTGTTACAGTTTTATTTATTTACTTATTTATGTACAGTACATATGATTTCAACCTATGTTTGTTGTGTAGAAAGTGGAAAGGCAGATTTAAAATACTTGCATTCATCAGTGTTTTGCTTCAAATAATACACATACATTTTATGCTTAGGGGAATCAAACATTAGCATTCACAAACTCAAAATCTAGAAACAACAACAGAGTGAATGCATCAAAGTTTTTATGCTATCCATACTGTTTGCAACTTGTTATATATGCTTTGCAAAAATTGGACTGAGTCAGTGAACAAAGTGGACGTCCACAGAGCTCACCTCCAAAACTAACAAATGAATTGTATTGGATACTGTTAGGCAAAATTACAAGACATGAATCACACAAAAAATGTATATATAAAATATAATACAGATAACACTAAGAGTTCCTACCTTTGACACTTTTTTCCAGTGTTGCGCAGGTCTATATGTGTGTAATTGTGTACGTTATCCAATTAACAACAAACGGGGCAGAACACAAAAGCTAACACAGATAATAACAAAACATGAAAGGCTTCCTCAATAAGCACTGAACTATGTACATATAATTAACTCTTCCATGCTGGCCTCAGCGCACTCTACAGACCTGAAATTCTACACATGCTGCTGGCCTTGGTGCAACATACAGTCATAAATGCATTTAAGGGTACTATAAATTTAAAACTCCTCTGTTCTGGGCAGTAGTTGCAAATGCAAACCAAGCATCACTGAAGGGTTGAAAAGGTTTCTACCTTAGTTATTTACAAACACAGCTTACTTAAGTCACGAACATTTAGCTTATTATCTTACATCAAATAACATACTGGTGTGACACAAAACTGTATATATCCAATATATGCATACAAAGCCATTCACTTACCCAGATTGGTGTAATACCTTGTGTATTATACAATCCTGGACCAAATGTCACCACTTCATTCACAGTTGGGTCATATACTTCATTTCCAAGAACTCCATGAGATTCTGGAAACAAACCTGTAGCGATGGAATGATGGTTGGGGAATGTTTTAGTTGGAAACACGTTGCGTACATATGGTGCATGTGTGCCATCTGATTTGAACCTATCTAAACCTGGAGTTGCACGTTTCATAAAGAAATCATGACGAAACCCATCAAAAGACACAATCAGAAGCAGTGGATGTCTTGATAATGCATCAGCAAGTTTCACGACTACAAGGGATACAAAAATAAGCCCTACTGTCCATGTTGCTGACATTATGCACAACTGACTGTTTGGTACACCACACACATCCCATGCAAATTATTAGCTGCTTGGATTACAGTATGTAATCAGAGAGTGAGTTCTGGCATTTCAAGGACAAAGCCTACTGAAATCAGTTCACCACAGTGGAAATATTTGCTGGTTGGTTTAACATTTCACTCTCCAGCCTCAGGGTCACATGCCACAGTGGTATGGTAACTATGAACAGGTTATTTAACAATGAATACTGAAATAAACGTCTAAATGTATGTCCAAACAACCTGAGGAAAGAGATGAAAGTCCACCTAAGGAATAAACTAGAGATCAGTTTCTTATAATACGCTGACAATTAAACACGCATCACGCAGATCATATACAGCCTAGAAGCGCATGAACTTGATTATGCTTGGAACTCACTTATTTGTGAATTTTATATGTTGTGTACCATGCATACTTACAAGTTAATTACCACAAACCAACAATTATGCACAAACTTCACGAAGTTATATTTACATTGACATTATCCCTACATGTTTCAATGGACATGCCATCATCTTCAGGGGATACAAAGTGTTAAAGGTACCAAAGCATCAGGAAGTGTAAATTCTTTCTAGATGCATTACAGACCAGGTTTGATGCATATAGGAAGAATTTACACTCTTGATGTAAATATAACTTCATGAAGTTTGTGCATAATTGTTGGTTTGTTCTAATTCACTTATTTGTATGAAAAAAACCCAAATTTAGAGCACGTCAGGTATTTGATTATTAAAACAGATTATAAACGGAAATGGAATTTCAGGATAACAGGCCTGGACAAGGTGCCTTAATAGAATTCCACTCAGCAAACATATTTATTTCCATCCAATATACCAACAAGCGCATCAAAAGTCCACTGCATACATTAAAATATTTCCCTGTTCCATGCACACCAAGTGGATCGAACCATTAGAACTGATTCCCCTACTCATGTCACAACTCAAGATTATGGGGTCCTCAGCTGAGCTGTGTTAAGCATAATTAAGATTTATTTAGTGGTTAAAAGTGCCAATAAAATTGAGTTTCTGTGTTGAGCAGTCCTCCTGATGGGCAATTTAGGACAGGAGTAAAGACTTTTGAGATGACTACTGTAAGGACATGTTAATATCTTTTGCTCGTTCCTAAAGACTTCAGTTACAGAAGAACTGACTATGAAATGACTAGTTTTCAGAAAACTGCATTTCCTTTGGAAATGGAAACTAATCTTCTGTACACTGACATGAGTAAAACTTAGGTTATATTAACCCACTTGAACTTAACTGAAGTCCTTGAATTGCAACTTCATTATAAATGAGAATAAATTATGCACTAAGAAAATGTACATAATACAAATATGTGATAAAACAACTCAACAGGAAAAACATGCAGGAGCCACACTTTGCCTAGCTCCCTGCAATAATCTCAAAACAACTCAACAGGACAGACATTCAGAAACCAGACAAACAAAATGAAAAATGCATTATGTAAATCATATACCACTAAGTACAACGTGCCACGATTATGCTAAATATCAATCATACATGATATTTAAAAGGCTGAATGTAAAAATTATCCACCAACTATAATGACGCCACATACAGAAGTCCCATTCATCACATCCTTCCAAATGTCCATCATGCTGTTATGAACCCCCCCCCCCCCCAATACTTCCCCATATCACCCCTAGATGTCTTGCCATTCTGCTCACAGTAATGTTGGCATTAATACCATTCACACACAACTAATGTTTTGGGCTGGATGACATTTACCAGAGAGGTCTGAACAGGAACAGAACAGCAGGCAACAGGGGAGAAGCATTGAGTGTCATCACCTCCAGTGTCCATAAAACTTCTTTCTGTGGTCAGTGTAACTGATTACATGATATAGCCTCCCTTGAGCAGTTAAGAATGTTTCAGTTGAGAATTTTCCTGAAGGCCCAATACATCATTCATAAATGTACACAGAAGAACCTATCTTGAGAAGGAGTAACCAACTATACATCTTCACATTTCTAAAATGTGTTACTGAACATACACAAGTACTGCAGTACACACAATCTGGTGTGATTATGTAGATCCTGGACTTCCACACCAGCATAGCTCATCAGATCTTGAAGTTAGACTGTGGAATGCATTGTAAGCACCCCAATAATACTGATATTTAAACTACAGTACCAGTATATGTGTGTGTGTGTGCGCGCACACACGCAGGCGTGCATGCACGCACACACGCACATGTGCGTGCTCATATGAACTATAGGAATTTTTTATTCACACATTTTATTTATTATTTGCACTCACATGCAATTCTCATATTTCCAACTTAATTATCCTTCCAGCAAAAGTACTGAGCATGGTACATCTTCCCACTATAAACCTGAAAGTCATAACAACAATCAAAATATTCTATCCATTTTTTCCACCAAAAGCAGCATTCTTTTCATTCTTGTCCAATATGGAAATCAAATCCTCTCCCGGTGTGAGAGAATAATGGTAATACAGGCTACAGCTCAAAGTGTGAAAGAATAATGGTAATACAGGCTACAGCTCAAAGTATGAAAGAATAATGGTAATACAGGCTACAGCTCAAAGTGTGAAAGAATAATGGTAATACAGGCTACAGCTCAAAGTGTGAAAGAATAATGGTAATACAGGCTACAGCTCAAAGTGTGAAAGAATAATGGTAATACAGGCTACAGCTCAAAGTATGAAAGAAAGCTAGTGATACATGCTACAGCTCTACGCACAAAAGAAGGACAGTAACACACATTACAGCTGCAAGTGTGAAAGAAGGATAATGATACATACTACAGTTAGAAGTGTGGAAGAGTGACTGTCACAGGGTCAGTGCAAGTGATAAATTGGACTGCTGCCAGAAAGGTGGAAATGAGCTTTATGCCTTTTGGTGGGAGGGGAAGCAGTTGAGTGGGATACCTTAGTAGTGCCTCATACTTAAATCACTTTGTTATGCTTCTACCTGAACCCTGACCTGCCTCAGCAAATAAAAGTTCATGAATGTAAAAAAATCCATCATGCTCAGTGATCTGAAGCAGGTGAAGCACAACTAAAGCACTGCATAACACATACATATTTGTGAATAATGTAACAAAATCCTGCCACATGCACAAAGTCATACTATTATACATTTAGCAAATCATTATATACACTGTGAACACATTATGCAAACAGCACATTGTGAGCAAGCAACAGTTGTCATTACTCCTCAGCAGTCTAATTCTGAAAATCTGTAGCAATGTTTAACACAAAACGCAATTTATGCAACAGTCATAAATCTATTACGTATATTTCTCATTATTTACTGATTTCTCAAAAATTATCACAGCAAACAAATAATACAAAATGATCACCCCCTACTTCTAAAGTTGAAGTCAAAGCACTTTCCATACAGACATGTATTTGAGGCTTTCATGCAACTGGTCAAATAACTGACCAATTACAGCACATTCATACATGCCATATGACAGTGTGTAGACACCTACTGTACTAAATGTCCTCCAAATGTGTGTCCAAGATGATAAAGTATACGCAAATACTGTACCAAGACCGACTTCTCACAAGACACATCAAGTAACCTGGAATGCATGCACACCTCCTATGGACTTACAGCACAGACAAGTTGCAAAGATCATCACAGAAAGTATGTTAATCTTATTTATTTTTGATACAAATCATGACTGACTGCCATTTGAGGTGAGATCTGTTGTGGTTTTCCTCACACTTTCCAGTGGAATATTGTACAGTATCTTGAATGAAAGCATTACTACCACTTCCAACATTAAACCAATTTGACACTAAATCACCTCTGTTGTGAAAATATCTTCTGAGATGGAATATATCCCTTCACTAACTTCTGAAAAAGACTGCAACCTGCCACTTCAAGGAAGAAACCTTACTTTCTACCCTAAAGATGCGTGTGGCAAATTCCCCTGAAACAATGGAAAATTTACAAGTTCCAAGCCACTGTCATGAAAACCTCAATACTCATGTTTCTATTTTGATTCTACACTAATCTCTGCAGTTCATACAGGATTGTTACATAAGCCATAACATAATAAAGTGCCATGCATTTATGCTGGACAGTACACAATAATACAACAATAAGTACAACAATGTATCACATCAATCACATAAACTCTTAAGGAACATTCTGGCTATGTAACTGCTAAAGGCGTGTCACATAATACTGTCATCGATACTTCTGTTAGTCTTCAGTATCATTGTTTTCTAGAAGACGCTGAGCTTCTGTCCGGTCCAGATCTGACTTGTTAATTGCCCTGTGAAATAAACATGCGATCTCATGGTTCATGCCCTGTACACGAACCAATGAAAGAGGAATGTGGTTATGAAATTATTAAACATATCCAACAGACAAAATTAATGACAAACTACATTTGTGATAAAGTAAAATGAATCAAAGCTGACAAGAAAACAGAGAATTTGGTAGTTAGGGAATACAAAAGACACCCCAAATACTTCTCAAACCATTAACTAGCACATGCATGCCTCAAGAGCTGCAGTTATTAAACATGTCAATAAAAAACCAAATGGAAACACTGTAATGTTATCAGCTCGATACATACATTTCTGTGCACAGAACTGTTAATTATTTCTACTGGAAGATACAATCAAAATAAGATGCTGACAATAGCACCCTTCCTATGGACATAGCAGTATATACACGTTTGTATTCCTTCCACTAAATTACTACTGGCATACTAATATATCTTTAACTTCACATCATAGCATTTGGCAGAAAAAATTTAGTATCACTCAAACTTCATCATACATTCACATTTACGTGACTTGGATGCTCACTGAAAGCAAAACATAGGGTACTTCAAAACCGAAGCACAATATATTAACCTTTTGTGAGGGATATACCTGCAAAGCCCCCATCTCAAAAAGTACATTTTAATCAACATTTACTGCTAATTTCTTCTGCTGAGTTCACTGAATTCACACTAGGTGTCACTACAAACAACCAGCTCCAGATGCACCACATGGCAACTTACAAAGAATTTAAGGACTGTTGATCTTTGACTTTAAAAATAAATCCACTTAACAACAATTACTATATAAGTAGATGGATCTATTTCTTACCGGTATGACTGACCCAATGGGTCAGTTTTCTTCTGTCTGTGTCGTAGTAAGCATAGTGTCAGGATTGCAGCAGCAGTGATGGATAAGGCTGCCACTACAACACCACCAACTGTAGGACATTAATGAAAATCACATTGCATTTGGGTTGCTTCACCTGCATCTAATTAAATGAGACATGACATTATCTCCCCATGATGATGTTTGTGCTTTGTTTCTATGGAAACCAAATGAAAATGTTGGTTACTAATAACGCCATCATATGGCACCAATAAAGAGCACAGGTCCTGTGCGTTTTAATTAGCAATACTGCTGACCACAGCTGGTTACCTATCGAAAATGTATCAACACTGTCAATACCCTCATGCTGGGCATTACACTACAGTATTATAAATGCTTAGTGAGCACATACAGGACAAATGAAAATAAACTTCGATCAAATAGTAAATAGGGAGAATAAAATTGTCTCTTTGCCAAAAATGGTACCCCTATGATTATTATATCTGATGTTTTTCACTCAAGAGCATGAATATTCAGTGAAATCATCATATCAAAGTCTCTCTCAACAGCTACAGTGTATAAGAGTGAATCAGTGAAAGGGTTATCTGTGGAACTGCAGCCAGAGATGTGAACTGTCGAACTCTTCTACTGATTGCACTACTCCTACACCCCCCCCCCCCAACTTCATGGTGACTACAACACCATTACTTTAACCTTTTAAAGCCTAGCGGTAACTTTACATACAACCAGGTTTAACATTAAAAAATTCTACGTGGTGCCCACGTTGCGTTTATGTGTTTTGTACGGATCTCAGAACAAACAGCAACTTTTGCCTTATAAAACATTAAGAAATTGGTTTTTATAACCAAAGTGGAGAGTGTTTACAGCGCGGGACGCGCTGAGTCCTTATATAAAACAGATACGCTTCGCCTTTAAAGGGTTAATCTTTAACGTACCAGGATGCGTACTTAAATTTTAGTGCATGGTTTATGAAAAATGTATTATTTGAACCAAAAAAGACAAAACTATCAAATAAATGACATTTTGAGCAAAATAAAGCAGAGATTACACAGCATGTCTTAAAAATGCAGTAAATTTCCTTGTTGCCTAAATACAGCATATAAAATTAATCTCTGGGGAAGTTTTCCCACACGTGTTCGCGGATGCAAACGCAGGATATGCACACACAGGTCTTTAAAAGGCTGACATATATATATATATGTGTGTATGATTGACAAATACTCTTATATGGTATTCATCACAGTGCTGCTGTTAGGCTCAAGGTATTAATCAAATAGTACCTTCATTTTTGTCTATTCTTAGTTTTTTTAACAAACCTTACAAACAGCTGAGATTATACAGTGTTAAATGGTGGCATGATTAGTGTGTAATGAACTGAAAAGGATACGGATGGAAGCTGTTGAGGCCTAATTGGAGATACCATCTTGGGATCTGCTTGAACCAACTGAGGACACCAATTAGGACTTCAGTCAATACAACTGATGCATAGGCCAAGTTTTGAACTTGGAATCCCTCAAACATAAAGCTCAAGCACCTCCACAATCACAATGTTTACATGAACTACAAATACAGTGAAACTAGCTTAAGAAAAACCCAGTTAAGAAAATTTCCCCCTAAGAAGTCAGGATAAAAAAGCACCAAAATTCTCCCATTTGATTAACATTACAGGTCCTACCCTTTTAAGAAATTTCCTGCTTAAGATGTAGGATTTTCTTCGTATTTTCAAAATTTTCTTAACAGGGTTTCACTGTACCATAACACAGTCATATTTCTCCAGTACTACAATATATTTGTGGGCTGGGATTGTGTAGTCCGTATAGTGACTTGCTGTGGGTTGGACGGTCCAGGGTTTGAATCGCGCTGGGGCAAGATTTTCCATACCTGTCCAGACTGGTCCCAAGGCCCATCCAGCCTCCTGTACAGTGGGAACCAGGGCTCTTTCCTGGGAGTACAGTGGTCGGGGTGTGGTGTTGACCACCCACCCCTATCTAGGGCTGAGATTAAAGAAATAGTAGAGCTCTACCTCTACTCCCCCTCTGGGCCTCCATGGCCTGTTCTAGGGTAAACTTTACCTGTACAGCATATCTAGACTGTAAGACATGTGATCAGTTATCACCCAAAACTGTTATCAGTGACATAAGGGACCAGACATAATAAAGTAGTACACACCAGAAGAGTAACGTGGATGGGACACCTTTTGACAGCAAACATGAACCTTTCAGGACACAAACCTGTACACCACCAGAAGGTACACAGAAGAGACAAACAGTCACCGAGAGCGCTATATAGCACAGAACAAGATATATAAATCCTGGGGAACAAGGGCTGGAGGATCAAATATAAAAGTAAAGGAGGAGCACAGATGAGGTAGGCAATGCCTGAATTGGGCTGTAGTACCAGAGACAACAGATCAAGAACTACTACATCAATAACTCTGGAAAGTAATGTAATGTATTTACCACAATACAAGACAAGAACTTTTTCTAATGTATCATCTGAATAATCAGGGGTTGTCTTACAATCACACATGAAGTTAAATGTGTTCAGTATAGATGCCTTCCTGAAAATCAAAGACTGTCATGAGTGGTGTCTTACATTTGGGTAAATATAGCATGTGCAGTTATCACAACCATGAGCAAGCACAAGAAGCCTGGCTTAGACTGGTATAACGTACAAAAAAAGTGGGAACTAGATGCCATCAGTAGTAACATTGAACAATGGCTAATGATGAGGTAAAACTTACAGAAATGAAAAGTCTCTCTGTTCAGGCATGGATGGAATCTGCATCACTTCATATAAAGTGACTCAATTATGTATACCAGATGTACTACTTTCATTATTTACTATTTAACTTCAACTGCCTAAAAAATTTCAGCCAGGCGATAAGCCATTTATGTGTTGTAAATGCAACCTTGCATCCTAAAGCGACAGTACAATTCTTGGTAGAAGAGTATAATGCGATGCACGTCAGCTATCACAATAACATAAAAGAGAAAGACACAAACTGTTTGAAATAAAGATCAAAGTAATATTGAACACAAAAGACAGAAGAGTAAATTTCAATAAATGCGTACGATATAGTCAGAGACCAAGTGGGCTGATATACCAGTTACACAAATATAAGAAAAGCCTGCATATAAGACAACACCCTTTCACAATCTTCAATTGCCAGGAAAATACCTATACAGAACATGTCTAATGTTGTGTGCAACCACAAGATTATGAGACCCCCCCCCACTTCATTGTCAGACGACAAATTAGCAAGAACAATCTTGTCTTACATTTGGGTGCATACAGTGTACAACCAGCCATTATGAATATCATTCAGAAGGCATGAAAAGTGTTCAGAATTTCACAATCTATCATTGACAATTTATCAAACATCTTGGCCCGAGCTTAATGACTAGCAGATTAAAAAATACTACATATGATTTACAAGCTACGTTTCACAATCCATTCTAAATACTGCATAACCTTTATCACTTATTCTGGCATTTGGCTACGGACACTAGTGATAGTAGGTCACATATTCAGGCTTTGATGTTACTTGGTATGAAGCAGCACACATCTCAAGTTTGGACAATCTTAGCATCCTTACAAGACTGATAATTGTCCCACTTTAAATGCATTATTAAATTAATACCATTATTATACTTGTAACTGAACTGTCTGAATATCAGTTATACCTTAGGCCAGGGGCACACAAACTCACCAAAAATTCAGGAACCACCTCAAAATTGTAGGGTGACACAGAGCATGTTCCACACTGAACACCCACAACTATCATGCACCACTGTACAAAATTCAGTTGCCCAGGAAATCTGATGCTCCAGATTTGTGCACCCCTGCCCTTGATTTGTATTTATGAAATACTTGGTGCCAATCTCAGCTGTGTCACTGTTAATACTGATTAAGAATTTCACTATTTTCCTTGGTTGCTTCAGGTAAATATCTGGATGATACTATGAATGAGACCACCACTTCCCACATTCTTACCTAATCACAGTACACAATAATTTTCCACATTTCACCCTTCTGTTAACATCTGAAGCTGAGGCAACTCATTTAAACAACCAAAAAATCAAATATCCATCAGAGGTCCACTTACGTATGTATGGCAATGAAGGGTCTGGTTCATTCGCTAGCAATGACTTCACATTGTCAAGAGTCCCATTTGTGATGGCTGATTTCAGGTGTAGCATATAACAGAATAAGGAATACAGGTCCACATTATCAAATGGATCGATCTTGTATTGCTTCTTAATCAGTGGTCCAAATGCAATGAAATATGGATGCATATTCATCTCTTTATTGTCATACCCATGTACACCAAATGTTGAATTGTCTGTAACTATAAACAGACAGACATTAACATCATAGTATATAATATCAGACTGATTCATTTGCATGCACTTTTTACTGTCATTATGTTCCCTTTTTTGGTTACTACGGGACTGGGTCAGGAAGTGAGGACAGCATAATCAGTACATCAGGGGTGTAAGATTTAACTGTTCTCCAAAATGTTCGGACTGGCTCTGGGGCCCACCCAGCCTCTTATCCAACAGGTACCAGGCTCTACATATGGGTGGTAAAGCAGCTGGTATATGAAGCTGATCACTCACTCCACAAAGAGCCAAGGTTAAGAATGAGTGGAGTTATACATTCGCTCCCCCTATACACCTACATGGTCTGTACATGGGGAATTTATGGGAGTGGGTCAAGAACGATTTTGAAACTTGTAGTGTTATATTGTAACACGTGGATGCATGATGGATCCACTGAAAGCCAACATGCTGAACAACATGACATAAACTTATATAAATAGTCTGCACAGGAAAAGAAGGTAAGCAGTTATAAACAGGGTGGTTCCTTCACCTTCTTCAGCATATTGGCAGCTATGACAGCTAGCTTCTTTATGCATAAGAAAGTGTTTTTCAAGATACTGCTCTCTCAAACACTATCAGACGTGCTGCAAGATATGCACTGATAATATTCACACATTTTCTCCTGTAAGACTGCACATTATATTTGTTTAATGAACATGCTGCACACTGCAGTGCGTGCTGCTACAAAGTGGCCAGCTAATGGATTCTGCCTCTATACCTAGGTCTCCAAAGTAGTCTCTTCCCTGCACATATTCAGACTAAAATTTTTAAGCGATCTGTTTTCTTATCTTTGCCACACAGTATGTAGTCGTTGTTATTCCACTCTGATAACGCTACGCATATAGGTAAGAGGGTCAGCTGGCCAGCTTGTACAGTGGACGGCAAGGATTATCGCAGGGAACATGGCATGGAATGGGTGTTCAGTGATGGACATAACAACTATTATTTTTCATCATGTTACACCAATAAATTTAACACACTGAGATGACCAAGTCACTTAAATGACCAAATGACTGATAACCAGGTATTTTGAAAAATGTACCACAACACCACAACAGTGTGTTCAGTTTACAACAGGCACATGGGATTAAGCCTCTATCTGGTCTACTGAGCAGCGAGTGGCTGGGGTTCATGACTCAGAATGCCCCTCTTACCCCACTGTTTTGTGCATTTCATTCCCATGGCTAGCACGAAGGCTTGATTACTCCCTTTTCTGATCTTCACCATCCCAATATCCCGAGCTGCACTATAAAACTCTCAATCCAACCACACTACAACTGTCCTCCCTCGCAAGGACCAATATAATTGCTTCTAAATTCTGAATGAATTTCTCATCCCACCCATTTCATTTTCCTTGATTTTATCACCCCAATAATATCTGGTTACAGCATAAATCATGGATCTCCTCAAAATGCAATTTTTTACACACTCCTGTTACTTCCCCTCTTTTGGTTATTCATTTTTTTTAAAACACTATCAAAAAACATGTATGTTACTTCCCATGATGAGTTTCAATTTGTCACAAACAAATGCACACTGAACTGCTGAAATAGGTAGTTACGTAATGTTTTGTAACTACGGCTATGTCATTTATCAAAGTCTAACCAAGTGGAACAAGCAATACAGCTGAAACTTACTTGTTTCATTTTTCAGCTTTTCATAAACTTCAGTGTACTGATACATATCATCAAAAGCAAAGGACTCATCTGCCAAAACCAAAATGGGTGGTGCACGCCGATTATTCTTATAGTGCCAACGTTCAAGTATTTCTTCCTTGTGATATACTGAGAAATGCCCCTGTTCTATTGATGCGTTCTTCAGAGCACTGTAGATAACATCTGCATTATCTACAACAGCAGCATAGACAAATTAACACTAAACAAGCTTGTTGTGAGTACCGGAAAACATGAAGGAAGGCGTTCTGCTTTAAGTGGTATTGGAAAGGGGATAATATCCATGGTATGCACATGTGGGGAAACACCATATTTCATCACACAATTCTTACGCCTTCACTCTTCATTCCCAAATCAGTACCAGAAGTTCCTATGTATCACGTAATGCATTCTTCTATTCTAAACAAAGCATCAATAAAAATGTTAATTTGGAGGCTTTTGTGGCTGTCTAGCTAAGGACAGCCACATCAGTGGGTAACTGGATCCTGACATTTTGCGGCAACGTAGTCTCATCATCTTTGTTTGTTCTCCCAGGATCTTGAAGATCAGGACACTGCACTGTCTCAAAAAGCTAGGATCTGATTGCCCATTTATGCAGTGTAATATTCCAGGAGAGCTGAATCCTCAACAAAAATTACGTCACATGGTATACAGGTGGCAGCAGAGGTAACATCCGAAATGAAAAACTGGCAAAAATACTGAGCAAGAAGGCATAATATCTGGCAAGCTATGACGAACATTCACTGCCACTGGTACATACAACATGATGTGATGGAACACATGTTCATGCAAATCTAACTGATGAGACATGGTGCTGCACCAAAGAAACATGCTGGACATGACAGAAAGATTGAGTTATTAAACATATAACGAGTTACAATTCAAAAAATATTGTCTACTACCTACAGTTGTAAATAAAATTTGGATGTTTTCCATTGTCTGCAGCTATACACCATACACAATGTCAGAATCCTTTAAACTGAATGCTTTGCTACCATTTAACTCTAAATAGGGCCCTCGTTTCCTCTACCTGGGCAAGAGCATCATGTATGACCCTTTTTGCTTGTATTCTGTCTTCGTTCAAAGCTGTGTTATATTTAACAGCCTGATTTTCTATAAGCCTTAAAGGTGAACAGAACTATTAAAAGAAACAATTTTACTTTTGTCAGTAGCTCACGTAGGCACTGATATTTCAATAAACAGCAATTACGTAACTCCTGCATCTTAATCACAAACCCAACACTGGGAAAAACACTGGGGGGGGGGGGGGGGGGGGGGGGGGGGGGGGGGGGGTATTTGAAAAGCCATTAAANCCCCCCCCCCCCCCCCCCCCCCCCCCCCCCCCCCCCCCCCCCCCCCCCCCCCCCCCCCCCCCCCCCCCCCCCCCCCCCCCCCCCCCCCCCCCCCCCCCCCCCCCCCCCCCCCCCCCCGCCCCGTGGTGGGGGGGGTGGAGATGGAACTGCAGTGAACTACAGTAATGTTTCACTGGAACTCTTGGAGTAAATATTAACTGAAGAATCACAATGCAAATATAAACACACAAATTTCATTCCTCACTAATACTTACCCTTTTCTGGATAAATATGAATTACAGGGGAACTCCCCACTGCAGTATAATTCATTCCTTTCATCACTTCTGTTATATTTATGATTCTTGAGGGTGTAACTGTTTCAAACCCATGATCACTCAAGAGGAACACATTAACTGAATCTGTCAAATTATTCTCTTCCAACTTCTTTATTAAGTAACCTGTTATATTATCAACTTTAATAAGCATTTCTTGAACTTCTTGAGAGTCAGGTCCAAATTTGTGTGCTGTTGCATCAGGCTCCTGCGAAGTACAGAAAAAGGTACAGAGATGTGATGTTGTGTAGTCTGGACATGATGGTGAAGGTATCAGATTCATTTGAAATGTCAGCATACATCTATCAGAACAAATGGAATTACATCCTACGAATCAGTAACCTTCACAACACCACCATGAAAAACTCAAATCCCATATGTAAATCGGTGTATGGTCACCACCTTTAAAATGTAAGCTTATCTACAACATACAAAATGTCTATAAATTACACTTTGGATGAACTTTGCATGAACATGGACTTCACTCCATAATATAACGAACAACTTTTGTCAAAAAACACAGAAATCCTAAGATGGGGACCGGGCTGCATGGGGAGAAAGATGCTAAATTTCTGTGTTAAAGGTCAAATGTTCAACATTGACTGGAATCTGTGCAATCTTTTTGAGCACACTTTCCCCATTCCTCACTCCAAGATGGTGGTGTATCTATAATGGTACAGTATTCATAGATTATCATGTTTCAAACTTGGCCATCTTATCTGCACTGAAATTCTGTTGGTATGTAATCAATATTAAAATTCACGTATCCTCTGCTAACCAATATTTTCATTGCCTTTTCCTGCCCTTCCTGTGGATTCCTTCACCCTTGCCAGGCCAAATCCGCTGAAGGTTAAAACATAATCACTGCAGATTAAAAGGCAACACCATGCACAGCAATGGCAGCCATTTAAATTCTCATCTTTTTCAGAGTACCCTGGCCATTTAATTTCAATGAAAAGGGGTTACTACATACATTCACGGATATGGCTGTTTTCATAATATACAGAATGTGGCACAAGGTATGGGCACATAACATACTTTTTTGACTCAAAAGTTACACAAAGTAAATCTCATTTTGGTCACAGTTGAGAAATCTCTTACAATCTGCCCCAACTGTTCTGTTTCTTAAAAACAATGTTTTCAGACAACCCCCTTCTTCGGCAGTACACTGCTCTATGCGTGAAATTACGGACACTGCTCATCGCAGCATCTCGTTTGAAAGAGGGGCTATTTTGTCCCAAATTCTCACCTTCAAATGGAAGGAGGCAGGGTATGTACAGTAAACATGGTTTTCAACATGCTCCACAAAAATAAGTTGGGCTGTCAAATCTTCAGAGTAGGAAGGCCAGTTAATGTTTCCAAATAACAAAACATGATGTTCCAGAAACATTTTCTGCAATTCCTAGTATACACAATTCAGATTAAGAGAGTCCATCTAATTGTTCCTGACCTTGAAATGTGAGTACATGACTATTTAACACACAAAATTCAAGAACAGAACGTGTCCATACTTTCTGCTGCACTCTACTGTCTTCCTGGAAGATGGATTAAAAGTACACTTGCTCGGTTTCCAGTTTTTAAGGCATTAATCTTCAGTTATAAATTACATTAATTTGAAATTTACATGCCATGGATTTTACAATTACAAAATAGATAAAATATTACTTGTTGATTAATGCATAATACAGCCATGTCAATGTGAAATGAAACCAGCAATCTAACAAACAAAACTCTGAAATAATCTTATCAATTCACAACTATATAGTGATAGCTTAAACACTCTCTGGGCCACACTGTAAGTGTAACATCCCAGAATACAAGAATCTTTATTACACTTACTGAATATGTAAAATATAAACAAAGTTTACTTAAAGTCCAACATACAGGACAGAAATTCTGTGTCAAACATTAAAATATGAATATTTTAGATGTAATAATTAAGAACTGAAAGTTCCATAATATCACGGCTTATTACAAAACATAAAATACATATGAAATTCATCATTTCATACCTCAAAATACAGAAAGACAAGGTTGGCTGGTGTTTGTTGGTCTAGAATCCATGACAGTACAATGTCAACACGATCTGAGAATGGAACAGAGGTGTTGAAATTATGGCTAAATGTCAATGATGTATTCAGGTACACCTGGTCTCCTCCGCCAGGCCACATCATTACACCACTGTGACGTCCTTCTCCAGCTTTCTGATTCAGGGTCTATAAATTGAATTCAGAGGCATTAAAACAGATGCACTGATTGACTGATATATTTAGAATCAATTCAACTCCTATGCTTGCATATGGTTATAAAGAGTTTGACAAATATGCTTGTCATCTCACCATGGCAAAGTCAATGTGATTATTTTAGAAGGTAACCATTTCTCTTCTCACTGCTTGAAACCACAGCTCTCTTACCAGCTTAGAGAATGGAACAAGATAGGAGAGCACAAGCAGTTAATGTAAAGGCATGGGGCAAGTCATAACAGCGAAATGAGACTAGTGTTTACCTAAAAAAAGCTATGATGTACATTTCTAGTTTCTTTTTTAATCTCAGGCTAGGTCTTTTGACACAGAGAAACATTTATGCTAATATTTTCTGAGCAATAGCAAAGAAAGGTAGCATCATCTGTGAAACACAATAACAAATTCAAATTTATACTCTACACAAGACATCACAATTCTTTCAATGCACTGCAAATGACATAAAAATGTAGTAATTTTGTCTGAAGGATAGTGTAAGGTAAACACCGCCACCAGCTTTACAATATGGCAGTTATATACATGTCACTGTCATTGAGCTTTATGTACTTACCAAAGCAAACCAAACCAATGCAACTGATAATTAAATTTAAAAAAATACATGTAATAAATCTAAGATATTTATACCTTAGGTGGTATTATTTGCTTCATATGTATAATTACTGCATTGTACAAATTATGAAACAATGAAACAACTATTAACAAACATCACATAATAAACACTACTATTAATACATACTTATTTTGTAATTAACACTAATTCAATAAAGTTTGGGCCTAACCCTAATTTTTTACACATCAGGTACAACACGTGAAATACATGCAACACACAGAACTGATGAACTTGCTAGCTTAGTTTGGGATACACAAATAAGCACTTACATAGGGATGCAAGTAGGCAAAATCCATTACAAGTTAATGTTCAATAAATGATGTTTATATATGCAAGGAACTGTACAAATAAATAGTGTACTTACCCATATTGGTACTACATCGTCACTAAAATGCCACAATTCGGCACTATAATGTAGAGTTCTATTATAATTAGGATCGTATACTTCATTTCCTAGAATCCCATGAACCTCTGGGTAAACACCAGTTGCAATGGAATGATGATTTGTAAATGTCTTCGTTATAAATACATTCCTCATATACTCCGCATGAGACCCACTGATTCTCATTTTATTCATATTTGGTGTGATGTTCTTGTCAAAGTAATTATAGCGAAAACCATCATACGATACAACCAATATAATAGGATGATCTGATATTGATCCAACATAATTAAAATACGATAAAACAATGTACAATATACTTTCAACAAAAAATTTCCTCCTGGCCATATTTTTCGAAATAACGTAAGATCTCCTTGAATAATTTAAAAGTAAAAAAGGTAAAACAACTCTTCCACGTTACTTATTGAGATGTTACGATCTCGCTTGTATGTAGAAGGTACCACATGAATACCTACGGACATAACCTACAAAACTCCGGCAAAACTTGCTAACTGGCTCCCCTTATCGCCTTTACGTAATTCCCCACTACCTCAACACGTACACCCGTATATATTTATGTTTAATTTTTCACTTTCCATAATTCCACAGTGTGCATATATGACATTTGCAAATCTGACGCGAGATCAAACATTTTACACAAATTCGCACACACTGGACACTCCTTATTTTTTACCGACACAGATAACCACTGCGGACATGTCGTTGTCACGGAGTATGAGAACATGTGTGACGGCCACTGCACATGCGCGTCTGCCCTCCCCCCCGGCAAACGGCTCTAAAAAGGGCAAATTTCGAAATTATTACAAATCAACCAAATACGCTTATTACGCAATATAGCTTACCATTTTACATCATATTTGCCCCTAAATATTTTTGCTCCGATCAAAACATAATGTAAAATAATATGGAATATTTATTGCCTAATAGGTGTGTCAGTAATAGCGATAAAATGCGCGAAAAATGCAGAATACTAAGATTCAAAATTATAGTGTTCCAGGTTATGAATCATGTAGTCTGATTAGTGGGTACCGTGGTTTTGGTCAGGACATACTCCGTCCGTCTTCTGAAGGGCTATGAAGATACACCCAGAACGTGCCTCCAAAACATTCATAACCATGTACCAGACCATACGGCGTCCTAACCTAGACCTAGTATGAATTTTCACCACTTTAAACACCTCAAATCTTGTACCAAAGAATATAAAGAACAAGTGAAGCGTGGATGGAAATGCCATGTTGGGAAAACTGAATGATTGGAAGTGCGGTATTTTTTTTAAAGACACAGCATTTAATACCACACTCTTTTTCTACCAACTCTGTACACTTTTTTTCATTTTTCTTCTCTCAAACAAACTGAGGAAATGAAACATTATCACTATGAGCACACATTTTAGGGTGACCACCACATATGATGAATTTAAGTTATACTACACTTACATCACAAGGAAACTTATTTCTGATGGTGAAATTGTCTTCACAGTACACACAACTCTAATACAACGAAGTTCCAGCACTGCTCAGTGTTATACACCAGCCAACACACAACATAACAACACAATCTGCAATAAAAAAAGTTCAAGCACAACATATATATAAAACAGCATATATGACAATGCACAGATTATGAAGAATGTTCAGTGAGTGAGTTTCCCCTTTGTCATACTCATACTTTATATGACAGTCATGACAACATAAAATGAAGCTAAATTATTTCACTGAGGGGTCATTATTTCTCAACATGATCACATAGGACCCTGATCCACTTGTCTCATCTTGGCACAGTTTTTACAATTATTATGGCAGAAACCAGGCTCCTCCATTCTTACTGCCGTAGAATTGGTGACCTCCCAAGTGTTGCTTCATTGGCCCAAAAATAACAGTCCAGTGGCCAAGGTCAGCGCTGCAGGCTGGATTTTCCTTAAGCTCCCAGCAGCATGACTATAACAACTCCTTGTGTTTGTTGTATACTGTGTGGGGCTGCATCATTGTGCACCACTCCTGCAGCACAGAATAGATGCCACAGCCTTCCAGCATGCTGACACACTTTACAGTTTGTCAGTCTCAAAGAAGATGAGTGTTTCCACTGCATTCGAGCTCATTTTGAGCAAAATGAACCAGTGTCTCATATGTCACTATTACTTCAAGGAACCTGTTCCTTCCTCCTTTAAATAACTGAAGAAGTGATAGAGCATCTCAAAACATCAAGTTTTGCGAACTTCCATCGCCATGCACACACTCTGTTGTATCCCAGCCCTTCATGGACGGTGCTGTATACAGTTTTCACAGACAACTCCATTGCAATGGATAAATCTCAAACTGTGTTTTGTTTTTCCAAAACCAGTTCCTCCACTTGTGTTGTGTTCACGTGTCCTTGATCAGCTTGGCTGAAGGTGCGACCATCACAAAGGATGTCAATTCACTTCTGAACTCCCTGCACTCTCTCCCGACACGATGCG
Organism: Coptotermes formosanus; assembly: GCA_013340265.1. Taxonomy (NCBI): domain Eukaryota; kingdom Metazoa; phylum Arthropoda; class Insecta; order Blattodea; family Rhinotermitidae; genus Coptotermes; species Coptotermes formosanus. The sequence goes on from BLKM01000897.1 coordinate 669,394, forward strand.
CTGTCATTACACCACCTCCATACACCTGCATCAGTTGGCGGTGAATTTCACAGATGGAAATGTTACACCTACAGGAACTGTGTCACACTGCAAAGTTTCCTGCATGGCAACACTTCCAGTGTCATTACCACTGCACATCAACTTATCCCCTAAATAACATAATTGACTGAGTGTTGCACCATCTGTTGCATGTTACCTCTACTACAGTCAGTACTTCCTACCACAAAACAGAAGGCCTGTTCAACACAAAAATTATAGTTGTGGGAACCTTACTTACTGAACAGGCTTTGTACATAGATTGTTGTTGAGTGACAAGGTTTAGGAATATACTGACTCCACTGTCAGATGGTCTGTAAAGACAGTAAAGATATGCAGAATGGTCTTGAAAGCACTAATAACCACACACCACACTATGTGGTACCCCAACCCTAGCCACAGAGTGGGCATCCACAGCAAAAAATTGCAATAAGATTGCAAGTTTGAGAACTGTACGCACATAAAATGGAGTAAATGATGATATACAACATAATGAATCCTCAGCTCTGTGGACACACCAAATTTTAAGCCCAGGCAGAGTTTACAGCTTTGGGGGGGGGGGGGGGGGGGGTTACAAGCTTAAAAACCGTATGTACATAAAATGCATTAACTGATAATTTAAAAATTACATTGGTCATACTGAAAGTTACAAGCACACTAACTGTACAATAAGAACATTATGTGCATGAAACAGAACACACATGAAACATGATCTGCACACTGCTGCCAGTGGTGCATGAACTTCAAACCCTACTGCAGTAGATATCCACTACATCTTGTGTTCTACTATACACAACACAAATAAGCATCATTCAGTGACGCTCATAACTCTTCAAACAACCCTTACATATTTATATGAAGCCTGCTGCACAGCTTCAGCATATATTCTCAGAGACTGTTGATGGAAATGGATGGTCTGAACCAGTCTTTCCCAACCTCTCCTCCATGGAGGAACCACAAAAAGTTAATAGTGGGAGTGCAACTCAATTACTGCTAAAATAATCTTAAAAAATGTATTTGTAAGAGCTGCTATGTAAGACTGTGTACACTGTACGGAAATGTCACCAGGAAATGCAGCCATATTATAGACATAATTGGGAGATCAAAGGAAGACATAAAAAAAATCCCTGATAAATTTGTATACCTTGGCCGAACAATGACGTGAATGAAGAAATCAGAAGACAAATACAGAACGCAAATAAGTGTTATTACAGATTATACAGACACTTGAAATGAAGATTATTTACTCATGAAGTGAAGGTCAGGACATAAAAACCCTTGTTAAGACCTGTTCTGAAGTAAGGAAGCATACGACAGACATTAACTAAATTGCCTCAACTATGCCTGCATACACTTGTAAGAAAAGTCACATGTAAAATGCATGGTCCAATGTCACAGAAAGGAGAATCATGTATAATCAAGAAGTCTACCAGTTTTATTGGTCACTAGATATTATCATAACGACTAAAGCAGCAAGGTTGAGACAGGCAGGGCACCTACCAATAATGCACACTAATGAAATACCCAGTGCAATCATGCATTCCAAACTCTAAGGAGGGTAGACAGTAGGGAAACCTACACTTAGGTGGAGGGTCACCAGGGATAGACGGTCATGGAAGAAGGCTCTATGGGAAGCCGAGGCTCATAGTGGGCTGTTGTGCTCCTGCAGATACTGATGAAATGCAGTCAGACGCATGACCACCTACCGCAGCTGGTAACATGGAGCTGAATGTGTGGAGACATGCCAGAGGCTTGTTGGTGAAGTGAGTTTCCCAGTGTACGTACAACTCTCAAACCAATCACTGCCACACAGTTTCTTAAAAGTACTTCAGTGCATTCTGTCAAGCCCATCACCAAGCCTCTAAGCACATCCCACACATCACTGTTACCACACAGTAAAAATGAAGAGTCATTACTTTCATACTAACCTACTGGTGCGATCTGCAACTTTCTCTTTATGGACATCTGCCTAGTTGCTTCAGCCAGTGATTCATTCTTCCGTTTGCAGCACCAAGGAACTGAAATTCTTGTCACACCCCTCACAATTTCATCTTCAAGTCTTTGGTAGTGAAGAGAATGAGTCAACCTAAACCAGTCTCTTCTTAATGGCATATGTGATACAGACTCTACTGTTTCTAAGTAAGCCACATCCAACACCATACCCTCCAAAACAGTGACATCAGTACGATCAGCCTCTACCAACTTCTCAGTTGTATAGGTAAGAGATTCAAAAGTACTCCTGCACTCCTTGAAGCCTATGTAGACGTCAGTTGGTAACGGTGCTTCAGATGTCAGACATGCCTTGTAAGCAGCACAGGTGCCATCACAAAGCAGGCACCTGACAATAAAACCACTGACCTATGCTACTGATAATACTGTCATGTCACCATCACACATGGCCATACGCACTTCCTGCTGTTCTTCTTTCCCGTGAGCAATGAACAGAACATTGTCAGTGGTTTCCCTGTGATGATTTGTTGACAGACTGGGTGAAGAAATACTGGATGGCCTGAGAAAGGAATGCAGGTTGTCCAAAAGAGTAGCACCATCATCCTCGCAGTTTGGGTCAAGCTCTACGAGCAAGGCCATTAATGATGACAGTCTTCAGGGCATCTACAGACTGTCCACAGTTGGGTTATTGTTTGACCCACAGTGCAAACGAATAGCACCAAATGTGTTCTCAAGCACATCCTGATTTATGTTTCAGGTCTCAAGGTATCTGAACTTTTTCTCTTCACTCACCCTTCTCCATACATGCTGAACAGCAGCTATTGTAATCAGTCAACCAGTCTGTCAAGGACAGGGACAAATATGTTCACATCCCTTGTTCAGAAAGGTCCATCTCTTTATCCTACTAACAGCATTTTGTCTGTGTTCCAAGTGCTTATTCCTCCTGTTTAGTTGGCAACGCAAAACCTTACTACGGTCAGGGCTGCATGTGACACCACTGAAGCTGCTGAAGAGGCTGTCAATTTCCTTAACAAACGCAACTGTTGATAGACACCTGCTATCCATGTAACCTGCAATTAATATTGGAATGACAAAAATTCCCTTCATGACCCAGTATTCAATAAAAGGTTTGAAAGGAAACAAATAACTGCACCACACGAGACCACTGTTGATAAGCTTACATGTGATTGAAACTCACAGTGTAGCTCATAACTTGTGCAGCCACGCTCACCTTCATTGCACTCTGGGCACCAGGCTTCAAGTGCCTCACGGTCACCTTGGGGAGCAGGCGATACACATTACTTTTGTCAACTTCACACATCTTCAATATGTCCTCCCATTTAGCACTAGCAGTAAGCCGCTTGCCATTCACAGTAATCTCACATCCCACATTCGCTACATAATGCTTTAGGAAAAAGTTTCAAGTATGTTTACGGAGACTGGGAGGATAAATGCAGTTGCAATTAATCGATTCTGAAACCTGAAGGAAGGCGTCTTTTCAGAAACACCCAACTATTTCAAGGCCTCGACATTGATGGCACCCATGAAACATACAGCGGCAACAACTTCCAGTCCTGCAGTGTGGCACGCATAAAGAACATGCATCAAGAAATTACCAAGCATGTTACCTTTAGTGCTTCCATGAATCAAGTAGTAAGCTACTGGCTGCTTCCACTTTTTGTGTAGAAAGCCAGGGCATGATCTGCTATACTGCTTGTCCTGCCATGGCTTCCAAGGTCCTCAAAGCCCTCAATACATTCAAACTTCTGATTACAATGCAAGTTCTCTCTGATTGACATTTCATCATACATGAGACAACACATGCAATCATCATCAGACATTGTCTGTAGAGTGCATTTGAGTGTACTAAACACATGGACATTGATGCCCGTCCTAAAGCGAATAGTGTAGAGAACGGTCTATAAGGTTCATCTAGAAGGTAAATGACATAGTGACTGGAGAAAGGTATAGCACTTAGGGCTATGTTTCAGAATAGAGACAGCCAACACCTTTTCTTAATAGCTCCACCTCCTGCCCTTAGGACACCTAGCATTGCTGACAATAGATGTCAAAAATCTTGAACTATCAGGATTCAAAGAAGATGAAAGAGACTGTATCAGAGGATTGATGTCCAACTGACAAACCTCCTTCACATTCTTTGTCATGTACTTCTTCCTAAGGTTGGAAAGTGCACTCTCTCTGGTCTGAATTCTGTCATACAATTTCTTTTTCCATGGAGTCACATTTGCCACTCTGTCCAAACAAAGCTCTTTTATTAGAGAATGCTGTGCTTTATGCTTTGGGGAAGAACTTTGAAGGCTGATGCTTCCCAGTTTTCCACCAGAAGCACTTTCAGAGCAAAGGGAAAAGAAGGTGTCTCCTTTTGAAAAAGTGCTGGTTTCTGCTGGTAATGAGTGGTCAGGGGATATAGAAGAAGGTAAGGTATGGTCTGACTGGATTGGAATAGGTTTTTCAGTTGGTAAGGTCATGGACGTTTTGGAATATGTTTTTGTAGAAATCAGCATATGAAGATCTTCAGAGGATAAGGAATTCAAGGAGGGTTCTTCATGATGTGTACTTGAATGGGGTGTGAGACTGGTGTATAAAGCTTTGGCATTGCCAGTCTGTTAAGATGTATTTTGTTGGCCAATCTAAAATCAGTCTCTGAGAAATGCTGGCTGCAGACATAGAAACTTTCCCTGTTTCGTGGCATCCTCTGCACTGAAGGGCATGCCCTGTCTCTCTGCCCACAGTTGAGCCTTGTGTAACGATGAAACCAGAATATACAGAAACGAAAGTCTTATTAAGATAAAATCTGTCAAAAGACAACTATGTTCGTTTATTTAAGGAGCCTAAGTTAACTTATTTAAAAATGGCATGTTTTGGCCGTTCAGGCTATCCTCAAGTTCACAGTTTGTATTCTACAAAACATATTCACAAAAAAGCAATGCAATAAAACAGTTAATTTTATCCTAATTTTATATACATAACACAATGAAGTGACATAATTTGAAACGCTTATTCATATGTTTTGTGCCTCATGTTACCTTTTTACAGCCAGGTGAACTGTACTTGTGACACAAACTATTCATTGTGTGCTGTGTTGGTTACAACATATTGGTCAAATACTGATAATTTCTTCTGAATCCAACATAAGATGGTTGACAAAACATTGGCAATGAATAAATTCATCTTCAAGTTCAGATGCAACTTACAAATATACAATGTGAAAATTAAATTATGATGTGGGCAACATACAAGGTTCATGCATGTTACTAGTGTGTTATATATCTTCAGTTCACAAGAGAATGTTTTATGAACACTGAAATACGATTTTGTGATAGCACTAACATCAATAATCACACTTACTGTTCAGGATTGGTAGGAAATAGGAAGAATTTCAAACCGCAATTTGTGTTGCTGTTGCTTCACACCCTCTGGCATAGTAGACCTTCATTCTAATGGCAACATTATGAAACAAAATAGCAATCACACAGCTTAATCAGTAAAATGAACCATACTGCGCAACCATTAAAAGTGACTGTTTTCTTTTACACCCTGTTTCAAACACACTAATCACCATCACATTTCTTCAATAACGAAAACATTCCTATTCAATAACAGTAACATCTTCTTACCTTGTATCACGAATACACCAGAATCCTCTTACAAATTAATACCTTTAAGGGTTTTGCACCTGTGCTTTGGACTGTTACAGATCACACAACTTATTACATCATATCGTGAGTGCAAACATGCCTTTCTCTACTACCTGTTGGATACTAAACACAGCCACTGAGTGTTGCCTACCAGTAATGCAATCATGTTCCACTTGCAGTGCCACAAGACTTTGTTGCTAGGCATACATTTAACCTGCACAGGGGTGGCAATGCCTACGTGACGCTGTCCGTCCCCCAATAGCAGCCAATATGACAGTGATAATAATTCCCATTAGGAGGGAAGTTGAGTAATTTTTTGTTAGTATAAGTCTCATTTGCCACAAATAAAAAACCAGCTTATTATTATACATTTTACCTGCAGGTGGCAATATACAGATAATAATTCATTCCAATGTTTTGCACAAGTATATATCAATATCAAATTTATTCTAACATGTTTCGGCTGATAAAAGTACCCTTCATCAGGGAATACACAGGACAATCATGTTTAGTTAATACACAACAGTGCCCATTACTTAAATGTACATTTTATCTTCACGCTGGATAGTGAAGAAACACGACCTTTGTGTATATTCCCCTTTGATGGCTACATATATCAGCCAAAACATGTTAGAATAACTTCATTTTGATATTCACCACACAATAAGTTGAAATAAATTGCCTACAACTTCAACATTTTGCAGCACAATGTACCCATATGCTGCATATGATTTTCACAGTAAACAGCAATGTCATCCCTTAACAGCTTTAACTGACTGGGCTTTGTGATGGAGCTGATGAATTTACATATTATGTCGATTAATTTTGGGTCACAAAGGATTAACTGAACTATGCTGCATCACGAATATGCAAATAACTAAACACCATTTGGACAAGGATCCATCATTGTCATGCCGACATAACTTAATTATGGTGGTGTCATCATTTTTCAAAGGCCTGAAATCTCACTTTTTTATGCAAGGATAAAAGAACCAGGCATGAAACTAATAACCTCAATCTAGTGTTGAGGTTAATGATGCATCGACCTGTAACTTCACTCTCACATATGCTTTCATGATACTGTGCTCAAATATGCACAGGGACAGTTTTACCCATAAAGTGTCACTGCACACAGTATATACCTGATAGTGAGGTTCTCACTGCAATGTATTTAAAGACTAAGGCATTCTGGAATGTAACCTACTGCATCCACTTTGACACTGGAGAAGGCAGTAGGTTACTCTGAAATACGGATACCCATCCACCAAGATACACAGTGTCTTGTATGAGAAAACACACCTACTTAAAGAGCACATAACCATGCTGGCACTAATTTTTTACCATGTCTGAAATTTTACTGCCTTGAAGACAAGCGTTACATAACACACACAGCCTTAGATCCAAGGAACAAAGAACTGGGTCCAGTTCACCAATTACAGAAAGGTTCTGCTGACCAGATATTTCTCCACATGACGAATCACACCTCCCCATGCCAATATGCTCTAGAATGGCCTACTTTACTGGCTCATGGAATGTTATACTGGTATTCTTATGCTATGTGCTCCACCAAGGATATTTTTGGAAGACTATCACGTGTCAACATTTTGCCATTACATGTAAAACACCAATGCACATGTTATATAATATGTATAAAAGGCATCATTTACTGTTCAACATCCATGCAGAAATTGAAAATACAAATGGGAGGGTATATTAATGAATAAATCAAATACTTTCCTACTCATCAGCCTAGACTTTTAAATTGTCAAGTATGAACACACACGTAGATGTTGAGTCCTTAATTATGATCTGCACATTGAAAGCATATGTGCTAAAAACTCAAATTAGGATGTTCTGGACAGGGTGGGAATGTAACACATTCAAGGTAATGTTTGTATAATCTGTAATTACACATATATGAAAAACACAGACTAGACACTATGAAAGTCAGCACGTTACAATGAACACGAACTTCTCTGGGATCCCAAAACTGAGGAACATATTTGTGGCTGTATCTCACCACTGTTGCCACTATTCACAAAATAACTTTAATGACCAGTCTTATTTACTGGATTGCCAAATTATGAAAGTTTATTTGTTGTGTTTATGGCCTACTTTAATACACATGCTTAAAAGTAAAATCTTTATCACAAATCAACAAGTCGCGGCAGTCATATTTGCCAAGAGCTGTGTGTGAGGACGCAGAAGAGGAATGCTGTAGAATCAATAATATGAACATGGTGGAACATTCATACTCTGATCTACTGGTTTGTGATACCATGTAGTATGGTAAGTGGACATCAACATTATGGAGGAAATTGTTGCCTACCTTTTCAGACTAGAAGAGACTTTTCTACACTGAACACAAAGACAGCAGTTTCCTCTGAAATCGTGATAAAAATATATGAGGCTACACAGCGTCATAATCCAGAATATGTAAGCCCCACTATAACTGCTGAATAAATGTAATGGAACATGTATGGATTGGAAGTCTGCAACTTTAAAAGTATTTTATAATACATATAAGCTGTTACAGAAAATAAGGAATGCATACAAAATTTTCATTGGAAATCTTGAAAGTATGGTAACATTTGGCAAGCTTAGGCTTAGAAGGGAGGATACATATCTTAGAAAAATACATCACTTAGGGTCTGGACATCATTTATCTGGCTGAGGACAGAGAACAATGGCAGTGTCTTGTGAACATGTGTGTTCCAAAAAAGGCGAGACATTTACTAAGTAGCTGAGTGCCTATAAGCTTCTCAACAAGAACTCTGCACCATGGAAGGGACTGGCTGGTTAGTTACATTCTGATATGGGTGCTAATTCTGACCCTGACCAGGGGCAAGAAACCGAAGTTTTAACCACTGGCTCCCATGCTCAGTTGTCAGTTACCAGTTCTTTTATTAGTGTACTTACCAGAATGAAAACATGACTTGCAAATTATTCAACATATGTGCTTGTGTGTACTTACTTCATAGCATCTAACAAGGCCATTCTTGTCTCCAGGTCATGTTTTCCAGCTGTACCTAATTTTCAAGTACTGATATCGGTGGAAGTACCTCAACCAGATCCAGCGCACCCCTACTGTTGACACGAACTATTTTTGGCATGCATTGTGCATAGATGGGAAACAAGGGGAAAGGTAAATGGATGAAGAAAAAATGTGAACTTCTAAGGCTGCATTTATCAAAGAAACAAAACTATGTACTGCAAGATCAACTTGCTGTACCATTACAGGATGTCAGTCATCCACACCGCCATGGCGTTCTGCACTTGTGCATACTTATTACAAGATAAATTCATCTACACACAGTATGCTACCTGTCCTTGTGAGATGTATTTTTAAAAGCATTAATCACAATTCAACATTTGCCTTTGTGTATCATATGATGTAGTTGCATTTTGAAGCAATTTAAATTTAAAACTTCTCCATCCTGGGCAGTAGTTGGAATTTAAACCCCAGAACCAATGCAGGGTTACATATGCAGTGTCAAGGATCTAACTTAGCTCCTACCAGCTAAGTCACAATCCTTACCTACTTCAGGGTCAAGGCTCATTAATCCTGCATACCACAATAAGAAGTGTCATGATGTCAGCACAAGGTCTCCATCCCTTCATGTCCAGCAGCAAACTCTCTGGCGAGCTATGACTTCAGCATCAACCTTTAAGAACAAAATATTCCACAATCAAACTCTGGATAAGCAATTCATACGACTTCATCATTGATTCATCATTTTAGAGGTTGTGATGTAGCGTAATGACTAGGCCTGAAGCTTTGTCATGATGCATGCAAAAGGACTCTTAAAATGGTGCTTTTGTATCTGCCAGGATAGTTGAAGTGATGGTTACAGTCACATGTGTGTATTTTTTAAAGGAGAGCATTTATTATTGCCTATTCAATCATAAAGAACACAATTTTTACTCACTATAACAATGTAACTAAAATTGAACCTTGCTTTAACATGAACAACTAAACTCTGCCTAAAAATGAGAAACAAATACCAAATTTTGAGACAGTGGAATATGCCCATGCACATCCAGCACACCTATGGTTGCACTGTGTCTAAAGAGTGCCAGCATGCTAGACTGCAAGGTACCGCAATTCAGAAGAACCCTGCTATGGAAACTTCACATCTTAAATCTCCAGGTTTTTTTCCCACCACAGCACACAGACTCTAATCCTTGGCTGCAGGTCAACATACTGCTTACCCTCCAAGTATCTATCTATACCACCACCCACATTCCACACTTCAGAGCCAGTTTACGACAGTTCTGGGTCCAATGCAAGAATCAGTCTGGGGACCTTAACTATAACAATGCCAATACACCACAAGATGTGAATGACAACTATAAAAATGTGAAACATAACCAGAATTTTTGGGGCTCCCAAACGATGACAAATTGTGATATCCTTTAACTAGCCTTGTTGTTCGTGTTGGTGGATCGGCATATCATTAAATAATAAAAAAGACCCTGGTAGAACGTTTCGTGAATAAGGAATCACAAAGAGTGTAAAAAATTATTCTCCAGCTTCTGCCTGGAGGAACTGAGAATAACCACGAAAAACAGTCCGGATATTTTCGTAATTAAACGCAGCCAACTTCGATAGATCGATTGATGACAGTCTAGATGCCTGGCGGCAAGCGTTCGTAAATGGTGGAAAATAAACTTACGGAAAGGACGGGAAAGGGGGTGAAATTCTTGCCGTCCCTGCAGAAAAATGTTAATTACTTAAGCTTTTTGTTTTTAATGATATTCTTTAAATATTTTTGGCAGGGTAATCATGACGCAGGAATTAAACAACCACGGAAAAGAGACTTGGAATTAAATGCAAGACCAAAACCCGATTCGACACCCTAATTTCGATTGTCTTCTACGACATGGCGGCTTCATTACAGAGGTAGGTGCAAAGTCTGGTTAAATAGTTTTAAAAATATACTTCAAAGTGGAATTTGTCTCTCTTAACTAGGCCCACTAAGCTGCCAAAATACAAGTAATTAATTACAGTCCGGATATTTTCGTAATTCAGCGTAGCCAACTTCGACTGATGGCTCATTTTGTAAGCTTGGCGGCAAGTGTTCTTTCAAAAGGCGGAAAAACTTACGGGCAAGAGGGGAAAGCGGTTAACTTCTTGCCGTCCCTGCAGAAAAATGTTACTTCCTTACAGAGCTTTTTGTTTCTAATGATATTCTTTAAACATTTCTGGCAGGATAAGCATGAGGTAGAAATTAAATAGCCTCGGCGAGGAGACTTGGAATCGAATTTAAGACTAAATCCTATTTCGATACCCAAAATCGATTCTCTTCTACGACGTGGCGGCTTCACTGTAGAGGCAGGTGTAAAACCAGGTAAATATTTTTAAAAATATATTTCAAAGTGCAATATGTCTCTCTTAACTATAGTCCAATCAACTGCCAAAATACACATAATTACTGTGAAATGTGGGTTTCGTTGGAAACGGTAAAATGACTGCGCAGCAAGAAAGTTTCAACAGGTAGGTAATGTCGGCTACTCAACTCTTTGAACATGGCAGTATGTAAGCTGCATAAATATTTGTCTTTTACATGGGCAACCTTAACAGGCCAAGTAACAACAAACATAATTCACCGTGATTATTCTTATTGTTTCTGCACTGCATGATGCATTCCATCATTTTCCGAATTACCGGGCGTTATGTATTGCTTCACATTGTTAGCAAAGGTGACCTTGGTATTGTTTGCTCAGAACTGCTAGCACTGGTCCCGTTCGCCAGTTTGCCTTTGCGTAGCTGGGATTTGTAATCCTTTAACAGCCTATGTGTTTGTACTATAGGCCCACGTCTTTTGAAAGTGACAACACTACATTTCACTATTGATTTAATAACTTACTTAGTTATAATTCTGAAGTGCAGTATTTAACGTTTATATTTACATAACTAATTCTTTAAACGCGTCAAACGGTTCTACGTTCTCATCAAGATATCCACAGTACGCCATGTTTTCAAAATGCTGCATACCATATCTCTGTGTAAAAGCCAATATAAATAATAACGAACAGCATTATGAAAAGAGATTTCTTATTCACTTAATCTTGCTCACATTACTGACAACCGTCTGTTACAGCAGTTTGCAGTTATTACTTGACACACACACACACACACACACACACATCAAAACAGGCTTACTGTGGACACTCAGAAGTGTGTTATTTAATGATGCTATTAATTGCTAAGATTAATGACGTTAGTGATAGATGAATGCAGCGGTATGAAGCACTTGTGGAATGATACTGACAGGGGAAAACAGAAGTCCCTGGGCCACTTTGTGCTCCACAAATCTCATATGGGCTAGGCCTGGGATTGAATCCTGGCCCCCTCTGTGACAGGCCGATAACAACCAAAACGTTATATGTAATAATCTAATTCTACAGACTTCTCTAAGATTAAAAAGTATCACATTACTGCAAAAATGCCCTGCTGATGGTCATGCATAAATTATGTATTAACTTAGTATTGATCCTGATTTTTCATTAATCGTGTAGCTACTGGTCAGAATTTAATCAGATGTCAAGATAAATGAAAAGTCGTTTCATCTAAAGTGCCTTATTGTCAGATCTTGGCTATTGACGATGCCAGTAGGAAAGACCAACAGTATAATGAAATTCGGAATTTAACGTACAGGCTAGTACTGGGATGCCCACACAAGAGTGGAAAACTGCAAAACCATACTAGGAAAGTTCACAAAATGTTAGTTTCACCGAATATTATGATCAAATGAAGGACCATAAGATATGCAGATCGATCGACCTGTAAACACTGCAGCTAAAAAACCTGGAAGAGACCCCACCGGATGACCTAGGTGTAGACGTGAGGACAATATTAAAATACATGTTAAAAATAAGACGTGCGGTTATGGATTTAATTCATCTGACTCAGCGTAAGGTCCACTGGTGGGGTGTAGTGAACACGATACCGGACCTTCGGGTTCAGCGGGAAGCTAGGAATTTTATCAGCTGAGCGACTGATGGGTTTTCGAGGTGTGATCCATGAAGTTAGAAGCTCGTAGCTCAGTTAACGAGTGGACACTGGTTGGCTACGAGGCCTACCGAGTGCTAAAATTTATAAAGCCATGTATATAGGTGTATGTGTACTACATATACATACGGCATATTTAAATATGTAACACTTACGCCTTTCGACACCGTTTTGTGCAACGTTATATGATGAACACCTTGTCCCAACGCAGGTGGCGTCAAGGCTGCGAAGTCAGCTACCAACTCATGTCACACCTGTCCGTAAACTGCTGTGTCGCCATCAGTATGTCTAGCTAAGCTTGCACCCTCACGTTGTCGCTCGTCCTCTGATTGGCTTCTACATATACGAACACCCGGCTACTCGTCCTGCGATTTGCAGTTCCTCTCCTGCGATGTCTCACGCAGCAACTGCTTTTGAAGGAGTGCACCGATATCGTCTGTTCCTCACATTTGTGATACGCGAGACAAGCAGATTTTGTTTCCACCGACGTACTTAACCCTTTAAAGACTAATAAAGTGAAAATACTTTTCTATCCAAAGATACCCGATTTCCGAAAGAGCATTGATTTTTGGAAGGTCCCTAGGCTTCGCCCGTTTGTCCTGGTAAGAGCAACATGTAGACGAAAATGAGTATGGGGCATTGACGGAATGATACTCACAGGGGGAAATCGAAGTACTCGGAGCAAAACCTGCCGAAGTGTCACTCTGTCCATCACAAATCTCACATGGACTGACCTGGGATCGAACACGGGTTTCCTAGAAAGGCCAGCGACTAACCACATGGACTTTTTTTAAAGTTCAGTATTAACCTGTATTATATTCAGCTCGTACCGCGCAGTAAACACTTCGTCTCTGTTACGAAAACCAACCAATGTGCAGGGAGTTAAAAAAAACACGCATAGCAGCTCGAGGCAAACGCGGAGGGGGTCGATCCATGGGACTCCTTTCTGCAGCCTCAGTAGGCCGTAGTTAAGAAACAAACGGACTTCACGTATCAGAGTTCATGTTAGTAGTCGCTTAGCTAATCACGAAATTCCATGTCTATTACGGAACATGAAGGTCTGTCACCATGTTCACAACAGACAAGAGCCTACCCTGTTTCAAATTCTCAGAATAATGAATCCAATCCGCACCCTCCTATCCCATTTACTTACAGATAATTAAAATATTATCATCCCATCTATGTCTAGGTCGTGCAAGTGGCTACTTCCCTTCAGGTTTTTCAACCAAAAATTTGAATGCACAATCCGTTATCTCCCAAGCGTGCTACATACGCCACATCTATCATCCTCCATAATTTGATTAGCGGCATCCTTCGAACATCCTACGCGGCTTTGCGCCTAAATAGGAGAAAAGCCCCCTCCCTCACATTTCCAAATTCAAATCACACAGGCCTACTTATCTGACACTTATAATCTTTGCAGATGATGAGGCATCGTGAAATAACGTAAAAACAACACTTATATTTATACTTTGAATAACCTTATTAAAATCTGTCAAAGTGCACTTTTTAATGGAAATGCTGTTTCATGCTGTTGAATACGAGGGGTCTTCAAAAAGTTGGGCACTTTTTTCCCCAGACATATTTTCTTTACCTTTCGGGCATTACCAACGTGTAACAAGCATGAACCACATCGTACCTTCCTACAGCACTTCCTAACTGGAGACTACAAACGCGACGCGAATTAGGCAATACAGATCCTTCTCCCACATTCTGTAAAACACACGCACTTGCTGTGCGTGTTAATGCAGGCGTAACGCTCCGAGACTTGTAGCTCATTCCCGAAGCTGGCCTAGTCAGTTCATATCTCGGTCTGGTTGACAGTAGTTCACACTTTTATTACGTCTTTACAGCCAAATACAAAGAACGCACCTTCAAACCGGCCAGGACTGCCTCTAAAAATTACGTTAACATTCATAAAGTATTCCTACTTTAATTCGATTCCGTATGTACCAAATATAGTTAGAGCAATGATCTCTATCACACACGTGCACAGGGGACATATCCTGCTACTTCCTTCTGCCATCGCCGTCATAGAAATATTACCTAACCCATCACTGCTCCCATCCTTACGCAGCGGGAGGGGGGGGGGGGGGCCGCCGGCCATGATGCTTTGCGAACCGTGCGGCGGTCTCTAGCCAGACGAGCAGCTCGAATGTACACGGCGCCACACGTTATCAATGATCGCATCAATATTTTCAACGTATTTTAAGCTGTTTATTTCGTCATGACAGCGGTTTTGAAATAACGTATAATATTTTGAAAACGAAGTTAATACAAACTGAGTTAATACAAAATAGTATTTTGCTGAGCATGGTATGTATCACAACTGCAGGTAGAGGTGCAAATTTTACTTTTTGGCGCCTTCTTCAATTTGCATTACTTTTGGTCACACACCCATTCATCTGTATTACTTAAGCATGTCAAAACGCGTGCTCCTTGCATCTAGAACGTACTAATATAGATATGTTGACGGTAACGACAAACAATATACCATACATTACCTAAATATTGCACGTGATTATAACAATTTTTACTGCCATGTTTGACCACGTTTGTGGATGTCTGTAGTGTGAAGTGATAAGTCTGCAGCCTTAACAGTATCAAAACGTTCAAATAACTATCCACAAAGAACAGAATTATAACACATGAATGTGTTTTGCACATGAAATAACTGACAAGTGTTTTAGTGCAACATGAAGGGGTTTGTAGGTAGGAATAAGTGCTGAAATACATGCCTGCTGTAATCTGCTTGGGTACATACCAGAAAACCACTAAATTCAGTGTTCCTAGAAGCCGGGATAGCTCAGTCAGTACAGTGACTCCGCAGTGTCTGGACCATCTGTGGGGTGCCCCCAGCCTCCTACTTACTCATGGGGTAACATGGGCACTTTCCCTGATGGCAAGGCAGCCAGAGTATGGTGTTATTCACTTACCTCCACCTAATATCCAGGTTATGAATATGTGGAGCTATACTTCCATTCACCATACATCTTCATGGCATGGTACTTAATTATGCACAGCAAAAACCTTACCCTCTAAACGCAATGTTTACAGGTAAAGTTATTAACAGCTTAAAATGACAGGTGTAGTAAAGAATATGGATTCAAATTCGAATATTTTGTTTGTTTAAGACACTAACACTGAATAGCAATTAAACCTGTTGGTTAATGGGTCGAGAAACAGAAGTTTCTAACTGGCCCTCTAAGTCAGCCACCTATTACATCTTAGGTAAACTTACAAATATAACTAAAATCTGCTCATTATTTAACTGCCACTTTTGAAGATGTACGATGGAGAGAAATATAGCTCTGTGCAACTTTAACCTCACTGCTAGACTGGGGCGGATGGTTGGCTTCAAGACCCATCCACTCTACCTCTGGGAAAGAGACCTTGTACCCAAGAGCTACACAGCTGGGTGAGACCCAAAGCCAGTTCCAGTACCTGCAGAATGAAACTGCACGATGCGTAATGCAGTACTGCACGATGCGTGATGTAGTACTGCACGATGCGTGATGCAGTACTGCATGATGCGTGATGCAGTACGCAGATCTCACCAAGGCTTCCTTTACTTTCAAAATCCCATACAGTTTCCTGGTACATGGGCGGCCTAAACGTAATCCTTTACTCCCAAAAGAAAAGTATTGTCATCCAGTGCCAATTTTTACAAAACTCAAGAATCTTCAACTGCGTTACATGCACATATCTTATACTAAATGTAAAGTTGGATTATAAAAGTGGAAATTACAGGTAGAAATTGACTTATTCTCATAGGAAAGTATGGCTTCCATTGTGTCAGTTTTCATGAAACTCAGAATCACCCAAACAAGCGTTCTGGCCATTTCCTGTTCCAAATCTAATACAACTAGAAAACAGAGCAATATTTCATGTATGCCCTTAAGTAAAGCATGGCTTTCCCTGCACCCATTTCGATGAAGCCCAAATTAATATACAGCACCATGTGGATACCTTATATTCTGAATTTCACCAAAATCAGTCAATAAATGTGGAAAGTCCAGGTAGAAGTTCATTTATGCTCTTATGTAAAGTATACCACCACCGAGCTGATTGCAAGACACTCACATTTGCTCGACAACCTTTTGCAAAGGACTCCTACACAGAATTTGATGAAACTCCATCAGACAGTTTAGCCACTGATACTTGGTCACAGACAGACAGATGGACCATCTCCACACAAGCGTATTTTCTTTTTTACTTAATAAAGAATGCCCAGAATTATTTGATGCTACCAGAAATTCAGTCCTGATTCCTCCATCATGCAGTCTGTAGCCTATTCACAACAACAAATTAGCTATCCCATCTCACACACATAAAATAATAAATATGTACTTCATATAACATTATGGCTAGAAATACATGTATGGTACTCATACACATGCACTTTTTGTAAGCATTCAATGCCAGAGGTGCAATTACCAACTCACAAACATTCCTCAGAACCCCTTGCATCACAGTGCTATAGCTACTCCTGTACCTGTTCGGCCTTCCGGTGTGGTGTGGTGGTTATCCTGCCTGCTTCACATAATAGAGATGGCTGGCACAGTCTTCACGGGAAGTGAGTTTGCTTGCTTCCTGCAGGCAGATACTTTAATATAAACATTTGCCACTTCC
Organism: Coptotermes formosanus; assembly: GCA_013340265.1. Classification (NCBI taxonomy): domain Eukaryota; kingdom Metazoa; phylum Arthropoda; class Insecta; order Blattodea; family Rhinotermitidae; genus Coptotermes; species Coptotermes formosanus. Next base: position 686,686 of record BLKM01000897.1, read on the forward strand.
TTCAGTACTTTTTGTAGTTCGTAATTCATTCTCAAATAAAATATTTCTCATTAAATTCTAAATCAAAGATGCAATTCATAATCTATCAGTGCAAGCTGAGATGCCTCACCACGCTGCAAGAAATCCTGCATATGTTAACCACGAAGTTTGTTGGAACTTCAAAAGCAGAAACATGAGACTTCTAGACACTGTGACTGTCACGGCAGACATAATAAATCTTAAAACAGTTTCATGTTACTGCATAACATGTTCACATTACTGCCATCAATGGTCACAATATGAATAATACAGGAGATACAGAACAAAGGAAAGATGAAACGTGTACCATCCCAGGTGATCACTTGGCTTGCCTCAACCGTCCATCTAGCCTTGCATCAGCTACCAACTCTGAAATAAAAGTTTCTGCACTGAAGGCCACATAAATCAAAGTGCACAAAATTCCTTCTCCTCTTCTTCCTATTTAATGAGATTTCTGGAATGAAATGTTTGTGGTTTGTTTTGTTTAGGTTGTGTTATTCATACTGTGGTGGTGGTTAATTCCAAAACAGTAATAAATACATAACTGAAATAATGTAGGAACACACCATATATGGTTAGCACCGTATTACTTCAAATACTTCAGTATTTCGTAAATGAAAAGCCATTTTCTAACTAAAAATTATTTGTTGCATCCATAAGTGTATTTTTTGTGATACTAACAGAAAAATATAGCCCATGTTTCTAAAAAACCAACTGTTTCAAGTGCATAATTTAAAGGTACAGTCAACTCCACACATTAAACAACACAGGCAAGAAATGAAGTGCCACACATTTGGCAGATGTTATTTAAGAACAACCTGTGTTACAGGTAACTGACCACGGAGTTGCTGGTTATTCAAACTGACTCATACACGCAGTTCTCACTGAAAGGTAGGAAAGCAGCAAGTTTTCTTTGGCACCACAGAACCAGGGCTGCATAACTAACAATGCCAGACGCGGATGGACAGTACTGCAGAATTTGTGGTAGTCTACTTCAGAGTATTGCTGCTAACACCCTACAATACTCCGACACTTCTCTCTGTGTCCACTTGCTCTGAGTATTGCTGCTAATGCCCACGACACTTAGTGGTTAATTCCCTTTTTCTAAATTACCACAGTATTGCTGCTAATGCACAGGATACTCAGGGGACATCATGTTGTATAAATTCTCTTATCTAGATGTTGCTGCGAATGTGCCACAACATCTATCTCCTTGCCCTCCAATCCCTCATGTCAGCTCAACATTACACTGTACCTGAATTTTTCGTACTGAAATCAGCAAAACAGGTCCCCCGCATACATTCTGCATCCATCTACTATGAGGTTTGAGGGTGTTTACCAGCACTGGTATAGTCCAGCCAAGTCCCCAGTTGAATTGTGTCTCTGGCGGCATAACACTTTCCAACTTGGTAGCTCACAGTCAAACCCTATGCCATCCCACATATCAATATTTACACAGTGTTTTAACACTTCACTACAATTCCTACTTTACCAGCAGAATTGATCTGTATTCTGACTACATGATCATCTCCTGCAGCTGGCATGGAGCTACAAGTGCCAGGGTGTGGCACACAAGCTGCAGTTACCCCAAAATGTGCCATAACAATTTGTGCCCTCTCTTCCAAGAGTGTTGTATTCATGTATTTTATTGTGTTGTGAATTTGTTGTGGGATAGCTGCAACTTGTGTGGCAGGAATTGTGACTACCTGAATGGACCAACAGAACAGAAGTGATGCAAACCTTCACTGTGTCAGTACTACCTGCTTCTTTCTGGTCTCGCTATTATTGCCAGAGTGTAGTTTTGTGTGTGTTTTCCTATATGGACATTATTTTGGATGACAATTCACCAAGCTCGCTTCTATTCTTAAAGAAACCACACAATGCAAGGTAATATTTTCAGTGCACAAGTTTTCATATCTACAAAATTCAGAACTTGGATTTTTCAATGTCAGGTGCAGAGAAATAAATACAGGCTGCAAAGTAGCAACTCTGCAGACAGTACCACACCACTCTGGAGTGGTGGCTGGATGTGGTGAAAGAGAGAGATTTGGACTGGCATTCCAAACCAAACTGTCACTGTCCGTTAAGACGCAGAGACTGAGATCCCACTTCACACGGAGTAAGTGGACTCTCACTTAATGCCTATTACAGCAGTATCAGTTCTGGGAAAGGGTTCCACCTTGTGCCCTCTATTTCAGACATGATGTTCTCCTAAACACCAGCCAGGATTTTATATCCCCCCCTCAAGTCTTGGTGCCTCAATGTGGCGAGGGGGTGTAACAATGAATGATGCATATGTTTGTGCCAAATCAACAATACAGTTCAAAGACCCTTGCCACAAAAACTGACTATTCAGTACCAATGTGTATGTCACTAAATTTGGCTAATCAAAACTTCCATTTACCTCCTTACACAAGTTCCACACGAACAGAAATCCTTCACTGGCCAAATCCGGACGAAGAAAGAAGAAGGCGTAATTTCACCGAACAAAGTGCGTCTTGGAAATTAAATGACACGAACATGAATAAACTCTAAGTCCTTAAAATGAAGAATAACATGTTCTTCAACAGTGCTTCACTGCATGCTTACTCTCTGGTAAGTGTCATTACTTCTAACTGCCAGTTCATACTGAGGCAAACATGTCACAGAAAACTGGAACAACTACACCACGCCTCAGTTCTACCTGCAACTACTACGGCACACTCAAGAAGGTCCTGCAGCAACTACCATTAAGCAGCTACACTTGAATCCCTAAGTGACTGTAACACAATTAGAAAATACACGTGCTAATCCATATGGAATAATTATTACAGACAGGACCCACTCTTGGTTATTTCTTCAAAATAGGCATCAGAGTGCAAAACTCCTTTCAATCCACCTGCAGTAACAGTGTTCTGGTCTGGCAACAAATAATGAAAAGTGTCTGTGTGTGTGTTTGTGTGCAACATCAAAGAACAAGGAATGAATTCTATGATGATGATGGTGTAGTGCTGTGAAGTGGTTATGTGACACAAAACAACAGATAAATAAAACACAGGATTGCACATACGGATACGGCATGGTTTGCATGCTACATCCATTAGCGAAACGTCATAGGATACCACATGATCGTAATTCAGCATGCTTGAACTTCAAAAAAGCTGCAATTGATTTTAAAGTGAATATAAAGACAAGAGCACATAATTTTATAGTTTTTATATACATTTTAAACATTATCCAGTGTGGGTGTTATGTATCTTTTATATGTGCTACTTTTGGAACTACTCTCCTAACAGTGTACAAGTGAACTACAATACTCAAACTGTTGTAAAGCATATGGGTGTCCTGTGCTAGTTACAATGAATACCCCCTGATGATGGTGTCATTGGACGTCCAAACATGTTGGGAAATAACAGTGATAAAAAAGTGCATTAGTTGGTGAATTTACTCAAACAGGATCACACATAATACTAACACATGATCACACAGTTCCAGAGTGCCTGTCCTGCTCTTCTCAGACGGTACATCACTGCTTAGAGAGGAAAATTCCTCTGCATGCATATGTTCCTCATCCAAACAAACAAAACCATCCCAGTTGAATGGTACCACCTAAAAGTGTTGGCATGCAATTTCTTTCCTACCTCCCTCTGTTGCTATGTCCAGTCTTATGCCTAGGTATTCACTACACCACTCGCTTTCAACATGTATTCATTGCATAACGTGGTACTCCTGTGTCAAAGACCTGCTACATGGATTACACAGCTTTCCATCACCTTTCTGATATGAATATTGTCATCATCATCCCCATCATTTCATCTGACTACCCCGAACTTTAGTGTCCCACCTCAAATTAATGTACTGTAGAACTGTACATCATGCACCTCTAAGCTGACATATACAGTGGTTTCTGCCCACTTTCACCTGTACAGAATGCTCACAGGTGTGAATAGTTTATAGTGATTTACTTCCAAACACCCTCCTTTAAGACCGGGCAGTCTTTTATGTACCCAGCTCTTTAGTCAGTCCACCTTATGGTGCCCATCAAGTAATTTATAAATGGGAAATATACTATGTCACTAAGGATGGATCAGTTATGTGGATCAGTGTGTCTGTGCCAGTGTAAATCTGCAGGTCGATGGAGAGATGCCCACATCATGTTGTCAGGTATCGCAGGATGAGATTTAGATTTCTACATAATAATTCCTAGCTGTTGCCCTAATACGAGAACCATATTCTCAATGAAATTTCTGGTCAAAGGTATATGTAGCCTGGGCCACTCCTAGAACACACAGTAAATTTGACAGTAGTGTTTATGCTTCTCGTTTGGTGATAAGTAGAGCTGCTGTAATTTTTGCTGCTTCATTGCTTGGTGTATGATGTAGTTTAGTGGTGGCTGGTATTATTACAAGTAAGCAATACCAAACATCAGAAATTTCATTGAGTCTGTACCCCTTACAGATAGCCTTGGCCCACAGAACATCATGCACTATTGGTTATCCATGCCCCCCCTCCCCCAAATGAAACAAATTCAGCAACTGCACTTTCTGAGTACAGTTCAATGAACTGAGACCTGACCACAGGGCTAGAGGTATTAACATCAAATACAGATGTAGTCCCTTCATACCAGCAGCAGCACATCGCAGTACGTATCCTAAAGAATTCCATTATGCTACCTCATTCAACATATTTCCACCCTCTCATGTGTTCTGCATATATTTCTAACTTAAGAGGACAACTCTGCAGTGCCTGGAACACAGCACAGGTTTTGTATGAGGCCACAGTTCTGCCACTGCGATCCTAACCTCTACGCTCTTCTCTACAACGCTCATCCTTATCTTCACTCTGCACTGTTCAGTACATTTAATCTGTGGTCTTCTGCAAAAGATATAATGCCCTGGTCACCAGACCATATTTCTTGTGCTTCCATTGCAGGAGCAATCTGGATCTTCATTACACCCATCCCTTCTTCAATACCCATAAAGCACACAACCTCCTAGCTCAGGACATAATGTTGCCTGCAGTAACTTCAGGTCCTTGCTGCAGAAGCATTCTTACAAAGTGAATGGCCCCAAGCATCACCACCTGTCCTACAGTTACCAGCTACACTCTTTCTAATACACTATAACAGGCAATGATTAAATACTTCGAGTAACCTTTCACTTACAACAGACCACCCACCCCAAAGAGAAGATTCATACTGCTACCATTTTAGTTGCAGAAGTCCTCGGTGTTTTAACGGCCATCTGCTTACACATGTAAAAAGGACACAACATTTTTAACTGCTTTAAGTGTAACAACGGCAACAATAAATACAGTGAGCTGTTCATAAAAGACATGCTGCAATAAAGGTGGCAATGTGATAAAATCAGTGTAGAATGTAGGTGTACCATGGCTTTTGTTGTGTCAGTAGTGAATTCTTCATGTTAGTGGAATAGGACATAAAAGCACCATGGAGGAGGAGGAGGAGGAGAAGACGACAAGAAGAACAAGACCAGAAGGACAAGAAAAAAAGGCAAGACAGAGGAACAACAGCACAAGGCATGACTACAATGAAATGTGAAATTAAATTACTGCAAATCTTGTGTATATTCAAGTGTGTTGTGATTTTATCTCGAATAAGTGCTACGCATTACACTGAAATATGGAAGGAAGGAATGGTGGGCTCCCTGTTAGGAATGTCAAATGAAGTTGGTGTGAAGTGTGAGAAATACAGTGCCCTTTCATGTAAGAAACCAGTTTGTTGTGACAAGTTCTTGTACTAATGTGTGCTTTTTTCTGGGCTACAGCTGCAGCAATTGAGCCACACATCAAAGACACGTGCAATCACACACAAAGTAAGTATCTCAAGGTGCATACCTCTGAAATAACTGGTGCTTATACATTCATTAGTTTGTGTTACAAATAGCCAAGCAACTGACAACCTACACACACGGGCTGTGCTCCGTGATGAGTATTACTGTCAACTGGACACATGAAAGAATAGCCAAACAAAGCCCTGAAGCACATATGCACTTGATGCAGTTTGACACACATATCTGAATGATGTTACAGTTCACCATTAATACTGTATTTTTATGTTTTCAGGGACAACAGGAAGAAGAGTAAGCGCAGAAACAACAGTGGAAGTTTAACAATGATGACGAAAAAGTTACAGGATACATGCAGTGATATCATGCGAGATTTTATAAGTGAAAGTGAAGTGAAAATGAAAAGTGAAAAGTGAAAATTAACAGTGTAAGTAAAAGTGGGAAATATGACTAGCGACGGACATTTGCGGGCGTACTTATAAGAACAACATGTGTTACTGGATACTGCCTGCCCATGGAGTTGCTGGTTACTGGAACTGACTCCCACGTGCAGCTCTCAACAAAAGGTAGGAAAGCGACAAGTTTTCTTTGGTACCACAGAACCAGGGCTGCGTAACAAACCATGCCAGACGCGGATGGAGAGTACTGCAGAATGTGTGACAGTCTACTTCAGAGCATTGCTGCTAATGCCCTAGAATAGTCTGAGGTACCTCTCTCTATCCACCTGACCAGAGTATTGCTGCTAATGCCCAGGATACTCAGAGGTTAATTCCCTTTCTCTAAATTACCTGAGTATTGCTGCTAATGCACAGGATACTCAGGGGTCATCATGTTCAATAAATTCTCTTATCTAGATGTTGCTGCGAATGTGACACAACATCTATCTCCTTACTCTCCAATCCCTCACTTCCGCAAAAAATTACAATATAACTGAAAACTTCCTACTGAAATCAGCAAAACAAGTCCCCTGCATACATTCTGCATCCATCTACAATGAGGTTTGACGGTGTTTACCAGCAATGATATAGTCCAGCCAAGCCCCCAGTTGAACTGTGTCTCTGGCGGCATAACACTCTCCAACTTCCGTAGCTCACCGTCAAATCCTACGCCACTCCACATGTGAGTGTTCACACGGTGTTTCAACACTTGACTAAAATGTCTGCTTTACCAGGAGAAGTGATCTGTAGTCTGACTACATGATCATCTCCTGTAGCTGGCATGGAGCTACAAGTGCCAGGCTGTGGTACGCAAGTTGCAGCTACCCCAAATTTTGTGCCATAATATCTTCTGCCCTCTCTTTCAGGAGCGTTGTATTTCATGTACATTATTGTTTTGTGAATTTTGTTGTTGTGGGATGGCTGCACCTTGTGTGGCGGGAATTGTGACTGCCTGAATGAACCATTAGAACAGCAGTGAGGCAAGCCTTCGCTGCGTCAGTACTATCTGGTTCTTTCTGGTCTCACTGTTACTGCCAGAGTGTAATTTTGTGTCTGTTTGCTTATTTACATTATTTTGGATGACAATTTGGAAAGCTCGCTTTCTCTTCAATGGTCCACAACATTACTTCTATTGTCAAAGGGACCACAAAATGCAAGATAATATTTTCAGTGTACAAGTGTTTATATGTACAAAATTCGGAATGTGAACTTTTCAATGTCACGTGCAGAGAAATAAATAGAAGCTGCAAAGTACCAACTCTCCAGATAGCACCACATCACTATCTGGAGTGGTAACTGGATGTGGTGAAATAGAGAGATTTGGACTGGCATTCCAAATCAAACTGTCACTGTCTGTTAACATGCAGAGACTGGGATACCATCTAACTGTCACACCTTTCAGGCAGTAAGTGGACTCTCAGTTAATGCCTATTACAGCAGTATCAGTTCGGGGAAGGGGTTCCACCTTGTGCCCTCTATTTCGGATATGAAGTCCTCATAAACTCAAGCCAGGATTTCATATCCCCCCCTCAAGTCCTGGTGCCCCAATGTGGCGAGGGGGTGTAACAATGAATGATGCACATGTTTGTGCCAAATCAACAATACAGTTCAAAGACCCTCTTCACAAAAATGTAGTATGAAGTATGACTGGGTACTTCACTAAATTTGGCAAATAAAACTTCCATTTACCTCCCTGCTAAAGTTCCACATAAACGCGCATCCATCACTGGCCAAATCCAGACGAAGAAGAAGGCGTTGTGTAACTGAACAAACTGCCTCCTGGAAATTAAATGACATGAACATGAATAAACGCTAAGACCTTAAAACGAAGAATAACATGTTCTTCAAAAGTGCTTCCCTACATGCTTACACTCTGTAAGGTGCTGTTACTTCTGACTGCCAGTTCTTACTGAGGCAAACATGTCACAGAAAATTGGAACAACCAGACCAAACTGCTGTTCTACCTGGAGAAAGTTACTGGAATTCTCACAAATAATAAAAGCCACATATATCAAATGAAATTAAGTGGCAACATCTGTTCGTATTCCACCAACCATGATTCTAATGCAACTTTCGTCACAAGAAGTGAACATCAAAATACTACACACGACTGTTCTGTTGCTGTATAAACAAGAGGCAACAACCACGTCACATTCAAGAAGGACCCACACCAACTATCATAAACAGCTACACTTGAATTGTGATGTGACTGTAACACAAATAGAAAAGGCACATGCTAATCTGTATGGATCAATTATTGCAGACAAGCACCACCCTTGGTTTACTTGTTCAAAATGGGCTTCAGAGTGCAAAACTGTTTTCAGTACATGTGCCATAACAGTGTTCTGGTGTGGTAACAAACAGTGAAAAGTGTGTGTGTGTGTGTGTGTGTGTGTGTGTGTGTGTGTGTGCGTGCGTGTGTGCAACATCAGAAAACAAAGAGAGAATTCTATGATGGTGTTGGTGTAGTGCTGTGAAGTGGTTATCTGACAGAGAACAAGAGATAAATAAAACAAAGGGTCACTCACAATGACTAATATATGATTACTCAGCTCCAAAGTGGACTTCATACTTTTCTCAGATGGCACCTCCATTGCTGATATTGGATTATTCCCTCTACACACATATGTTCCACATCCAACCACACGAAACCATCTTGGATGAATGGTATCACAAAACAGTGTTAGCATGCAATTTTCTTCCTCCATCCCCCTGTTGCTATGTCTAAACTTATGCCTAGGTATTCACTCCACCAATTGGTTTCAACACAAATTTATTGTGTGATGTGGTGCTCCTGTGTCAGAGACCTGCTACATGGATTACGTAGGTTTCCATCACTTTTCTGGCATAAATACCATCAGCATCATAAACTTAAAGGACAATACAAAATGAAGCTGAATTATTTCACTGAAATATCATTATTTTTCAGCACAATCCCAGAGTATGCTAATGCCATTTATCTCATCTTGGCACATTTTACGTATTTATTGCTCAGGAAGGCCCAACTTTTTACCTTATCAACAGCATTTCTTGGGTGTTTCAAGCAGGGATGTGGAGTTGGAGTCAAAGTCGGAAGGAATTTTAGGTGGAGTCGGGTTCGGAGTTGGTAAAAATGTACTGACTCTGACTCGGATCTCAATTTAAAATGTTAACTAGATACTCTAAATTGAGAGCCCTGATAGGTACAATAACCATTACACTTATATTGAAAAAAAGTTATAGCCCTATGTCTAAAAAGTAGCCTGATGATTCGCGTGGTGGTGATGAAATGTCTTATAGGTTTACCATTATTAATACATAATGAGATTTTATGAAGGAGTCCGAGCAGTAGTCTTAAATATTGAGAAGGCGGTGTTGAAGTAGGAAGTTTTGTGTACTGACCCCACAGCCCTGGTTTCAAGTGCTTACTTGTACTGCTAAGTGAGCAATCAAAACCAATGGAACAGTCAGGATAGCATGTGACACCACTGCAGCTGTCAACTTCCTTGACAAACAACTGTTGACAGATGTCTGATTTCCAATTTACCTGCAATTAATGTCAGAATAATACAAATTCCCTTCACAACTGAGTATGATATAAAAGAAAACACAAAACAAGCCACTGGGACACATAACACCATTGCTGACAATATTATGTGTGACTGAAGTTCACAGTGCAATTTTACTTACCTATGGTGACCAGAATGCTGATAGCTACTCATAGCTTGTGAAGCCAAGCTCACTTTCACCATACTCTGTACACTAGGGTTCAGGTGTCTGTGCGTCACATTGGGCAGCATGTGATAAAGCATATTCTGTTTGTCAATTTCATACAGCTTCAATATGTCATCCCATTTAGCAGTACCAGTAAGTTTACCATAATCCCACACACAAGATTCCGTGCAGTGCAGGGCATGCCCCATCCCTCTGCCCACAGCTGACCTGTCTGTAATAGTGAAACCAGGAAATGCAGAAATGAAACTGTCAATCATATGGTTAATGTCCTAGGTCATATTTTCAATGGAAGGTGAACTCCACTGGTGACATATATTATCCAAAGTGCACACTATTGGTCAACTGTTCATAATTTCTTCTGACTTCAATATACGAGGGTTGAAAAAACCTTGGAGATGAGTGAATGTGGAAGTTACAACATAACTTCAAAATACATGATGTGAAAATTAATGTATACCGTGTGCAACATACAGAGTTGATACAAGTTTCTCTTATGTGATACATCTTCATTTCACACGGGAATGTTTTATGAACAATGACACATCATTCTGTAATAGCGTGAATCTCAATAACCAACGACATGTGCAGTATGCACCACTGAGGATTCACACAAAACCTGAAGAATTTCAAATTGTCATTCCCTTTGCTTTTTAACATGCTCTAGCATACCAGATGAGGAACTTAAATGATCTACACTCATCACCGAATATTATTCGGGTGATCAAATCGAGAAGAATTAGATGGGCGGGGCACGTAGCACGTATGAGTGAAAAGCGAGGTGCATACAGGATTTTGGTAGGGGCCTGAGGGGAGGCGACCACTTGGGAGGCCCAGGCTTAGGTTTTGAGAACAAGATTAAAATGGATCTCCAAGAAGTGGGATGGGTGGGCATGGACTGGATTGAGCTGGCTCAGGATAGCGATAGGTGGCGGGCTCTTGTGAATACAGTAATGAACCTTCGCGTTTCATAAAATGCGGGGAATTTCTTGGCTACCTGAGAAACTGTTAGCTTCTCAAAGACTGCGCTCCATGGAGTTCGTTTAGTTTGCTAGCATAAACCTTGCTTCTAATGGAGATATTACGAAACAATAAAGTAATCATACACATCAGTAAACGAAATGACCACTACTGACCAACAATTACGTTCACACACTTACTGTTTCAGTCATATTAACCACAAATTTCATCAACACCGAAACATTATTACTAAACGCAACTTCCACACACTTGCAATAACGAAAAAAATCGCCTTACGTTACGTTACTACTACACTACAACCGCCCACAAACTTACGACATATATAAATTCCTGCACCATAATCGAAAGGCACGCCACACGAAATCTGTTACCGTTCAAATATCATACGCACCCCCCATCATGTGACAGAACTTCTCCGCAAACGTGCCGTTTTCTTTNTATCATACGCACCCCCCATCATGTGACAGAACTTCTCCGCAAACGTGCCGTTTTCTTTCACCTGTTGGGTGCCAACCACAGCCATTGACCGCCGACTACCAGGAACGCATACAGGTTCCGCTTGGGGCGCCACAAGACTGTGGTTCCAGGGGTCCATTTAACCTGCACCGGGGTGGACTTTGAGTAAGGGGTTGTACAATTAAAGCAGGGCGTATCTATCACGGATTACAGCAATGCACTACTAACAACGCAGCGGCCGCGGTGGCGCAGTTGGTTTAGGCACTGCACTACAAACCGGCAGGTCGCGGGTTCGATTCCCGATGGCGTCATTGGAATTTTCCATTGGCATAATCCTTTCGGTCGCACTATGGCCCTGGGGTCGACTCAGCCTCTAATGAGTACCAGGAATATTTCCTGGGGGGTAAACGTGGCCGATTGAAGTGCCGATTGTCTGGAAATCTGGGAACCTCAACCTCCTGGAACCCTCAGGGCCTGTCCAGGCCTGTAATGGGATTGCTTTTACTATTAACAGCCTTCTGACTCTGAACTCAGCTTCACTTGCGCATACGTATACTACTGAACCCATGCACTGCTTTGTATTAATAAAAGCAAACTTCATGCATTTGCAATATATAAGAACTAACTTCCTGGAACAGAGTCCTTGAGTAGCTAATTTCTCAGCTTCTTAATAAAACCCATGTCTTATTTTACCACATTCATTGACATCTGCTACTAGTCCGCATACTCCCGCGCTATTTCTTTAGGATCCATTTCCGTATTACCATCCTCTCTAGGCCTGGGCCTTCCATAGGGGGTTGTATCCTTTGGGTCTTCCAACCTGAGCCCTGTATACTTTCGTCATCTCCCACATGTCCAATACACCCTATTCATTTCATCTTTCTTCATATCATCACCTCAATACTGATTTATGTATGGACTAGGGACATCTTCATTATACAGAGTTATCACAAAACAAATCTTTAGTTTTGGAGCTGAGTAACTCAAGTATTTTGAACATACAGTCATGGAGCATGTTATGAAACATTCAGCAACTCACTATGATTTTATTCTTTACATGCTGCACATGCATGCACACTTGACTCTGTCAGTGGCAGAAAAATCTTGTAAATTGTCTCTCCTAAGGAATGTAAATTGCTGAGTTTTTCTGCACAGATAATGCTTTTTGTACGTGCAGTGGTGTATAACATGGATTTCTTAAGGACCAGGATACTGTTCTCCTCCTTGCCATTAATCAGAAAGGAAGCCTAGTATACACAATATATCAGATCTTATGACTGAAACAATTGTAGTTTCTCTTTTTTGCTGTCAATGTCTTCAGTTTGTGGAAGGAAACAATTCTAACATGTTGAGATAAAGGTTTCGTGTAACAGTATCTTCTGCAAAGAAAGAAGACCCCATGGTACAGCTGATAACACACATTTACTTTGTGGAGTGCCATGCACATACTCAAAAACTTTATGTGGCATACTTGTGATTGACGTGTTTATTATCACAATGTTATGAATAAAGTTAAGACTTATGTGACTGTTATGTTCTCCAGATTCATGGACATTAATAAGGACAAAAAAAGCTTCATCTTCTTGTCTTAGAAAATTTTCACACATTTCACTTAATACTGAATCTACATAGTTGATATTTTTAGGGGACTAGAGTCTCTGATTTCATGTTCCAGTTGAATTTTTTAATGATGCAAACTCTGGAACATGGTTGTTGGTATTCCAAGCTGCAAACTGTGACAGGCAGTATGATTATTTTGACCATACACGTAGTATAATTATACATTCAACATCTTCAAAAGACACTGGTCTTTCTGGTGAATTTTGCTTTAATTGACTTCTGGTTTCTTAAATTGGGTTGACCCACGACAAATAAATTTGTGACACGGATGGTCTCGTCCATGTGCTTGTCAAAGACTGCGTTGAGTGGTTGCAATGGATTCAACAAAACCAAAATGTGCACTGGGTCTTCTTGTGAACAGATCCGATCACAGGGACTGTGTTCGGCATGCAGTTTTGCTGCCAGTGATGGAGTCAAGCATGCAAGGACAACAGGAAAGGAACAGAGATCTGTGAGCTGTGTACTTCACAGGAAATTCTACTAAGATGTCTCAAAATAAACCAGATATTAAACTTCAAAACTAGGGAGGTTTTTGTTATTGATCCTATGGCAAGGAATTTAAGTGCTATCCAATTACCTTCAATATTGTTTGGCTGCATAAGCACCATCTGCTGCAAAGCTGTGATTTCTGATACCAAGCACAATGCATGTATATGAAATAACAAAAAATTTTCCCATGTAAATTGCACAATGAGTGGTTGGCAGAGCATTGTGTGATTAGCATGTCATGGTTAGACAGCCTGCTGACAAAGAGTAATATGTTTGGTACTAAAATGAAAACCTTGGCACAAGGCTGTTGAAGAAGTTTTTTTATTGATACAAAAAACTATTGGCTGCCTCAGGTACGTTTATCCATCATGTGAAGCATCCATTAAAACTCACACAATTGCAAAATTTTTAAATAAATTAGCCTAGTGAGCATCCAATGTCCTGCAATAAACCAAGCACATTAAAGACTTCATGATTTCATGATACACATTTTGAATCCCAGTGCGGACAGTCTATCTTTGTTGCCCTGCTGGGTGGTTTCCATCAGTCCTTGAATGCCTGGTACGTGGCTGTGTATAGCATATGGCACTAAAATGTCCAGCTTACTAATTACAAAACCCATACCACTCATTTGTTACCTACAGTTGTGCAGCTGACACAGTAACACTGAATAATGTTTGATTTACTTATAATGCCGTATCAACCGTTCAGGTTATATTTCACATAAGATGATGCACTGTCTGCAACCACAAACTTGGGATTCAGCAACCATCTGATTCAACTTTACCACAGCCATTTAGTTAAATAACTTGGATGCAGAACCAGAAGTTTTAATATGGGTAAAAAACAATCCATCGTTGGGAAAAATTCGGAACCAGTTCCATTCAACAACATTCAGCACAACTTTTTCTGAAATCCACATTAAAATCTTCTTCCCTATAATATCTCGGCCTGTCATCTAGTTGCCTTCCAAGAGATTTCCTAATAAAATGTCTGTATGCCTTTCTTGTCCTTATCCATTCATGCTAAATGTCCGAACCATCGTAACCTCGAATTTCCTTGTTACGTAATACCACTAACTGCCCGTTTGGTACAGCTTTACTCTTCAAACAGACCTAGAAAAATGCTTAAAGGAAGGGCCAAATTATTTCTTCATATATAGGATCCATATATATATGTACCACTATACATATATATGTGTGTGTGTGTGTGTGTCTGTGTGTGTGTGTATGTATGTATGTATTGTGTGTGTATGTGTGTACTTATGTATGTACATACATATGTATGTATGTATGTATGTATATGTATGTATGTATGTATGTATGTATGTATGTATGTATGTATGTATGTGTCTGTCGGTATATATGTGTCTCTATGTATATGTGTGTGTGTGTGTGTGTGTGTGTGTGTGTGTGTGTGTGTACGTACGTACGTATGTATATATGTACTGAAGAGACATATATTTCAGTATTCTGGAATATCTTGAAACATACATGTTAATTATCTTATACAATAATCATACGTTGTACGGCATGTTAAATTATAAGGCGCACGTTCAACTTGGGGGGGGGGGGGGCGGGAGAAAATTAGCCATAGTTCTTTATTTCATTTAAATACTTGTTCCACACTAGACAGTTCAGCGGAACTTGTATACGGACAAATACGCACTCTCATGATCTGCGTACAGATAAATTCTCCTGGGATTTTACACAGTGTCGAGTGGTAAACGGTTACCGACATTTCGGGGAAGTGCAGTGCTTCCATTCTTAGTATCAGGCAGTCCGAGAACAACGAAGCTGAAAATCGTCGCCCGTATACGCAGGTCTTTAGTTACAATTACGGATGGAGATATTACCTATGTTCCCCCTGCAAGCCATCACCAACATGCTTAACGTTAGAGCAGACACGCAAACAAACAGAGAGGATCAATCAAGCGACCTGTTCGAGACTTCAGTTTCATGATGGTGTCACTTCAAAGACTTGTCCGTCTAACTAGTGACTCAGAATGTGCTTGAACTCTCTAAGTAATTAATCACGTCGACGTGATGACACGATGAAAGCGTGGTGCTAAGCCTCCCCCACCCGGCGAATTGGGGCGCTATCGACAAAGCTGGTCCATGAACCGTCAGAAACTGTTGACAGATATCAGAAACTCTATACACTTTACCTAACTGATGTAACAGAACGAAGGCGGGCTCACTTCACTCTGTCACCACTACTTCCAAATTATTTGCTTAAGACTCTATGCAGGTCAGTAGTCTTTACTTTCGTTAGCTATTACTTGCACTCCATACACACATTGAGTGCCGCTCCCAGTGGCCACGCGGTCTAAGGCATGGGTCTGCAGCCGTTCGCTTGCCGGAGTTGCGGGCTCGAATCCCGCTGGAGGCGTGGATGTCTGTCTCTTGTGAGTGTTGTGTGTTGTCAGGTAGAGGTCTCTGCGTTGGGCTGATCACTCGTCCAGAGGAGTCCTACCGAGTGTGGTGTGTGTCTGAGTGTGATCGTGAAGCCTCGATAATGAGGAGGCCCTGACCCACTGGGGGCTGTTGCGCCATGGAGTACACACAAATGGAATACGAAAGCCAATTCAATATTTCAGGTTAATTCACGGTTACACCCAAATATGGCGCGAATTGTGCATTCCGTTTGTCCCCGGCGCTAGTGTCCATTAGGTTTTATGGCCTTGAATGGGCATGTCGACATTATTACGTACTTACCAGCCAATAAGTCGTAACGTGCCTCTACAGCGAGGTGCACTTAAGGGGCTTAATGTTCGACAGCATTGCGGAGTGAGTGTAATAATATCTCTGTTTGCTGTTACCCCTACTTTGTTTGGTATCTGTAGGTTCAGGATTAAATGCTCTGTAATAATTCACTGAAAATCGTTGGTTAAATTCATTTGTAAAGGAGTGCGTATTCTCTGACGTGAAAGATGTTCCGGTAATACCGCCACTTGAAATTCGGCAAGTAAGACCAGGAGGGCATTATAAAGTTTCGAGGTTAAGAATGAGTACAGCTGTGTGATAAGAGGATAGGAGCAAGCAACCCGCCTAGCTTCGTCACCTCCAACAAATGCCGCTTTAAAAGGGCGAAAGTAAAAACTTAGCCCTGAACTTGCAATCCAGGAGGGGGGGGGGGGAGGAGGAGGAGGAGGAGGAGAAATTATAACCAGCAATATGAAAGTTTGTATAGGAAAATTTCAGACGGGATTTCTTACTGAAAGACACATAGCTTGTTAAAGGATACCTTTATGTAGGTTAATTGTAGCAAGAGATGGCAGAAATTTTGAGTTTGTGTGCAATACATCTGAATAAAATTTTCTCAGTACTTAAATAAAATGTAGTTATTTTGCAGATGTATGCATTTTTCAGCTGCCTATATCGTACATTAAAGTTCCTCAGTTTTCTGCGTTGCGAAAGTGAAAATTTTAAAAGCACGGTATATTATTATTATTATTATTATTATTATTATTATTATTGACGTTTTTGGTGTTATAAATATTGTCCATCTTCCACGGGCATTATTTGTTTCTGAGTTCCTACTCGGAAACTCCCAAGACTTTTCTTTGTTTCCTGTTAGTTCAGCCTTTAAAGAGTGCCCCTCCACCAGATGTTCCACTGCAGCAAATGCAGTTTCTAGTGATTCTGATGTCTTCAGAAGGCAAACTGTCACCCTCAGCCATACTTCATATTTCACTTTCATATCACACGGTGTCTGAATGAATTATTTAAGTGAACTTTGTCTTTGGGGTTTTTGTGTTTTTTTTCGTGTGTGTCCTATTTGTTGTGCTTTGTGATTTGTGTTTGTATGCCGCGCTGTTTCTGTTATTGGCCACTTGGCTGCTGTTTCAGTAAGTTAATAAGCAAAAATTCAACTGAAAAATATTATTGTATAATAATAATAATAATATTGTATAATAATAACAATAATATTATTATTTTATAATAATAATAATCATAATATTATTGTATAATAATAACAATAATAATATTATTTATAATAACAATAATATTATTGTGTAATAATAACAATAATAATATTATTGTACAATAATAACAACAATATTATTCTATAATAATAATATTGTATAATAATAACAATATTATTATTATTATTATTATTATTGCTCGAATAAATTTAACACCTGAAGCCCATAAAACATAATTTATGGACAAATTCCTAATCTTCACTTTGTGTAGCATAATTACAGTCCCAGCGGACTGATAATCCTTCTTGAAAAATAAATGATTCAATTGTGCACGCAATATTACATAAAACGGACTTATAAATTCCTACCACAAAAGACACGCACACCCGAGCGTTATATCAAATTGATAGACTCGCTACTTCCATATGTAGTAATTTAGAAGTTACCTATTCTATGGGACTGCTGTACGTGCAGCCAGTGAGGGGGCGGGGGGGGGGAAGGGGGGAGAGTGGATGTATGTGAGTACGTAGGTGGGAGAATTCGAATTACATCCATTGCGACGACATAGTTTTATATAAAACACAGTAAATGGAGCGCGAAATTTTTCCCCTGGGTCTTTTATATTGAACTTTAGATCCCTAGTGCGTTAGTGAGTGACGTAGTGGCTAGGACAGATAATGCCGCCAGCTTCACCACCGGGAGTTACGGCCAGTAGGTGTGTGAAGGGGGCAGTAAAATATGTCATCCCCTGCACTGCATGGCAGCTCAGGGGTTAGTTACACATTCACCCCTCATACCAAATCCCCTTACTGACAGAAATTTGGTGGTAGAGGGAGGTTGGATATCTGCAATAAAAGAAGTGTCACTGCCAAACCCAGTCAAATATTCGTTCAGATTTTATTTCAGTCTGTGTTCTCAAATGGTCGTTCAGGGCTCTTAGTGACACCGAAAACACAGTGCATTCCTAAATCAGCCTCTCAAGTCAGCGGACGGGCTTTCACAGCTGTGGCCTCAGACTCGTGCTCTGATAAATCTGCTTAAGCCAATAACTTTATCGTTTTGAAAGAGAAATCCTCACACTGAAACTGCAAGGTCTTACAGTTATTTTCATTCATATATTATCAGCAGCGATCAGTCACATCGTCTGCTTTGCTACGACCGAACAATTTACTTTAACAGCAAAAAAAAAAAAAAAAAAAGATAGGAGAAAACATTTGAATAAAAACGCTCCCATGGAATGTAGAAGTGTTAACCGTCTTGTGACTCAGCCGAAACGTCAGATCGTCCATATGATAAAGAGGTGCACTATGGGTTCGAACCAGAGGGACAATTATTTATTTGTAGTTCGGAATAATGTAACGAATACTCCTTTGAATGCTATTTACTCAGCACTTACTGAGAGTCTGTTAAAAAATCTGTTTCATATTTCAACAAATTTTCAAAGACAACACTCAAAAGGTCACTGGCATGTATTTACCACAAACAAACCTCTGTTTTAAGTACTTAACAAGGTATACCCTCAGAGAAGTATATAGACTACATACGTTCTTCTTGAAACAGGAAATAACCGAGAAACAATACGGATTTCATTCTATAAGTGGCCAGTCTCTGTGGGATTTGTGGTGGACACAGTACCACAGGGACAGGTTTTCCTCCCGGTGCTGCGGTTTCCCCTGTAAATATCCTTTCACCAATGCGCCATACACATATTTAATTCATTTTACCTCTGACGCTATATAATTTGAGTAATTAACAGCCTTGTCAAATAACACACTTTTCTCTCCCTTTCTATACCCCATATTAAAAAGTATTCGGGATACAATTTTTCCATCCAAAGTGTTTGCATTGCTTATTGCGCCTTGCATTCAATTTCTCCCACGTTGGGTATATTTGCTTATGCGTTTCTGCCTAAATCCGCTTATCCTTGTATGCAGTACAAGTAAGGATTTTGTAGCTTTACAAGTATATTGGATTAGTTGACACAGGGCTTGGAAAGGATTAATTTAGGTTGGGTTAGGTTAGGTTAGGTTAGTTTAGGCTTCATGAAGTTTCTGTGGGATTATGCAACTGTAAATTAGATTCCATTTGTATACACAAGACAGGACAAGAATCGACTCTGAGTCCTAAACCGACGCGGGCGTCTATGCTCTTTCCGACTGTGACCGCGTTATTTGAAACGAGTACGTACAGCGTCTAAAAAGTACCGCTTGTTGAACGTGTGCCTGCGACATGGCTATATTATTGAAACCAAATCCTAATGGTAGTTGCATTAACGGCTTTCTAGGCGCGTTCGCAATATTGCGAAAAGCGACTGTTATCTTCGTCATATCTGTCTGTCCGCCTGTGTTTCTGTCCGAGTGAGCGGATTTTTATGAAATTTGATATTTGAGCATTTTCCGAACATCTGTCGAGAAAATTCAAGTTTCACTAAATCTGACAAGAATAACGGGTACTTTACATGAAGACCTATGCGCACTTATAACGTCTCGCAGAATTTATAGTAGAATGAGAAATGTTTCTGAAACAAGACCTAGAGAAACTCAAAACACATATTTTATGTTCAATAACCTTTTTCCCGAAAATCGTGACGTTTATGAGATAATGTGGAAAAATATTTTACAGCCAGACAGGCCACAGATGACATTACAATACGGCGCATGCGCTTTGCGTACTGGATAACTAAGACTGCAGACACTCTGAATATTTAATCCACGTCAACGATGTTTACGCAAATGCCTCTCAATGTTACGGTATAGGCATATTGCCTATCTTGTCGGATAATACTTTTATGTTTCACAATACATAATGGAAAAGTTCCAAGAAGCTATTATAAAGACAGTGTTAAGGAAGTCCATAGAGTAAAACGTTAAGAAATGGATGTTCAGGCTTCGATTTTCTATGAGGGTATTTGGATTTTCCGTAATTAAATTAAAAAACTGTGGTCCACTCATCAGATAGGAAACAGCGCTCATTTTTTCACGTAAGTGTACCGAAGTTTAATTTATTGTTCACTCTATATGAAGATCACCCTCAGATATATACACAGATACCGTCGTTTGTGGCGCAGTAAAAAGTTTTACCCTTCTTCATCGCCATAACCTATGTAAAGTTAATGCGAACTGTAACAATCCTCTGGCTTTCGGCGACATATTCTTCTGGCATGTATTAACTTCCAAGCATATTCTGACAGTAGCATTCAAGTTAGCTTTTCTCTGAAAAATTACCAAATTATTTCAAATTTTATAAAATTCTAATGAACATCACGAAAACGGGTTTGCTACTTAACACAGGAGTCGCTCACAAAATATACATTAACAACTTGTATCGTAAATTGCTGAATGTTAAACAGACACTGGAAATGGCCTCAAACTCTCAGACAGACTTGACGCCTGATGCGTAAGTTATTAAGAACTGTCTGAAGACTAATGTCTACAAATTTCGGGAACAGTGCACCAGACAGTTTCTATAAGGCCGTCCTCTGTGTTCGTTGCTTTATAACTATTACTTTGATACATTCCCACACGTAAAAGTCACTGGCATCGCAAAGGTTGCGCGAGGACGCCACAAAGGACGACTAATTTTTCGGTCCCCCAAAAAGTTACGAGAGGCGGTTACACCATTGTAGCAGGGAAGCCTGATTTCGAATCCAAGGACTGCCATCCCCAGATGAAAGGTATGGTATTGTGTATGAGGACCTAAGCCGCATTCCTCCGTAAACTTTCTATGTGAGGGTCCTCAGCTTGCCACACAAACAATAGGCATACGGCGAGACCTTAAGCACGTACCCAAGATACAAGAACTTGGCTTAGCGCCGTGAAGGCAATCTGCGGTATGCAGAACGCTTGGTGTTGGGATCTCAAAACGGACACACAAAGATTTTATTGATTCGGAGTACACTGATTAAATCGAGCACGAGAAAAGTCCCTGTGTGGGGATCATATCTACCTTGAGCAAATAGTCAGCGCCTCGTTTCCACAATTAATCATCTCCAGCCTCCAGTAAACATCAAGCGTCCAACAGCCAGTTAAATATTAGTGCTTATTGAGTGGAAGCGCGGTTACACCGTCTTGCTCAAAGAACATGTACTCGTATTCATTCTCTTCGGCACTTTAATTTGAAAAATAGCGCAAAAAAGTTGTCCACTCTGAGTTTATTGTATCCAAAAAAATGGGTTCGATTATTCTTGTCGCACTGAAAGCACAGCACAGTCCAAATTTAGTGACACGCAACGGCATCACGTATTACCTGCCAACCAGTGTCTATTATTTTGAGCATTTACGTGACGGTTTAAGAAACGTAAGTTAGCACTGGACCGACGTCACCATTAGACACTGCCTAAAAACAGTTACAAAACCGTACTCTCGCAACGAAGATTTCCATCGACATGCTTATAAGCTTACTCTGATATATCTAATGCTTCTTTCCCCCGCTAAAGAGCACGCCATGTTCATTCTCATGTTCTCTCTAGCAAAAAAATCACTATTTTCGAAGGAACTGAATGAGAGGGGAAGAGAATCCTAAATTTTCCATGACGCTTTTCATAGGATTTCTTCCTTATATGAGTTTTGACCATAAATATCCTGTGTGTTACACCGTATTTCATATTCACAAAAAAACTTACATATATTGCGCTCGTCGTATGAAACTGGACTCTTCTGAAGTCTTGATATGTGTGAATAAGAATTTAGTAGATGCTACGAAAAGGGACAAACTACCGTAAATAAGTCACACGCGGTTCAATTATCTAGCCGCTAAGTTGGACCCATACTGAACGGTATTTCCTGTATTTAAAAATTGCCTGCAGCGCGGAACTGACCACTTACCTCCAACGTACGCTGACGTTAATAATGCGTGACGCAGTACCCGGACCTCCTACATACTCACGATGCGCTCAACTAAGGACATGGACAACTTTACTTCTCGGCCGAGAATTTGTCTCTTAAACGCTTCTTGCTGCGAGTGGCCTGCGGAAACAACCAGCGAGCCGTTCATCACTGCTAATGAACTATATCTGAAATAGGACACCAGCGCACCCCCTCCCGTCACGAAATATCCATTCCCCACACCGGATAACTGACACCCTTTCTTAACAATAATTCAGTCTCCCCGTACAACAGATAGCCCGCAGTACACTCCTCTGGACTGCAACCTGCATTACTCTACATGTTTATTCCTATGATTGTGTATTTATTTATCAGTTTTGACTCACAGGTGAAGCAACATACATACTATAAGATGAAACTGATATCGTCGGTATTTATTATTATTATTATTATTATTATTCTCACATGTGTTACACGTTTCGGCTTCATGCCATCTTGTGGCAAGCAGATTACTCCTCTAAGGAACTGGACAAGTTTATATGACCAATGAGTTTTTCATAGCTAAGGATACACAGTTTTACATCTTTACGTATCTAAAATATGTACGTATACAAATTTATAACTGATTAAATAAAAAAATACATATTTTGAAGAATCCTGTTGCCGCTGGGCAAGTCTTATAAAATCTGCACCCATCATTGTTTAAATATCTTGCGAAAGATCGGCATTAGAACCCAGTGGCCGCGCGGTCTAAGGCGTAGGTCTTCCGCCGAGCGCTTGCTGGGATCGTGGGTTCGAATCCCACTAGGGGCGTGGATGTTTGTCTCTTGTACAGTGTTTGTGTTGTCAGATAGAGGTCTCTGCGACGGGCCGACCCCTCGTCCAGAGGAGTCCTACCGAATGTGATGTGTCTAAAAATCAGTGTGATCACGAAGCCCCGAGAACGGGGCAGGCCATGACCCGAAAAAAGAAGTTCGGCTGTGGTCCAGTGCAAGTTCTATGCATGTGGGGTTGTATGTTAACCAAGTCATCACATAAGTAAATTTGCTTTCCTGAAGATGGCACCAAGCCGAAACAAGTCGATATTCGACATTAGAAGGAATTTGCAGACCATATCCACATGAATCAATGATTTTTATACTGGTTAAAACAGCATGACGGGATACATCAAAGGCTTCGCATATTAAATTTCCCTCCTATCTAAAGCAGTTTCGAATAACAACAACTTTCTAATGTTTTCTACGCAACTTTACACGTTCCAGTGACGTTGAGAAGCCCCGACAGCTCAGTCACTATAGTGACTATTGCAGCGTACGGTTTGTACCAACGCCGAATTAGTTTTCGATTTCCGACAAAGGCAGAGATGCTTTGTTCTGCAGAGCAAGCGGACAGGGTTTGGAGCACAATCAGTGCTTACAGCGGGTAATGCGATCGGGATGAAAAATTGACTGCTCGGTGCCTTTCAATAAGGTAGAGGTTAAAAATGCTTGTACCTACATATCTACAACCTCACACGTCTTCTTTTGCTTAGTGCTTAATTAAGCACAGCGATAATTATTCCATTCATGCTACTCGTCATTAGAAGGTCTCCGTTCTTCTGTGATGTTGTGTCGAGTCACTAGTGATTGGTGCCCGACGTTTCAATACAATCCGGTGCTTTAGAAATGTCGGGTACCAATCACCCAGTGACGTGGTGCTACATGAGGAGAACTCGACTATTCCGCTGAGGAAACCTAAAAACTCGCATGGTCAATAGATTATGTAACGACGTCGTTTCAGACGGAAAGTTTACGTAGCGTCGAATGACTGGGTAGGAGGCTGATGAATTGTGATGTCGGTCTACATGAAGATACGATTTCTGTGTTGGTCATAATACCATAAAAAGTCTGATTCACGATAGACTGCTGCCCGGCCTAACTGAAACCGTTGGTCTCCTGAAGCTTATGATGTTGCGCTATGTTCAGCTTGGCAACAGGAACATGGGGACGGCTTCTTTAAATTTTGTACCCATTACTGACGCAAATGTTCATTACACTGGCCTATATAAAGCAACAGGTTACAGCTATTAACTTTAGGCGTATTACACTGCACATACAAACTACTTGTCGTGTGGTATTCTCAGGTAATCATCGCGATGAACCCAAGCAGTGTCGCAGATAGGTATCGAAGTCGCAAAGTAACACGCTGCATCCACATTCAGGTAAAATGATACTTCGAAATTTTAGTTATAACATATCAAACTGTCACACATCAGAAGACAATCGTTTTATCATTTTTTCTTCCTTCTTTAACCTTTTAACGCCTAGCGGTAACTTTACGTACCACCAGGTTTAACATTAAAAAATTCTACGTGGTGCCCACATTGCGTTTGTGTGTTTTGTACGGATCTCAGAACAAACAGCAACTTTTGCCTTAAAAATATTAAGAGACTGGTTTTTATAACCGAAGTGGAGAGTGTTTACAGCGCGGTACGTACTGAGTCCTTATATAAAACAGATAAGCTTCGTCTTTAAAGGGTTAAATACAAATAATAACTGAAACCGGTTGTCACATTATATTTTATTACTTTACATTAAATAATAAAACTTGTTGGTCGTTAGACGGATCTTTTTATTATTATATGAATAACAACAAAGTTTAAAATATAACTTATCAGCTTGTAATAAGCGATCAATTAAATTATAAATACAAGACTAGTAATAAATAGGGGCTTGGATGGCGTAGTCGATATAGCGACCCAATACCGGCTGGAAGGTCCCGAGTTCGAAACCCGGTGGGGCCGAGATTTTCCGTACCTGCCCAGACCGGCCCCGAGGCCCACGCAACGTCCTGTGTAGCCAGTGCCGGGTCCGTTTCCCGGGAGAAAAGTGGCTCGGGCGTGGCGTTGGCCGCGCACCCACTTCTAGCGCCGAGGTTAAGGATGAATAGAACTGCACCTCTACTCTCCCTCTGTACGTCCCGCGACATGTTGAGGGGTGACTTTGAGCTGTGCTGTGGGCCGGTATAGCGTAGCCGCCATAGCGAATCGCTACGGGCTGGACGGTCCGGGGATCGAACGAAAGGGTAACAAAAGGGTACAGCCACACCTCAACACCCCCTTGGACCTTAGACCTGTATAAGGATCCCCTTTTATAGCTGTACAACTGAACGCGATCATAGTGGAAAGTATAAGTAGCTAGTACCTGGGGCATTTATGTGCACGTTTAGACACAGGTAGGTCTATCTATCTGTACAACTGTAGCATGCTTCTTGTCTACTTCGTTAGTTGTCAAATAGTTGAATACAGTTAGACTGGGCGACGGATCTGACAGGGCGTTTCATTACACTTCAATTCATAAGCAACTCCACATACAGTCACGGAACTAGACCCTTGAATGGAAGCCATGCTGTTTTTATTGGATAAGAGCATCAAGAAGCTGTGGGAGACGGGGGTGCTCTCCTGCAAGTTTTTAATATCACTGACTAGTATATTGCATATTGACAAAGTCGGTCAAAGGTTACAAGGATGTGGGGGCGGGGGTGGTGGTGGTAGGTAAGAGACAAAAACATACTGTATAAACCAGACTATAAACCAAGCCCCCCCCCGGCCCCCATTCCCGGAAATAGCCGCTGAGAAAGGTATGGTTCGCCTTATAAGGCATTTCCCAGTAACACGTCAGGGACACGTCATATCTTAGTAAATAATGATTAATGAGGCACGCTATAGCGCTGTTCTTTGTCGCTCAGTGTTCCGGTAAGGCTTTGTTATTAATCGCAGTGTGAACTTTATTAATCGTTTTATTACACTTTCTAGTTTTTTTTAGCTTTTATCTGTATATGCCGCAATGTGAAAGAGGGAGTCGCCTTATATTCGGGCTTACACCATGTTTACACACACACACACTCACGCACACGCACACACACACACGTGCACATAGCACATAAATCACGTGCAAATAACAAACTCCACGTGCACGTAACGCATAAATACACGTGCAAATAACAAACTCCACGTGCACGTAACACAGAAATACACGTGCAAATAAACTCCACGTGCACGTAACACATAAATACACGTGCAAATAACAAACTCCACATGCACGTAACACATAAATATACGTGCAAATAAACTCCGTTATAGCCGATCACAACAGCCCAAAAACGCTTAAACAACACACCGTCAAACGTTACGGAAAAGGGCGAAGGTGATTTAATTTGCATTTGGGATATCATCAGTTAACTGTCACCCAATTATGAGATTCTTTGTTTTCCTCAGGCTAGCAGGCAAATACCGAAAATATATATGAATTAACTTACGGCCCGCTTTCTTCCACATCATTCTCGGTTCATTGTTCACTAACCTTACGATTCGACCATACACAGCCTAAGCTATTGGCAGGCATGCTTTAATAGTAAATAAATAAATAAATACTACACGCAAATAAATAACCACACATAAATCATGTATCTGCTGTGAACAGCATTCTTAAGACCTGGTATATTTTGAAACCTCGCCGTTCTGCATTAATGTCAAGACTATTTTTCTACGCTCTAGATTTCCACAGAAAATATGGAACACAATTTAATTACTGACGGAGGGTTTTGTAATTTAATTAGTACTATTCAGACTGCTATGTATTAATCAAATTTAAAACCTATGCAACTGAAGTAAACTTCGTGAAAACGAAAATCAGGAACGAAATTTTTAAACACACTTTAATTAGACGTGATTCGATTAACCAGTATTAAATAACGCAGCACAAAGCACGGAACTTACACGGATCAGTAGAATTAACCTACCTTATACTGAAGTTACGTGCCTATACGAGGATCGATTCACTGTCTCTCCAACCCGCTGTACGTCTTCAATAAAGTTACACACTCATCGAACCTAAACCAAAAGGAACGAGTGGAAAAGTATTACCAAACAGAGCAAGGCAAAGGGACCCTATACAGGCCTAAGGCCCCAGGGGGAGTAGAAATATAGCTCTACCCTTTCGTTGGTCTCGGCACTAGAAGGGGTGGCTAGCCTCACGCCCCGGCCGCTTTACCGCCGCGAAATACCCGGCACCCATTGTACAGGAGGCTGGGTGGGCCGCAGGGCCGGTCTGGAGGGGTGCGAAAAATCTCGCCCCAAACGGGATTCGATCCCCCCACCGTCCAGCCCGTAGCGAGTGTGCTATAGTGACTGTGCTGTACCGGCCCACACCATATAGAGTAATTATACAGAATTATCCACGACAGAATGCTTAGCTTCAGGACGGCATTTCTCAGCTCGTTCATTATCGCAGTCGTAGTCCCTACCTCTTCTACATACTCACAGTAGGTGTCGAGGTTGTTTATTTTCACTTGATCACACTAAGACACACACCACAGTCGGCAGGACTCCTCTGGACGAGGGATCAGCCCGTCGCAGAGACCTCCACCTGACAACACAAACACTCACACGAGACAAATATCCATGCCCCCCGTGGGATTCGAAACCACGATCCCAGCAACCGCCCGGCCGCAGACCCACGCCTTACACCGCGCGGCCACTGGGATCGGCCTTGTTCGCTGTCACAAAACCGAGTCGTATTCTCGACTGTTAAGGAAATACAGATCTTGCAGCAATTCATGTTGGCATGTACATGTGTGACCTTGTAACCTAATGGGCAGCTATTGCTAAGTAATCAAAAGCTCTTATCTTTGGAAACACGGTTATATCCGTAACTGCAGCACAACCAAGTGCCTCTTAATTTTATCCGTGCAGTGAAAACATATGTCAGTCATCGCCTCTCTTTTCGATGGATAGGTCGTGGTGGTCATAATGCTGACCATTCAAGTCTCCAGTCCTCAACCCTCTAGACTTTTATCTTTAAATGCATATGAAATGTCCGATGTAGCATCACAAAATGGAAAGAGAGGTGCTTTTTTTGCGTCACATTTTTTATCCTGCAAAGTGTGCAAACGGTAGCACTAATTAACTAATGTAGGCTTCACTTTCGATTCGCATATGCTAGCATATGTACTGAGACCGAGGGTAATCTCGTTGATCATTTGCTGTAAATTTAGCAATAAACGTTACGCCAATTCTTGTTCACTTCTTATTAATTTTTCAAAATCAAGGTTCATAATAAATCGGTAACTATCAATTCGCTGAGCACTGAGCCTCGGAGGAGAAGAAAGGATAGTATCTTACAGTGTTTAACCTTTTAAAGCCTAGCGGTAACTTTACATACGACCAGGTTTAACATTAAAAAATTCTACGTGGTGCCCACATTGCGTTTATGTGTTTTGTACGGATCTCAGAACAAACAGCAACTTTTGCCTTATAAAACATTAAGAGATTGGTTTTTATAACCGAAGTGGAGAGTGTTTACAGCGCGGTACGCACTGAGTCCTTATATAAAACAGATAAGCTTCGTCTTTAAAGGGTTAATAAAGAACACTGATTTATTGCAAGGAATTGCATCGACAAGTTCCTGGAAATACTCAAGCAAACCACAAATACACGGGGCTCCAGGTGAGATTCGAATCGGGCAACTCCGGAGTACAGGTCGAAACAGTTTATCTACGTGCCAACAAACTGGCCGTTCCACTGGGGGGAGAGAGAAATCTGGACACCATTTTCTCTGGGGTAAAGCCGCCGGAACCTGACCTCGACTCGTTCATAAATTAGTGGCCTTGCAGGGAAGAAACATAAATTATAACCAGAAGCCTTTCTTGTACATCTTTATTAGTACACGCTACGACATCTTCCACTGGATAGCTATCCTCAATATGCAGAAAGTCCTGGGTTCAAATCTTACGCCCAAGACCTGCTATCGTGATTGAGTCTTCGCCTATTTCCAGAATTCCTCCAAGCATATGCCACAATAGGACCTCAAATTAAACCATACAAATTTCCTTCCATGTCCTTTCAATTCATCACGCATTATCACGGATCATTCTACCCTATACAATGTCAGCTAGCAAAACAGTCAAGTAAGTCACTAATGTATACATTTATTTGCGAATCCGATTTGGCTTCTATTAGCAGGTGATTGCGCGTGACTGTACTTTGACACACAAATAAGCCAATCAAGAGACGCTCTAGGAAGGATGCTCGTTGATTGGCTTATTATAACTGCTTTTCCGGAGAGTGTAAAATATGCAGGGCACGTGAAGAGTGCGTCACTGCAAAAAGAGGGCCAGGCATTATCACTTTGAAAAATTCGCAAGGGAGCAACCATAAACCCTTTCCACATCAGGGACGGTGTACAGATGAAAGTTGTATATTATTATGTGTGTCTCCTAACACGACTGTCACACCACGCATCCCATCCGTCAACGAATTCTACAGACAGATTTGTATTTTTAGAGTCAATTTATTTTAACAAAACTGTAGGTGCCTTATAACAGATTATGTGGCGTTGAACCACTAGATGAAAGTGAGTAGTGAACCGGGAAAGTTGTTAAAAACTGGGGTCTTGATCTAATTTGAGGTGTTAGGGCTTGATCTGTCAGGACAGACGGAGGAAAACCATTAAAAACTTAGGGCAGTCGACGTCCGAACCGAAATTGGAAGCGCGCATTTCCCTAGAACACGTCAAAAGTCAACTTTCTCTATGTAGATGAAAAAAGCAACCAACAAATGCACTGTACTTACTTATTCAACTTTTTACTCTGCTTTTCCCCGACATGTTTCGGCGTAGCAAGACGCCATCCTCAGGGGGTCGTATATAATTAAGACATTATTTTCCTCAGGCGATGTTTTCCACACATGTGAAATTGTTAAAATATAGCATTTACACACATAACACACTGTTATCCAATATTAATTTGATGACAGTTCTTGGATTACAACATATAACTATATGGTCCGATGTGAATAGCACATTATTAACTGTGAGTGCAGTGGCACCCCATTAAATAATAAGAATGTCTACAAGATTATTAAAATGTAACACAGCACATTGTCACAAAACTATAAAATGTTAAAAGTATGGTATACAATGAGAATAATAAGGCACCATCACGAGTTAACTAATCTTGTGCAGGAGGTTGAATAGTCGGTTTATTTGTGCAGTCGTCGATCTGGAAACAGCCATATGGTGTGTGGGTACCGAAAGCCTGGCTTCAGCGTTGAGCTTCGCTCAACAATGTGCTGTGTTACATTTTAATAATCTTGTAGACATTCTTATTATTTAATGGGGTGCCACTGCACTCACAGTTAATAATGTGCTATTCACATCGGACCATATAGTTATATGTTGTAATCCAAGAACTGTCATCAAATTAATATTGGATAACAGTGTGTTATGTGTGTAAATGCTATATTTTAACAATTTCACATGTGTGGAAAACATCGCCTGAGGAAAATAATGTCTTAATTATATACGACCCCCTGAGGATGGCGTCTTGCTACGCCGAAACATGTCGGGGAAAAGCAGAGTAAAAAGTTGAATAAGTAAGTACAGTGCATTTGTTGGTTGCTTTTTTCATCTGATATAAAATGCACGGTGAGTTAAAAGTGAAAATTTCTCTATGTAGTTCATGCACTGCACTTCGCATCGATGTGTGGTTCAAATCTCAAAATCAGTGTCACGGTGAAGACTTTTCATGGTCTCAGCTTTTAAAGAGAATGAAGGGGTATTTTAGAAACACAGATTCCATATCTGGGTTATTGGCGAGTCTCGTATAAGAGAAAGTATGTACATGTGGTCGTTTCAAGATTAACGCCATCTGCCAGACACAAGGGCCTCTTACGTATAAAGGCACGTAAATGTCAAGGCCATGTGATAATTAACAGTACGTATCAGGCATTGAAAATCTCTTACAGATTAATGTAATGTCAGACTCTAGATTGTCTGAAGATTGAGACCATCTATCAGGCGTTGAGAGCTCCTTGCACGTGAAAATAAGCATATACACTGTATATATATAGATGTGTTGTCTTCCGCTTCCTCGAGTATGACAGCCGTCATGGATGTACTGACGGATGCAGGGTTTCTATGCCATAAACTGTCTTGATTGGGGAAATTATAAAAAGAAACACCCTGTATATATCTACGCACACTGACACACACAAAATGTGAAAATCCGAATGTTAGAAAATTTGGTACTATTCCTTATAAGGAGGATCGGCCCATTGGAAGATCTCATTCTCCACAGGGGAACACACCAGAAAGGACAAACCAACGTCTCTGCACTAGGAGGGAATTAAACCAGGAATCTCAGTGTTTTGCCGCACTGTCCAAGCCCGTACGCGTGTTACACAGAGCTCTTTGTGTAGTTCTTGGTTCTAGTACAATATTTTAACCAAACGTCACTAAACATATAAAGGTGATATTTACAGTAAAAATTATTGTACAGCTGGAAAATTTTTTTTTATAAAAAAAATGTTATGAAGGCTGTAGACAAAATTCAAAATAATGTTTCGACACGGTGGCAAACCCACGTTTTTATGTGAAGAAGATCGTTAACTCTGGCCTGGATGAGTTCCAGATCCTCCGTACAACAAAGTAATGTAAAACAGAGTGTCGGTTCAGAAAACCCTTCCACGGTACACACAAAATAGCAGACACTTTGCAACAGCACACATCCAACATACTGTTACATACACGCAACTCCACATATATGTACATAAGTACATGCGTACATACATACAGACATACGTACGTACCTGCATACATATGTGCACACGCCTACACACGTATATAGCTACACACACACACACACACACACACACACACACACACACACACACACACACACACACACACACACACACACAGCAGTAAGCAAATAGTTAAAGGCAATTTCATTAATGGTTTGAGAAAACATCTACAGATTATGGTATTTTAAAATTTTCGCGGTCGCGAACATTATCACAGTATTTTGGCAAGTGATTATGTGTAGTCTGTTACAAAAGTGCCAGTGTTTTAAAGAAACCTGCTACCTCCACCTTCAGGGTGGAAAAATTCTGAAGATTCCCCTGAGGTTTTAATATCCCAGCTACCACAATACCAGACGGTGTCAAAACCCAGAACACGGCACTATAAGTTCGTTGTCGTAAAAACCTCAACTATTATCATAACTCAAGAGGTAAAGAAAACCAGACCGATGAATATAAAGGAAAGTTGGTACTGTTTACATCTTCCATTCTGTTGTACGTTCTCAACATCACAATTGTGTTACGTTACAGATGTCCCGTTTATCTTGTCCCTGAGTGCGGAAGCTTTATCTCAGAGCACGCCTGCATCCGCCGAGACATCCCGTGACAGCTCCAATGCTCAGGGACATAACAAAACGTACACCTGCACAAAGCTGTTCCTTGCTAACCTTCCATCACCTACACCTATCCAGACAGCCCAATTCCGTGCCATGTGGTCTATGAGCTGAATAGTGTCGGTGTTAAAAATTCACAGAGAAGTGAAGCAGCATGACACGTTTTCAGGCTGAGACAGAGCTAAGGTTTGAAACTGCGGATTTATCGCTTGGTCTAAATAACTGGGTTGAAGCATCTTTAACAAATTAAACGATTTGGAGCGTTAATGTGTAAAAATTAGAGCCAAGACTCGTATGGAAGATATGAAATGGGTAGAATATTTTGGTTGGAATACGTAACGGGCTGCGACTCCAGGGAATACCTACGAGTGGCTGTGAGGATAACACTAAAATAGATTTTAGGAAATTAGATGTAAGAGTGCGTAATGGATTTGTTTGCCTCGGATAGAAAGCTGTAATAGGGCCCCAATGAATACGGTAATGAACTTCCATTATTATTGCATGGTGACTGAGACAACATGTTTCTCTGCAGAATCAGTTTATTTTTATCAAACTACACGACACCACAACCCAAAAACTTTAAAACAGTGAGAACTTCAAATGCAGAATAACCTTAACACTGTATAAAAGCAGAGATTTTTTGACTGTCTGAATGTTTTTCACCTTCTCAAGAGCTCTGTTCAATGGAGCTGGTTAACTAGAAGCCAATTTTACAATTTACACACATTATAAAGTCTCGTTTTCTTTCCTTTTCCTTCAGGATTTCTAAAAACTAATAAAGACGTTCAAACAAATATTTCTCCTTCTCTTAAAATGTGTGTATTACATATCGTGTATTAAGCTGCGTAATTTAACCCTTTAAAGACGAAGCGTATCTGTTTTATATAAGGATTCAGTGCGTACCGCGCTGTAAACACTCTCCACTTCGGTTATAAAAACCAATCTCTTAGTGTTTTATAAGACAAAAGTTGCTGTTTGTTCTGAGACACGTACAAAACACATAAACGCAATGTGGGCACCACGTAGAATTTTTTAATGTTAAACCTGGTGGTACGTAAAGTTACCGCTAGGCTTTAGAAGGTTAAAATAAGAGCTCGCCCCAGTATACTACACTGGCAGCGTTTCCTCTAATTCCTTTACAGCTGCGCGGACCTCCTGCTGTTCTGAGCAGAAAACGCACGACCTGGCGACTGCACGGCACTTGAAAAGTTGTTTGTAATATGCCTAGCAAGAAAATCCCAGCTGCTTGACAATTCAGTGTGCGCGGGAGCATTTTAGTAAATGCACGGCCGCGCACCCGCGCAGCTTAGAGGGAACACTGTACACTAGTACACTTAATCAAACAATATCCTTCTTTATCTACACGTCCATTTATGTATGGCGCTACAGCCCCATCTGCGCCCTGGCTTCCCTCAAATCATACCTCCATTCTTCTCTATCCCCAGCCCGTCTCCAGCTACGTATTCGTACGATCTGTTACGCATCCCTGTGGACAGCGTCAGTCCATCTTGTTCTTGATTTTCCTACTCATCTTCTGTTTTGGAATTTCCCACCAATAACCTATTTTTGGGATCCTTTCTTCTTACATTCTTATAATGTGACACGCCCATCCTAGTCTTCTAATGTCAATACCATCCACATTACTTAGATCCCTGTAAAGACTCGTTATTTACACATTACACTTTAAGTTATTTCCCTGTTATTATAGTTACAGTATTTCAGTCTCCAATAATGCACAGTGTATGAAAAATAAAGAAATAAACTATTAAATTAATAAACCCTAAATAGTTCAGTGGCCGACCCCAGTGGCAGCGCGATTTAAGGCGTGGGTCTGCGGCCCCTCGCTTGCTGGCATTGCTGGTTCGAATCCTGGCGGGGGCATGGATGTCAGTCTCTTGTGAGTGTTGTGTGTTGTCAGGTAGAGGTCCCTGCGTCGGGCTTATCACCCGTCTAGAGGAGTCTTAACGCGTGTGGTGCGCCTGAGTGTGATGTTGAAGCCTCGACAAACAGAAGGCCCTGGCCCACTAGGGGCTGTCGCGCCAAAAAAAAAAAAATACAGTTGAGCGAGCTAACACTCCGATGCATCCTATACCAACTATAAACTGAGACTTACTGGCTTTTCGTAGTGAAATATGATGTAGCTACGGCTCTTCACTGGCTGAATTTCAGCACTTAATAGCTACTTGTAATAATGTCCTATAATGTAACTAGTACACTGCTTCGGCTAAATTTTTACTGATAAATAGGATCTGGAGGCGTAGGCTTATGAACACTAAAGTATGTCATTATAAGGAAAGAGCGCTTGAAGCCCATGGGAACTTCCACGGAAATAAATTACGATGCTTTATACTGTAAAGCAGACATGGCGCTGGAGCGCAAGAACAGCTTTATTACAATGTATTGGACACCTGAAGACGACCGTTAACAGCCAAATCGTTGAGAAGGTGAAAGAAAGCAAAACATGATGTCATACTCTTACGGGTACAAAGCAGGGACCTTCAGATGCCAGCAGTCTTTCACTAGTCAAATAAATTCATTGTCTTTTATGGAACCCGACGTTTTATTACCGTTATCACAACATCCCTATTGGTCCCCACTCACAACCAGCTAAACAGAAACCATGTACTCACACCATATTCCTGCAACACCCAGTTTAAAATTATACTCCCGTGTACCCGTGGGTCTCAGGAACATCCTATTCCTATCATGTAAGGCGTTAGAGAATAAAATAGAAAGACAAAAGTATAGAAATGGGCCGATTACCTATGGTCTGTTTATGCTCTGTGTGGTTTAGATTATGTCTGTATAGATCTGCGGCAGCTACTGGACCCAATGTCCACGCCTCGGATGCAAGATACTTACAAATAAATATTGACGCAGTTATGGCATAATAATTGACTAGGAAAACAGAAATGCTACGAGAAAATCCTGTCCCGGTTACAACTTGTCTACCACAAATTCCACATGGACTGCCGCAGGAAAGAAAGCTGGCCTCCCGGATCAGAAGGCAGCGACTAACCACCTAACCCATGGCACACACAAGTACATCAGGGCTGTAGATCACAATTCGTGATGGCGAGGAAAATGAAACAGGAAAGCTGAAAAGACAATGGCGACAAGTCCTTATTCCTTATCCTTGTTTTTACGCTCCTAGCTGTATATGCGGGGCTCTGCACTACGCACACCTGTTTATTCCTCTTCTGCGCGTTGTTGGTGTTGTCTCCTAGACATTCGAGTACAGAAACTTGTCTTGAATAAACATCTTTTGGAAGTGTGGGCAAAGTCAAATGGTGACCAAGGTTAACCAGTAAGTTGCTAAATATAAAGAACTGGTTAACTGGTAATCAAAGCAATTTTAGTATTTGTTTGGGCCTATCTATTCTCATCTTGGTTTGGTCTTCAGTCTTTGTTTCGCAAATGTATTCCACTCCAACGCAAAACAGTCACCCCGCATGCAAGCAATGAGGCTTGCATCTCAGTTAACCTAGTTTTCCCAGCTCTATACTTAGGACGGGGAAACACTGTCCAACTTTTAGTTTAAGCACGTTAAAAGCATTTCATAAACATGTCGCATAAAACGAAGAGAACAAGCAGGCGGGTTTAAATATGGCCAATCCAGTAAATACGGTTGTCGATACAGATATGAAAAATAGAAGTCAAATATTTACACGTTTAAGTGAAATAACCGACAAATATTTTGATAAAATATTTGAAATGATACAAAATATAGCCAATCCAGTGATACAACACTCTAGAAGCAGAGGAAATGTAAACTCAAGACCTTAGCTAAAATCCTTGGAAGAAGAAGAGTTTGGAAAGTACTATATGAGGTGCAGGGAAGTTTACGGGTGAGTGAGGATATTCAGTGATGTTTAAGGGACAGATCGGCGTGAGCATCCTGGCCAATAATATATGAGCATAAATGAATCTGATATGAGCATCAGTCATGGAAGGCAGCCACGGCCTAATATCATGTAAAAGAAATGTGCTGATGGAGTCGGTTGAGTTGAGGCGTGTTGGACCAAATAAATGGAAAAGTAAGGATATTACACAGGCATATTATTAGACATTTCTAACAACGTTACTATTTTGTTAAAACGTTTATTCAGGTTTACGCACTTAACTCAGACAAGTTATATATCTTATTAATTTAAGATATTTAAATCAAAATGTCGAAACCGTAATAATGCGAAAGACAGTCAGGTCAGTGAAAGTATAAACACAGGGTTTACCCCACCCTCGCCCAGCTGTTCTTTGCACTCCCCGGCCAATTCGACCTCACCAGCTGTCTCTCACTTTACGTTCTAGGTTTGCTACTGATGTTGATGGAGGGAAAGAAGTGCAACGTTGCCGGGATGAACGAGCACGCAGACGGACGGACTGAACTCCCCACCTCCTATGTGAATTCTTTCTTTGACTCGAGTTTGTTGGGAGAAATGTTACTTTGTCGACACTTATTTAAAAACGGGGATACGGTACTTGAACTGCAGAGTATAAATCAGTGTATGAGAAGATAAATATAACATCAGAATAAATAAAAGAGGTATCAAGAAACCTAAACAACAGTTGCGCCATTACGTATGAAAAGACATGCTACAGATACAACTCAACGGAAACTCATGCAGTATTACGAAACACGCTAATATACCTCACAGAAAACTCACGAGACACGACACTCATAAATAACATGCGTATTTAATTACGCAGATTGCGTTACAGGCTTACCAACGAATAACAGATCGCGGTTTGTTTGCTTAGGACGGAGAACAGCACCGCGTAATTCCAGGGTAGTTAGAACTAGATTTAAAATGTCTGGTGCGGGAAGCAGGCATGATAAATTCCAAGCACGTTCTAAGTGAGGAGGCTCATCCAGCAGTCGCTGTGCTGTGTCGCCCTGTTTCCCCTTAAAACTAATGTTTTGTCTTCGTCCCATTATTAATGGCATCTGCCCTCACACACACACACACACACACACCGAGATGAGAAGTAAAATGGAAGGAAAGAATTTAAAGAGAAAAAAGCCCTCACAGAAGTACCAACACAGTATGAATCTCAGCTAGGCTTTTTCTATTCTTTATATTATTATATAGTGTATTTCTTATCTGACGTGGAAAAAGAATTGTGTAGCATCTTTCTGTATTAGCCACGAGGCGGATTTAGGCTATTCTTCAGCGCGTGGAACGTTATCTGTCCTCCTGTGTTCAAGAAAGAGTATACCAAGAGTTTGTGCAGTTACTTTAATCCTGCAAGAACGTCGTCAGCAATATTTCAGAAGGTTGTCTTCTTCTCTGATATGATGTCGTGTTTTCTGGTAAACGTAAAAAGGGTGAAGAACGTAACATCCACACACCATGACAGGAACTGGTGCCAACAATTTTATTCACAAGTATTGCAATTCAGAATTCTTAACAAAGATAGTGAAAGGTAGGTGTAATGGTACTGAAGGGCGAAATATTTTATCAAAAATGTCAGAGAAAAGCTCACTAACACTGCAGCGAGAAATGAACTTTACTTAAGGTAAAAAATCATATAGAGAATGTTGTTTGTGGAAAAGAAGAAGTGGAATAGGGTGGTTGCTAGCAGGAGTACGGCGATTGAAAAGAATAAGAAGAAACACAGATAAAGGAAGATGCGGCCTATGTTTAGGCGAGGAGGATGTCAAACGCATATTACTGGATTGCTTGGAAACTAGAAATTGGAGAATAAAATTTTTCAATGAAAAATGCTTAAATATGAAGAAGGAGATAGCATACAGGAAAATATTAAGATGCGCTAATAAAGGCCAGATGAGACATTTAGGCAGTTTAGAGAAACTCAAGTATAAAACAAAACAAAGTAAGTGTGAATATGTACGACATGTACCAAATGGTGACAGGCTACCGCCGTGACAACCCGGTGTTAATCGGAAGCATTGTAACAACTGAAATCAACTACATTATTATTATTATTATTATTATTATTATTTTTCATTACTTCATTAAAACAGATTCTGTGCTAATGTCTAGCATTTTGTAACCAAATTTTCGATGTTTTCAGGGTCTACGATTTTTGTCCCAGTACTTCATTTGTACTGCTATTTTCTTATGCCGCTGTCTTTGTTTTTGCTGTTTAGTGTTCCGTTTTTGTGTATTTGTTCTCTCTCTTTGTTTTATTTGTGTCTTTGTGCTGCCTTTATAATTGGCACTTGTGCTGTTAAGCCTGCACGTTAATAAATACCTACGAAATTCTATTGTTATTATTATATTATTATTATTATTCAGAATTCTGCCGCTGTTCTCACAACTCCTAACTCAGCAAGCAAGTGCTCTGCTCGCTGATTCCTTTGCCTGAAGAAGGCTCCTTTTTGCCAGCTGATTAACTGTACTTTAAAAGGTCGAACAAAGCTAAATGGTCGATCAAATATACCGATAAGTTATGCCGTCTGAAAAAAAAGCCCTCGGTTATGACCCTATGTAAATGCCACATTCTGAAAGAAGTATTACGAAATGTATAAACGAAGTAGCCAATCCCAGTGGCCGCGCGGTCCAAGGTGTAGGTCTGCGGTCGAGAGCTTGCCGGGATCGTGGGTTCGAATCCCACCGGGGGCATGGATGTGTGTCTCTTGTGAGTGTTTGTGTATTGTCAGGTAGAGGTCTCTGCGACGGGCCGATCCCTCGTCCAGAGAAGTCCTACCGAATGTGGTGTGCGTCTGAGTGTGATCAAGTGAAAAACAAAAAACCTCGACACCTACTGTGAGTGGGTAGAAGAGGGAAGGACTGCGAACTAACGATAAACGAAGTAAACAAGAAGCGATGGAATTATTGTTCGCTGCGCCCTCCGAAGGACACAGCCATTGTGCTTCAGTTATATTCGAGTTAGATGCACGTTCAGAAGTGTTATGAGAGACGGCAACATTATTCCGACGAAGGCTGAGTGTTTAACTGTTTAATTCCGATAAGCTATTTTCGAGCAGGTGCAGCAACAGCATTCCTTACTGTAGAGTTCAACCCCTGAATCACGACTCTTTGTTGTAGCTAACCACGTAAAACACAATCGTTACTCTGTGTGTGTGTGTGTGTGTGTGTTGAATGCTTCACGATACAAAGTTTCGCAATTTACAAGTGCAGTATATTTATATGTTCCGTACAATTCACAGAATGAAAACCGACTGTCCACCTCCATACCATTTACCTGTTGGTTTTGTAGTGCAGACTCCGATTCATACGCACACCTGAATCCCTGTTCAAAACACAAATGGAAAATGCACAGAGCTTATTATTTCAGTTGGAAATAATAAACCACCATATACTTACAATTTTTATATTTTTATATAGTTTAAGAAAATTTTATTGTAATGTAATATTATCTTAATGTAAAAAGGGGAGGCCTCTACCTTTATACTTTTTCCTAAAAAGTTGTATTTCACCTGATGAAGGACGCTTCGCGCGCCTGAAACATGTACTAATGATAAAAGCTGGAAAAAAAGATGTTGTGTTGAATTTGTCAGTACGAACTGGAGATGGTTATACATACGCACAACGGGATGGGACACCCAA
Source organism: Coptotermes formosanus (assembly GCA_013340265.1). NCBI lineage: Eukaryota > Metazoa > Arthropoda > Insecta > Blattodea > Rhinotermitidae > Coptotermes > Coptotermes formosanus. The sequence goes on from BLKM01000897.1 coordinate 726,700, forward strand.
ACACAGGCACTGTGTTGTCTGTGTTGTAGGAAATGTATTATGGAATTTTATATGGCCGAATTTCAGGTTTAGGCAATTAACAAGACAAGAGACAGGCTGTAGGCCATGTCATTACTATAAATATATTATATATAATATATTGTATATTATAATATATTATATATAATTATATATAAATATATTACTATACTATAAATGAGGGATTTCCGTACGAAATGCATTTCGGTATGATAGAGACGGTCACTTCTGTAAATACTTACATGGCGACACCTAGCTCAGTCGGTATAGTAGCTAGGCTACGGCCTGAAGGCCTTGGTATACGGATCCCATCTCCAACACGAGGCATGGGATTTTCTCTTCTGCGAAGCGTCCAGACCTGGTTGGGTCCACCCAGGCTCTATTCAATACGTACCGGGCGCCCCGTCACCGGGAGTGAAGCGGTCAGAGCGCGAGTGACCACTCACTTCCATCTAGGGCCGAATTAAAGATGAGTAGAGCTGTATGTCCACTCTGCGATATGCCTACATGTCGCAGTGGTTAATGAAGCACTGGGACAATTTTGCCTTTAAATTTACCTAAACTGAATTTAATGATCATCAAATCCCATACGAATCATTGAGTCTTACGGATGCAGAGATGGTTATTTAGATATCGATTTGGTCGGTCAGTCGGTCGGTCGGTCGGTCAGTCAGTCAGTCAGTCGCATTTATAAGACCCATAAAAGGTAATGTAAAGGTAATCAGGAAATAATCCATAGCTATACATAGGGCCAAATTCTCGGAAAATATTTTAATATTTGTATTTCATTAAAATACCTGTAACGTAGACTAGGCTAGCGCCCGGATGGTCCGGGGTTCGAATACCGGTAAGGGCAAGAGTTTTTTCCCTTCTCCAAAAGCCCAGACTGGTTCTGGGGCCCACACAGCCTCCTATTAAATTTGTACCAGGGTTAATTTAAAATTGTCCATACCGTGTACGTATGTTTTCACATATATTATCAGAACCAACTCATACACTGTGCACGAGGTGGTTCTGATAATACATTCGTACCAGGGTTCTTTCCCCGGAACAATGCGGACGGGGCGTGAAGTTAACCACTCACTTCCATCTAGTACCGAGGTCAAGAGTGAGTTGAGCCATACTTCTGCTACCCCTAAGTACCTTCCTGGCGTGGACAGGGAAAACCTTACCTTTAACGCACAAATAAAACACAGTGAAACATTAGACGCACGGAAAACTGGTCACTTGGTTGGTTAGTTGGTTAGTTCCTTAGTAAATCACTTGTTTTTAGAAAACCAGCACAGTATTATTTCTCCACAAACAAAACTCCTTCCATAAAAACGTGTACTTCACTTAAACCTTTAACAGGTTATTTTGTAATGTTCCTTTTAACAGTCCTGCACTAAACAATTTCAAAGCACAAGATAAGGACAGGGAGCAGCATTAAAACGTTACAAAGAAATAAATGGCAAAGAAGGAAAGTGCTCATTGTTTCTTCCCGTTCTAAATATTCAACGTCCTCTTGAGACAGCGTGATCATGCTACTGAACCCCAAACACATTCCAGCATCTTAGAATTTCAAACGTAATTAATTCCCTAATCCCAGTTAGAAGACGACGGTTTGAGAAATACTGACACAGACTTTAAGCTTTCCGGTTTGGATCAAGACGGTTGAGAGCAGTAAGAAAATGGCTTGGAGCGGGGTTTGGGGGGCGGGGGGGGAGGGTTGGGGGTTGTAAGAGCTAAGCTTTATACAAGACGAGACACCAAACCTATATATGGGGAAGATCTATAGTTTCCTTCAAATAGGCAAGACGTGGCCATCAATCTCGGACGTCACTGCTTGTTAGAAGAAGCCAAGAGATGCATGAAACAAACGCACACATATACAACAAGAAAGAAAGAATGAAACGCTGAAAAACGAAGGCTGCGGCATTGGAAACAAGTGAAGAATGATATCAAAGTCGTCAGTATAGTTCACTTTGCAAGTTAACATTTCTCCCTGAATTTGGAGTTCATATTTGCACTACCTTTCGAGTCTGTAAACCCGTGCCATTTATCTAACTTCTGGCCGCATTTATAACACATTATTCTCTGAGAAAAATTGGTGACAGCTTCGAAGCTTTTTCTGCTCCTGTCTTCAGGTGACCGGTTGACGTTATTTACTTATTTATTTATTCATTTATTTATTTAATGACGCTGTCACTAGCTGAAAGTAACTAAAGTGTATGACGTTATTTCACTGACAAATATGTTATTACCTGTCTGGCGATCTTTACGAAGAAAAATGAGAATGGCTCATGCGGAGACCATGTCCGTCCGTCCGTGACCTAGTATAAGTAACTACATATTCTGTCAAATTTACAAGGAATTTAGTGTAAGATTTCCCTACAAAATTTTTATAGCAATTGTGAGTTTCGCGAAAGTCAGCTCACTGAGAGTCACGCATAACTTATGGGAGTAAATGGATTTATGTATGTAATTTCCACAGTTCCTGACAAATTTGGGTGAACTTCGGTACAGAGAAAGCCTCACATTATGAAAAGAGGCAACCGAAATTTTATCCTTTTCTAGTATGTACCGACAAGTCCAACACAACTTTTTGTTTCCCAGCTCTTTATTACTAATACTGTTACATGTTTCGGGCGCACAGAGCGTTCATCATCGGACAAAATACAAGTTCCAGGAAATTTTATTTTGCCTTTACACTTTTTCCTATTTGGATAGAACTCGGTTCGAGCAATCTGCAGTTCATGCTGTTGAGCATTTATGAGTTTGGTGAATATCATCATAGGGAAAGCCGTTCTTCTGTTATGGGGGTAAATAAGAATGTTTACTATTTATCAATAAGACACACAAACTCATGAATAATCACAAATGCGTCTGTCATTTAACTTACTCTACATGTTTCGGCCCTCTTTATCACATACAGGTATAAAACTGACAGTTATTCCCAAACCTTTCGTGTCTTGTACTTACGATTCATGTCCTAGTGGCGTTACGTGTACTAATTTTATCTCAGTACGCCTTTGGCATGTGACCCACAGAACACATGCATGCGTTATATGCGATACAGTAACGTTATACACCGGCATGCATTATCAGCTCGTGTGCAAGGCCAGTCTTCGTAGTGACCAGCGCGATATTTGGACAACTGAAGACCACTGGATAGAGCACGGTCCCACAGGTGTTTCAAGTATGGAGCTCTGAGAAGATAAATCCGAAGAGGTCTGTCATGAAAGCACTCCACGTTAGATCACGTGGAAGTGAATGTAAGCAAAGGTGAACGTGATCACGATGATTGGTTTTCACACCTTCACTTCTCAGGAAAAATAACATATGAATCCTTGGCGCGTGACGATTTTCAGGCGCAGAGACACACTATAATGTCTGATTAGACAACTCAGCGGTTATAAGAAAAGACTATGAGATGGACGACAAAGGAATACACGTTCGATTCCCGGCAAGTGTAATCAATTTCTCTCTTCTCCGAAATGTCCAGATCGTCTTTGGATCTTAGCCAGTCTCCTGTTAAATGGGTTTGAAGGGCCCTTTCTGCGGGGCTGAAATATGACGGATGTGAGCTTAAGCTTTCAGCTCTGTCTAGTGTCGAAGTTAAGCCAGCGTGGAGATACATCTGTACTAGAACACGCACTTCCAAGCCGTGGCGCTAAATTAAAAACGTGCGTATTTTTTACCTTTTGTATCTTTGTGCAAATCGGACGTTACTTACCTCACTTAACTCTAAAGAGCAGGGCCCCTGCTTTGTAAACTAAGAGTCTATTATTATTATTATTATTATTATTATTATTATTATTACTATCAGTATTTTAGACTTCACGCTAGTATCACGTCTAATATGAGTTATAGCTGTAATTATTTAGTAACCTGTGTTTCAATTTAAGCCACAAGTTCCATTTTTGTTTATTGTTTTGCTGCGTTGTTTTGTGTGTCTATTTGTGTAAATTGTGTTGTAATTATTTTGTGGTAGTTTTGTAATTCGCTTTTTCTCTGTTAAGTTTGCATCTTAATAACTGAGAATTGAATTAAATTATTTGTTATTTCCTTTGTGCAGAATATTTACAATTTCATACTTGAAACAAACCATCTTCCTAGGGTGTACGGTGTTGCAGCTATTTTGTGACTACAATATATGGCACGTGTACTGCTATGTCCCATGTTACACGTTTTGTGCCTCTACATCAGTACTTTCCGCAGTGTGCGTGTGCTGTGCCCAGTATGACTGTTTTCTGTAGTTCCTTGATTTCGTGCTTTCCCGGTATGCTGCTCAAGTATTTTCTAAATGTCATTAGCATCATAATAATCATAATCATGATAATAATAATGATGATGATGATAATAATAATTAGACAGTGACCTCGGGTATGAACACGTCACCAAAATCAGTAGAAACAACTCAAGTGGGCAAGGTAACCATATTATGGAATCAACAAGTGCAAACCGACAGAACCATCCCCAACAATAAACCAGACATCATAATCCGGGATAGTGAAAAAGGAACATGTATGCTAATTGACGTAGCAATCCCAGGAGACGGAAATGTGATAAAGAAAGAAGCCGAGAAGATTCTAAAATATAAAGACCGTATAATAGAAATACAGCGCATGTGGAATGTAAAAACAAAGGTGACGCCAGTTATAATAGGAGCAACTGGAACCATTTCAAAATCCTTCAGAAAATACTTGAGCAGCGTACCAGGAAAGCACGATATCAAGGAACTACAGAAAACAGCTATATTGGGCACAGCACACATACTGCGGAAAGTGCTAATGTAGAAGCACAGAAGAGTTTAATACTGAAGACAGCGCTATATGCACCATTAACAGTAGGCGCGGAATAGCTGCCACACTGTGTACCCTAGAAACATGGTTTGTTTCAGGTATATAAGCGTGAATACCCTGCGTAAAGGGGATGATGATGATAATGCTAATAGTAATAATAATCGTGTTCAGTTGCCCATCTGTTCTTGAGAATACCTTCCGATTAACTCCCGGTTGCCAAGGTGGCAGCCAACTCTCCATTAAGTGTATGCATTACTTAAATTCTTCTTTCATATTAAGCTACTTGTATGTGAATTAGTATAAATATTTTTTTGTGGCTCGACAGCCCTAGGGGTCCTAGGTCTCCTCATTGTTGAGGTTCCTGAAACACAGTCGGTAGGTCTCCTCTGGACGAGAGATCAGCCCGACGCAGAGACCTCTACAACACAAACACTCACAACAGACAGACACCCATGCTCCCGGCGGATTCCAACCCGCAGTCCCAGCAAGCAAGAGGCCGCAGACCCACGCCTTAGACCGCGCGGCCACTGGGATCAGCTTGTCTAAAGATCTATAACCGCAGATTTATCAGTACCAGTTAATATTTTATTAGCTACCTTCTCGTTTATATCCAAACACTTTTTATGTAAAAATTCCGTTCCCCGTTTTCTAATTTCTGTAAAGTTCAACAAAATATGTTTGACATCCTCTTTATCTTACTGCAAGCAGCAGATTTTTTCTTAAGATACTGATAGTCGCTAAGCTCCTTAAGAAATTGCGCTACTTTTATGAAGCTCGAATACTCATGACCCTGCTCACAACAGCTTGCTGCTGGATTCTATCCTAAGCCACACGCATGCAGTCTGCATTCCTGAACAACGCTTTTTTCAAGAAACATTTTCATTATGTGACACCTGAGACTTGAGGCTTTAAAGGCGCTGATTAACCCTTTAAAGACGAAGCGTGTCTGTTTTATATAAGGACTCAGTGCGTACTGCGCTGTAAACACTCTCCACTTCGGTTATAAAAACCAGTCTCTTAATGTTTTATAAGGCAAAAGTTGCCGTTTGTTCTGAGATCCGTACAAAACACATAAACGCAATGTGGGCACCACGTAGAATTTTTTAATGTTAAACCTGGTGGTACGTAAAGTTACCGCTAGACTTTAAAAGGTTAATTATATTAGTCTTCTGAAGTGTGACATGGTGCAGTCTGGTACATAGGCGCCAACATTTTGGAGGAAACTGCTGTATCTATCGTCAGTGAAGAACTCCTCTACGCAGAACACATGGTTTTGCATTTGCCGCATATTAGTGACAGTCGCGCTGGCACGACTGGACTAGGTTCGACTTGTACATCAGACACATATCCCTGTTCTAACACAAGCAGTTAAATCAGGAATATAAGACATGCATACACAGAAAAGTGTCTTTGTGGATAAGACACCGTGCAATATGGTAGGAAATACCGGACATTTTGGCGGGAATCGTGCTGTTTCTGTCTTCAGGGTAGAAACAGCAATGGAGAAAATTATGTGAAGAAAATTTCACGGATCAACTAATCCCCTTCCGTATTGTAACAAGGAAAGAGAATGTGGAAAATAACGGCAATTGAATGACGGAAAACTGTATTGGAAAGGTTTGTTTGTCTATATTTAGCTTACTTACCGACGACATCAGCATCTCAGGCGGCACGGCACCGAGTGACTGGGTGAAAGTAAAGAAGGAATTTGAAAGGAGTGGAAGAAGCGTCTGTGGCTCAGTTTAGGGTACTCGCATATCATTTTTATGGAGGCGCTGAGGAAAACTACGATGCATGTCAGAATAGTCGTCATCCAGGTTTGGACGAGAAACGGGAAGCTGCCGAATACAAGGAAGGAGCGTTACCAGTTCAGCCAAAGTGGCCACTGAAATGTGGAAAGAAGGTGGAGGGGGCCGAATTGAAGGAATCATAAACGAAACAAACAACAAGAAAACAGGAAATGCTGTTTTGTTAATTTTGCCAAACGTGCATCCTGGTTTGAGCACTTCTGTTTTATTGGTACGATATCACGCCGTGTTTTGCTTTGAAAAAGCACCGCCTTCTAAAGCTACAGACGAGGAACAAATTGACGGGGCAAGCTTGTCAGTTGTCACATCCAGCTGACGTCATATGTGTGTGTGTGTGTGTGTGTGTGTGTGTGTGTGTGTGTGTGTGTGTGCACGCCGGGGAAGATGCCACATAAAAAAAGAAGAAATATATTTTCTTATTCGAATGTATGTATCTTTCATACTTTTATATTGCCCTACGTACCACAAAGTTTTCACATGAAGATTTTGATGGAGCCAAATACAACGGAACCTTGACTTCATACTCGGCTATTTGACTTCTGTCTATTAGGCGTCCTCCTAGCAACAGCTGCAGTAATATCGGGCAGCCCAACCAACACAAAAGAACAAGAAATTTTCCTCCGCAGAAAGAAGTGCCGAGGCAGACATTTTGGATTGAAGGCTTCTAAGACATGACAACTTATCGATTGGTAATTAATGACCAGCGTTTCGGAGCAGCTTCTTGACTCCACCTTCATGGTGGCACAAGAAGATACAGCGCCACGCAATATCGCAGAAGACTTTAATTTTAATGAACAACGCTGTAGAAATATCATATTGGCAAAGGAAAATTTCCTTAAAAATCTTACAAGTCGAAGCATTCCGCAAATCTAATCCTTTGTTAAACATCTCGAAAATGTAAATTTAAATCCTTGTTTTCCTTCAACAGTATTCAAAATCTGTCCATTTTTGAATGATTTATTACTTGTAGGCCTTAATTAAATTTTGTTTATTGCAGGTGCCTATTAAAATTTCAGACACTTGTGTCGAATACAGCTCCTATTGCTCTCATCTCAGAAGTTCGCATTATATTTTTAGAATATTGCCTAAAGAGAATGTGACCAAGTACGACCTTCTATCGGTAGCAGTCTATTTTAACTGAGGGTATCAACTGTTTTATTGAGATCCTCTGCAAAAATTCTCTACGGTGTCAGTTTGCTTCGCTGTCCTTACTAGCTGACCATTCACCAACTTCTTCAATGATATACAGCGTGTGAATCCGACAGTCATCATTAAAGGAGGCTAAAACAAATAAGAATAACGGACGAATATAAATCATGGGTAATAGGGATAAACGGCGAGAATAACGCCATCACTCCTTTAGAAAGCCCTTAGTAAAGTTACACAGAACACTTGTATAAATCTTAATAATATATTTCAATTCCTTATGTGTAGTAAGTTATATGTATATAATTACGAAACATTTATTTCGTTCCAAATATCTGTAAAATAATATGAAGTTTCACAGTGACAAATGGTGTTGTTTTATCAGTATGTGACACAATAACACCGTCACCTTCGGGAAGTGTTCTACAATCAGAACTGCACAACACGTAAGGAGAAAATTGTTTGCTTTCATTAAATTCCAAAAATGTAAAATGATGTACCGTCCTGAGATTTTATTCACTACCGCAATCAGGGTAAATGTGACAAATTTCTATGTGAGCTACTCCTCTGTCCGTTTACCTCTTATCCCATGTGTTTTTTTTATCGAACCACGAGCCCGACTTGTTTAAAAATTCGCTTATATCCTTCTTAACTTCACACAACTGGCGCCATAAAGACTGGGGATATTAAACACATTGTACCTCATAAAACATGGGTTTTTTAATGTATCCACCACGTATGGCGTTATTGCACCAAACTCTATGAACACAAGATTTACCACATTGTAGAATGTAGGCAAGTGCAAAAGTTCCATTTTTGCATACTGAAATGTGCACTATAGAAATCCAGCACCCACAAATTTGTTACTTGAAATAGAAATGACAGTAAGGAAGCCAAAATTTCGCAACTGTTGTAACAATCTACTCTCTTTTTGAGAACTTGAGCGGGCAATGGTATTTCCCAAGGCCGTTATCAGTAACAACACAGTCGACTGCACCCGAAGTTCCGATGTTATTGAGCCCTCACAGTGTAGATGTTTAAAGGCACTTGCGTGAACTGCGTCTGCCTTACACACAACGATTTATTGGGCGCAGAAAAATATGTGGCATTATTGCAGCCCTTTACCTTGTTATGAGTCACATTTATAATTAGCGGAAATAAGTATTTTGAGATGCTTGTCGATGTTCATAGAATTCATTCTTTTGTCTGAGCGACGTACCAGAGAAACAGTGTAGATGAGGTTTAAAAGTCGTTTCTCTAGAAGTTTCTAAGATTGTTTTACCGGAAGTGTAAAGAAGGAAAGAAGAAGAAGGAAGGAGTGACTAAAAACCATGTAAGTATGGAACTTCACGCGTTAGCATGGCTGACAAACGACAAGTCGCGGAATGTAAAATCCATCATAACTTAGACGGCCGTTACCTTACATGCTGCTAATCAGTCAAGAAATAATTAGAGCATACTTTCGTAACCTTTCCCTCCCCACTACATACAGCGAAGATGAAGGATCCTTCAGCGCACTTCCCCCACGACATCTTCCATTAAAATATAAGATGAAAGGTATCAAGTTAACAACCATGCACGTATGAACGATAAAACATCGCTATTAATGGTACTGTATTTTAAGAGTACATTTTGAGAGTTGTCACCAAAATGTGCTTACATTCCTGTGGTCTCTTCTTATATATTACAGCCATTGACTAAGATTTTTAAATCGTGTTCTCAATGAACATTCCACTCACGGAGACGAAAAATTATGGCAAGACAGTTATATTGACAATGAGATGCAACACAACTTGACAGGATATGCTGTGCTTGGTGCTGTTCTCTAGGTACACGCTATGAAATCACTGCGGGGGAAGCTGACGCTGCGGCACTGACTCAGTATGCCTTCCATTGCAGTTTATTGTTGCCACCCCTTTATCCAGCTCGTAACTACTACCAACTCCAAATATTAATATACACGACAGTCTAGCAGGGGTTAACTTTTTATGGCTGTTCTTTCATGTTGAAGAGCGTCGACCAAAGTTCCGTGTTTTGTCTTCCCAGAAGAAAGCCTATGAACGTGATTAATTTAACTGTTTTTTTAACTTATTGTTTATTGGTTAATGTAATGACACTTTTCAAAGACAAAGGTTATATAGGCAGCGTTGAATGGTAAGATGACTTGTTAAATGAGTATGGAATAAATCGGTACTGGCGTATGTCAACCCTCCAGTGCCTGTCTCAGTGCACTGTACGGTTGTGGATGCATTTAAGGGTTCTATCAATTAGAAATTCATCCATCCTGGGCCGCAGCTGAGGTCTGTAATCCAGCATCTTCGAAGGGTTAAAACACTATAGAAGAAGCTGGCTGGAAGAACAAAGGAAACCCACATAAATCATTAGGAATAATCCCTCTGAGGGAACACATTCCATTCCAGGACAGTCCTTATTTTAACACCGCTGAATTATTTGTAATTTATTTATTTAGTTAATAATAAAGCACAAAAAACCACAAAGAAAATTGTTAGCAAAAGCTAACATGAAATCAAAAACAAGGAAAGTTTTACTTTACTTTCAGTCTGAGGTTCAAGTACGGTTTATTATGCAGAGTATAATCAGAAGCACATATCCAGAGCTTCAGCAGACAAATTAATCTCCTGTAAGAAGGAGAGCCAGTCTATTTTCTCGGTTGAACTCAACTTTTATAGTTAAATGCGGCAGCTTCTGTTAATGATCATGTTAACTGCCAAGCGGTTTTAGCTAGGTGCTAATCTTCCAAAAGATGCCGCACCACTACACGTGAGCAATGCCAGTTTATCGCACACAATTGCTATAAGTACGGCAATATAAAGTAGAGCGCCGAGGGCAATCATTTAAAGAGAGATCCGCGGTACGGATCAAATTTGAGGGTGTATGCATTAAAGGCACAGCAACTATAAATCTACTGCCCGTCCAACGTGAACCCTTTGAAGCATGAATTTTATTTAAACAATATTTACAAACTCACTTCCTACCGCATACGGAACGTTCTTTGTCTTAATTATAAAGAGGAATCGGTTGATGTTGCGCACGAAAATAATTGGTGTTTACTCTAACGATCATGCAAAACAAACAAATGTGTTCTTTGGGTAGATAATTAGTGTTTGGGCTATAAATCAGAGGGTACATCGAGTTAATACTGTTTCAAACAGCTGAAGAATGAAGAATAAGGAGAGGAATGTGGAGAAGGAAGAGGAGAAGAAGAAGTAAGGAGGTGACGTGCTAGTGACAGACTACATTTTTGGCAGGTAAAAAGAAAATTTGATGGCTTTGAATGTTTCCAAGCAAATTTCCACTCTCTTTTTTGATAGATCTAGGTTGGCAGTAAGGTAGAGCTTCAGAAAGTGACGGGAAATGGACTGTTGTGGCGTAGCCCTCCGAATGTTACCCAAATTTCGCCACAATGCAGGTCTCCCAACATTATCAAAATTTCGCCACAATGCAGGTCTCCCAACATTATCAAAATTTCGCCACAATGCAGGTCTCCCAACATTATCAAAATTTCGCCACAATGCAGGTCTCCCAACATTATCAAAATTTCGCCACAATGCAGGTCTCCAAACATTATCAAAATTTCGCCACAATGCAGGTCTCCAAACATTATCAAAATTCCGCCACAATGCAGGTCTCCAAACATTATCAAAATTTCGCCACAATGCAGGTCTCCCAACATCATCAAAATTTTGCCACATTGTTACCAAAGTTTCGCCACAATGCAGCCATCCAAATGTTTTGCATATTTCGCCACAACTCAGGACGCCAAAATTTATAAAATTTCGCCATAATACAGCCCTCCAAACGACAACAAAATTTCGCCAAGTAATAAAGTTAGGTTTTATCATAAAAGGTAGTTTTGTCGATTACAGCTGACTTTGTTATTTACTTCACGAAACACCAAGAGATACTTCTATAGACAATTTCGTCATAATATAGCCATACCAATTCAAATATCAAAATTCAAACCAAATACTGTGAAATATGAAGTCCACCTAAGTATTGCTTAAAAATGCAATTTCTTTCTTCCAGTAAACACACAGCCTTTCGGTTAAAGAGGGTAAGCAGTTAATACTGCTTACAGCGGGGAAAATTACTGTTTATGCTGATAATCACAATTACGTAAAAACACTGTAAGTGCAGATTTTTTGAACGCTGAAGAACGCGGTAGATATAACAACCACTGTGATTTAAAAGGATTAGAAGTTTGTTTCAAAGCAGCGCAGTTGTGTGTTTACAAAAGCAGCATTAGTCATTCTCTGTACACACACACACTTCGCTTCACCACAGGAGGACAGAAGCACTTACCACTGCTTACAATATTTCGGAGCGTACTGGGCTGACCGCTGCGTTAAGTGAGAAAACCACACAATGTGGAAAGCTGTTACGTTAGGCAAGCAAAGTCCTACAATTAAAAAAGGGACTCCATTATTATTACAAACATTTAAAACTTGCGTCTAATGGAGTAAATTAGGAACTCCTCTCGCTAACATCTTTGTGAAGAAGCACAACTACATTACAGTTAACTCTGCGGAAAAAATGTTAAGTGTGGGTGGTGCTGTTGGGTATAACACCCGTGAGTCAAAGCAGCAAGTTCTTAATGCGTACGCATGTTGAGTGTGCATAATGGAGTAGTTAAATTTGCAAAAATTTTATTCGCAATAGACATTGACATGTTTTTGGATAAACTTGTTGACTATAATGCACAATTGTAATAAACAACAGTACCCTAAATTTCAGTGTAATATTCTTGTAAAATTAAAAATTTGTGAAATATTTCTTACCTTCTGAGTAAATCTAGAAGAAATGCCATAAACCCGACTCCACGTAAAAACCACTGAAAATAAATTTAAATTGCGAGTGAATATGGCCAGGTAAGCAACTGTCATCCTCAGTGCTTGATATAAAAAGTTAGGTGTTCTATATACGTACAAAGATCCTCCGATTGCTAACTCTTAAACATTTCCGAAAGCAGCGTTTCTGAACTTTTCGACAGTCGAAGAACCCCTCGGCTTCGGAGTGAATCTGAACGTAGTGTTGGAACCCCTCGGCTTCGGAGTGAATCTGAACGTAATGTTGGAACCCCTCGGCTTCGGAGTGAATCTCAACGTAGTGTTGGAACCCCTCGGCTTCGGAGTGAATCTGAACGTAGTGTTGGGTCTCAGAGTGAAAATGCACGAGCCCTTCGGTGTCAGACAGAAATTTCACGTACCCCCTGGCGGTGGACTAATTTCTTCCTCAGACTAAGTGCTGTCGCGCAACACGTCGTGCATTTCAAGTGGGTTGTAGCTTAGTTTAAAGCAAAGTGAGTTTACTGCATGCACAGAAAACACTGAACAAAAGAAGGTTTTTAAGATATTTTTAGTTTGTGTTTGACAATGTAAGAGAAGCTTTGCTATTTGTATTTGTCGCCCAGCATAACTAGGGTGATGAAACCAAGGAGTTTGAGATGGGCAGGGTATGTGGCACGCGCCGAAATTCTTATTGGATTTATGTGGGAAAACCTGACGAAAAGAGGCGGCTTGGAAAATGGGAGGTAAATATTTATATTAAAATAATATTAAAACGATTTTAAAGAAAGAGTAGAATTTATACCTTGAAAGGCGTGCAAGTGGTAAATGAAGGACACAGGATATAGCAAGGTTTTGGACATTCCCATAAAGTTGTTTTTGTAGCGAAATGGGATAGGGAGGGTGGGTTTGTCAAATGAATTCATCTGGCTTAGGAGACGGACAATTAGGGGGCCTTTCTTGAACTCGGTATTGCAAATTCGGTTTCCATAAAACGCGAGAAATTTTGTGACTAGCTGAGGGACTGTTAGCTTCTCACGAAGGACTCTGCACCGTAGAATTAACTTGACAATTATAAAATACATTTCATCTAAATTTCTGGGACTATATCCACCTCAGGTGGGCCGGGATAGCTCAGTCGGTATAGCGCCTCGCTACGGGCTGGACGGTCCGGGGATCGAATCCCGGTGGGGGCGAGATTTTCCGCAGCCGTCCAGACCGGCCCTGGGGCCCACCCAGCCTCCTGTACAATGGGTACCGGGTCTCTCTCCCTGGGGTAAAGCGGCCGGGGCGTGGGGCTAGCCACCCCATCCGCTTCTAGGGCCGAGGCTCACGAACGGGTAGAACCTCTACTCCCCCTCTTGGGCCCTCTGGGCCTGTTATAGGGTGAACCTTTACCTTTTATATCCACCTCAGAACTAACCAGGAATTGCGAGAGCTATACAAAGATTTAGACATAGCAGCAGGCATTAAAAAGAAAAGATTGGAATGGATAGGGCACCTAGTAAGAATGGATCATGGAAAGGTAGTTAAGAAAATATTTTAGAGTAAATCGCGGGGAGGAAGTAGAATGTGAAGACCTAGATTGAGGTGGCTCGAAGATGTTGAAAAGGATCTACGGGACACGAAGGTTAAAAGATGGTGACAGAAGGCAATGGACGGAGAAGAATGCGCGTCCGTAATTAAGGTCCAAGGCTCTCAGACGGCGGTAGAGCCAAGTAGTAAGTAAGTGTATCTACCGCAGGTCTAGAACAGCTGGTATAGAGGATTCATTATTTTAGAATTAATTATACATCAAAGAGACCAAAGGTCTTACTACGTGATATCTCAGGTTCAGAGCTTACAAATTTTGCTTTAATGAACCGTACACAGGCTGTGTCTTCGCTAAAGTGAAGATACGAACATCTGTACAGAGGTAAGATTTATGATCGACGAATGGAAGATCACAGGTTTCATGATTGAGTTATGGGGATTTAATATGCTCTATGTTCACTCAGTGACACAAACATATGAGAAAAGTCGTTCCTAGGGGGCTTGCATGTCTCGGGGCGGCGTGACATAAAGGGGAAGGTAAACAAAAGGAGGCTGGATTGGAGGAAGGGAGACGTTTCTATCACATCCATAGCAAAAGACCTTTTGTTACTCTTTCCCCAGCAGGGGTTGAAATTTCGAAGACAGGGAGTTGGATAAAGTTTTTATATTAGTAATTCAGTAACCTCCAAAGAAAAAGGAATGTATATGCTAGAAAAAAATCCACCGTTGTTAACGTGCCGGTTTGGAAAATTAATGAACTGAGGTGGCGAACAGTGGCCTTCGCAGACCACCCCGAGGGGGGGGGGGGCGCGGAGAAGGGAGATTGAAGACAGATGACAATGTGAAGTATGGAAAAGGAGAGGGGATGTTATATAAGAAAAGGGCTGCCCCAAGGGAGTTTCTTACCCCTTCGATCAGCTAGTCGATTTTATGGAGAATTGTTTCAGAGCAGAAGTGACACATTTAAATTGCCAAACAAGTCACCAGTATTTCCTCCACTAATTTTCGAGCACTTTTCTGCAGGTTGCTGACTGCCGGAGTCGGTATAGAGACTAGGCTAGCGGATGGACGGCATGGGGTTAGAATCCCGGTAAAGGTCAGACAATTTTATCTTTTCCACAGCATCGAGACCAGTTCTGAGGTCCACCCAGCCTTCTGTCCAATGGGTAAAGGAGTTCCTCCCAGGAGCAAAAAGTGGCCGGGTCATTAATTTAAAAACTAAACTCCATCTAGCGCCTATATTGAGAATCAGCAGCTCTAAAACTACAGCTTTCTTACTTTTTACTGGCGAGGAGCATGTTTCAAGTTATGGCTTCCGAATTGTCTTAAGAATCCTGAGGAACCAGGATAGCTCAGTTGATATAGTGACTAGGCAACAGGATGGAAGCTTGAGGAGTTCGTGTTCGATTCCGGGCAGGGAAGAGTTCTTTCCAGAGCGTGTGGATATATTCTGTGGCTCAGTGAGCCTCATGTCTAACGGACATCGGAGGCAAAGGGGCCAGGACTTAAAGCTGACCACTCATTCCATACACTGCATGGTTAACAATGCATGCAGCTATGCTTTCATTCCCTTATATGTATTTATGGTGAGATGTTTAGTTACGTATACGGCATTCTTTACTTCTACATTTGCCTTAAGAACGGCGAAAAACATAAATATAAATTTTGCTCGTATTTGAAGGACGATATATTTTTTTCAGATTTGATTTTTGTATCGTGTTTACCTTACTGGGACTAATGCTTATTTATTCTTGACAAAAATATATTTTTGAAAATATAATATCATTATAGATATCAAATCACTTGAATTTGTTGCCGTGTATTGCTTTAAATATTTACCGTATACAAACTTCAAATAAAATTTGTATCACCATATCTAGTTCCCTTTCTCCCATGAGTCTGGGGGAAAAGAGCTCTCTTTATATGCCACCACACCCTTATCCTGCACACGTCGACCGTAAATATGGCGGCAGAACATTTCTCCCAAAAAATCAGCAACATAGCACACTCCCACAATGGGACCAAAACTCACAGGATTAACATTAAAAATGGGAATTGTTCAACCGCTATCCCAGCATTGTTCGTAATTGCTAAGTGACTCACAGCATTCGAAACAGCAATATGCAGTTCAGCTGAATTCAGTTCAATTTATTCATATGCGGGCTTAACAGGGCAGGATCAATTACTAATCTAGCATGACTACAAAAATACACAGTCACAGAGGTACAGCACAATTACACAAAAAACAGAAACAAAGTAAGGTAATTGTGAGTGCAGACACAACACTCTGAGAAAATACTGTCAAGTTCTAATACAGTTCAGTTATTCGTAGTCCTTCCCTCTTCTACCTACTTGTTTACAGCAGGTGTAGAGAGTTTGTATTTTCACTTGATCACACTCAGACACACACCACAGTCGGTAGGACTCCTCTGGACGAGGGATCGGCCCGTCGCAGAGACCTCTACCTGAAAACACAAATACTGTACAAGAGACAAACATCCATTCCCCAGGTGGGATTCGAACCCACGATCCCAGCAAGCGCTCGGCCGCAGACCTAAGCTTTAGACCGCGCGGCCACTGGGATCGGCCAGTTCAGTTATTCAATACACAAATAAAAAGTAAGCTAGTGCAAAATCTTTGCACAATAAATCCGACTAAAACAAGGCGAAAGGGCGAAAAGGGTGCTGACTGGACACCCAGAAAAGACAAGACGCATTTACAACAGTCGAAAAAACGAAGATTTGTGACTAAATGTAATCAATTAGTACAAATTGTGTTTTCAACCAGTGACTAGGTTTTCTGGACATGACAGCATCTCTGCTCACTAAGTTTTGTCCTTGATTATGAAGGTAAAGCACTTTATTATTATTATTATTATTATTATTATTATTATTAAATGAACTCAGAGAGGACAAGGGAGAGTCTGGAGAAAACTGCGTACCGCGGTGCCTCATAATTGATCCTCTCCAGCAAATATGATTAGGTTGATCAAACACAGGAGCACGAGGTTCATAGAACATAAGGCACATGTAGAGGGAGAGGGAAAACTGAAGGAGAATAGAAAAACGCCTAGACAGAGGGTTAACATGAAAATGGTTCTCAAAGGAATATGATGGGAGGGAGGATTTAACTGGCTCAGGATACAGCCTAGTCAACACAGTGACAAGACTTCGAGTTCCATATAATGCAGTACAGTGTTTGACTGACTGATGGATTTTTAATTTCTGAAAGGAACTGTTATTGTACTAAAGCGTGTAAGAGCCAGAAGAGCAGTATCAGGAAAGCCCCTGGGTGTCAACAACACACAAGCAATGACAACCTTGGAAGCTGCACCGGCATCTTCGGCCAGGAAAACCTGTTGATATGCTCAACGAAGGGCTGTCGATATAGGTTTATACATGACGGGAGAACTGTAGGATTTTTGTCGACCCATGCGACCATGGCTAATATGCTTTTCACTGCATTTCGAGTGCAAAATACACGTTCCTTTGCTTCCAGTTCTGGTGTCTATAATTACAAAAAGCAGTGCGCGCATTTTTGCCTGGGAAGTTCATCAGCGCAGGCTCTAAACTGACACCGCCTAGGTTTGCCTGGTAGGCTGGAACCCCACAAGCGCTATCACGAACAGTGTGTGCATTTATTGTTGCAGTCTCACCTTTGTGAGCCTTTGTGATGGCATTTACAGGACCCTCTTATAATTAGACTTCACTGAATATGTAAAGGCTCACCTCTGTAATTATAAAACTTAGTCAAAGACTTCGCTTTGCGATAGAAATTGGAAACATTATCATTAATAAACGTGGCTGGAAAATAACAACGGTCGGCATCCTGCTGCCATCATGCAAAATACAATTTTATATGCGCGCACACGCACGCACACACACAGAGCGCCATGGATGTGAATAATAGAACACTGACTAAAAGCAATGCACAGATGCGTAGTTCTGTTATACTAAATAAGCAAATTCACTCCGTCAGTATTTCGAGGCAAAACGAAAAAAAGAAAACGTACACTTTTAGAAGAATCATATATATTAATCTAACTTATATAATGCATTTGCTTTTGTGTGTGTGTGTGTGTGAGTGTGGGGTTTTTTTTCTATTTGTGCCAGATGGTTGTTTTCTTGCTGACGCAGTCAACAGCTGTCTCCTAAGAACTTTCAAAATTCAGTGAGTAAGACTGTGACTTCACAGGACCCCTCTAGGGCTATAAAGTGCACGAGCGCGTCAACTGAAGGGTTATCTGTGGAACTGATGGCTAGAGACGCTGTGGAGCAGCGCGTAAATATTATGTTAACTCAATATCATGCGGTCGTGGACACTATATTTTATATAATAAGTAAAAAAAGGCATTCCGCTCAACTTGCTAGTTCCTTGAATGCCTGTGTAGACGGATAAGGTGTGGATCCAAGTGTATCTATAAGACACGTCAACAAGGTGCCAATAAAACTGGTTGTAAGGTGCACTACCTGGGGCAAGAGATCTGTCCTTCAGGTCATAGTAAAGCAATTCCTGTACAGGCCCTGAGGGTTCCAGGAAGCTGAAACTCCCAGAATTTCTACAGAATCGGCACATAAAGGTCGCAAGGTTGTCAGCCATACGCACCGGCCGCCTTTACGCTGTAGGAAATATTCCTGGTACACTTTTTTTTGTTAAGAGGCTGAGTCGATCCCAGGGCCATAGTGCGGCTGGAAGGATTATAAAAGGAAAAATTCTAATAACACCATCGGAAATCGAGCTCGCGACCTTCCGGCTTGGAGAGCAGTGCTTCAAAAAACTGCGTCACCGCGTGCCGCGTATAAAGGACTGCGTAGAGATGACTACAGGAGCGCAATATAAGTCAAGATATTGTACTTCACGTAAAGAACCACGGCACAGGAAGTGAGCCCCTTGTTTGATCAATAATTACCTAGCACACTAACACAGCAATTAATTAGGACATAATTAAGCAAGTGTCTAACTGATCAACAACCAAAACAACTACGAGACCGGTAGACAGACCGACTAACCGGTAGTTTATTTAATGACTAATTACGTGAGTGCGTGTACTTTAGTAACTTAAGGCTGTGGGCTTCGTCATTGACACCATGCAGTCTCGTTGGTGTCAACCAACAGGCCTAAACAGCAGCGTGACATACCGGACCACAAACAGAACTTCCACTGCAGTGGGAATCTCAGATCTTTTATCGAGTAAGCTAACGTACAAAACTTCATTAACTCCATGCAAGACTTGTACTGTAAAGGCCTACTTTTTCTACAGCGTGTCGGATATTATCCGTCAAAAACAATCAAAATAGCAAACTACTTTTATTTAGATAAATTCGAAAAGGTTTTGACGATAGTGTATACCATTGTGTGGTGATGGATTTATGGACTTATCCATCGTCCGAAGAGTAAAATATCAGAAATATTAAAAAAATTAAAATCACAACACAGCTAGCCTCCATTGGACGTGATGGAGGCTAACTCTATCTGGCCCAACAGAGTAGGTGTTCTTCTCTTCTCCCCCTCCATTCACCTGACGACGGAAGCAGAGCCAGCTTCCGAAATGTTGTGATTTTAATTTTTTAAATATTTTTAATATTTTACTCTTTGGACGATGGATGAAGTCCGTAAACACATCACCACACAATACTTTTATTTAGGGCGATCCCAGTGGCCGCGCAGTCTAAGGTTTGGGTCTGCGGCCGAGCGCTTCCTGGGATTGCGGGTTCGAATGGTGCCGGGGGCATGGAGGTCTTCTGTCTCTTGTGAGCGCTGTGTGTTGTTAGGTAGATGTCTCTGTGTCGGGCTGATCACTCGTCCAGAGGAGTCCTACGGAGTGCGGTGTGTCTGAGTGTGATCGTGAAGCCCCGATAATGGCAAGGACCTGGCCCACTAGTGGCTGTCGAACCATGAAAAAATTAATTTAGGAATTGTACGTCTCAGCGTTTTGTAGTACGTTCAATTAATACGATATACTTCAGTCTAAGATACAACTTAACAAAACAATACAACTGGGTCCTATATGCTTTGCACGTGTCTATACAACCGTCGTCTTCGTGCGTGTAGGCAAAATTACTGACAATGTTAGGGCACTACACTGTCGATAAATCTGTCCAGACGCCTGAAGATGTCACGATCCTGCCGAAACGCGCAGCCTGTTTATAAAGACATTGTAATATTTCACAAAATTACATCGAACGTCCCACAGAAAATAATTTCAGGTTGAAAACAGTTTTGTTCCTCGCGTAATTTCAGGTTCAAAACCGTTTTGTTCCTCGCGTAATTTCAGGTTCAAAGCAGTTTTGTTCCTCGCGTAATTTCAGGTTCAAAACAGTTTTGTTCCTCGCGTAATTTCAGGTTCAAAACAGTTTTGTTCCTCGCGTAATTTCAGGCTTCCACTGCTCTATAAATGAGATCTTCGCTCTTCTGGGATGCTACAGAGCATAAATTGGTAGTTAGTTACCGACGTTTCGGGACAGTCTATCGGTCCCATCTTCAAAGGGTCAAGCAGTCCGATAAGACCCTTGAGTCTCGTTTCGCCAAGAAAAGGATATTTTTGAAGAAAGTTTGTGGTTTGTTGCTTCTGAGAATGGCATATTGCCTTACTATCTTCACATACATTTAAATTTCATTATAGTGACTTTTCATCTCCTGTGTCCTTTTTTTTTTAAAAATTTACTGCGGTAATAGCTTTAATGATTCAACTGTCTGTGTGCTTTCTGGGGAGATTTTGGGGTGTTGGGGTGAGAAAATGTTCGTTAGTCACTTGTTTCAATTTGGTCGTATTTTTATCGCCGTAGAGACTGGAGTGTGTGTTCTGCAGTAATGGGGAAACAAGTCAGAGCCACGATAATGTAATAAATCACAGTAATGAAAAAAAAAACAGAACAAAGTTATGCATGTGTGCACAAATTATTAGTTTCACGTAACCATACATGACAGGAAACTCTCCGTCTCTCTCTCTCTCACATCCCCTTTCTACCATTAATACCATTCCTCTCTCTCTCTCTCTCTCTCTCTCATATTCTCACTTCGTTTTGGAAAGAGAAGGATGTATATTTAATTTGAAAATTTGCGAATTTCCCCACAAAGTGATAAGCAAAGGCAGGCAGCCACAGAGCGCGCGCATGTGTGTGTGTGTGTGTGTGTGTGTGTGGAAGCCATACGAATGTATTAGTCCCGAGTACCACGGCATCGAGACGACAGAAATGCGAGTAAATAGCTTTGATGATGATAGAAATGTGGAAAGCGCACACAGGTACATTCTGTGGGAACAAACGTGTTTTCAGACCAACGCGGAAATGAAGTCCATGCTGAGGGAATCAAATTAAGTGAGTCTCCTCCTGCAGGGACAGCCCACTGAGACTTTCAGGAAAGTGCTCATGTTCAACGTACGGAAATCTGACGTAATTTTGACAACTGCTCTTTTTTGAGATGTGACGCCGCGCAATATTGTAGATAAGTACCGAAGTTTCGCAGGCACATGTTGCTTGCATCGTCAGGTGGAGATTACCGCTTTGTTCTAATACGTTAACAGCGACCGGGATATTTAATTGTAGACATGTTGGAAACAAAAATTGTAAGGATGCGCCTGTTAGCTTCACCACGTCTACTTGTCTGTCCCTACGTAATAACTCGACAATCGCTGAGTGGATTTTCATTAAATTTGATATCGGAGTGTTCTAATAAATTTTCCGACATACTCTAAGCATTCATTAACATTCAAAACAAATAACGACATTTTACAAGGAGAAAGTCACATCTCTGCTTATATTTACAGCGCGACCTGCTAAACACTTGTCGAAAAAAAAACTGCTTGAACAGACGAGGTAAACAAGAATGGAAACTCCTAGTTTGTACTCAAGAAAACAGTATCTGTGGGTCTTACAGCCTTCGAGACAATCAAACAAAAGCGATGTAATGGGACACAATTTTATCTGATGCTTATATTTCGTAGCCTGTTTCATATGACAAAAGGTCAGAGTCAAGTTTTGCAATCGCTTACAGATAGCAGTATCTCAGGAGGATCTTGTATCATTTAAAATATAAAGACTCTAAACCGACTGCCCAGATATGACAGCATTTGGACTTTAATCCGTTAGTGTGTTATTTCTGACGATTTATAAGTAAGGCGGCGTTTACAATAAGAAACATTACTTGTAAGGTATGGAAGGTACTGGAACAACCATCAGCCCATCTCAAGGAATGAAACAGAACAGACAAAAGAGAAAAATAAAAACCTTCTAAAACGTTAATTTTTAAAGTTAATCCTTTTAATAAAAGTTTTTGTCCTTGCCTTCTTACATTGCTACTCTTTCTGGTATTTCTCACCCGAGTTTTCTCAAACCAGACAGCAGCTAACAAGAATTCACTGCTCCATCAGAAGCCTTGACAAGATTTAGCTGTGTCAGAGCTGCTTTCATTACGCCCGTCCTTGGATCCCCCCCGCTACTCCCTCTGAATACTTGACACGATACTGTACGTACGATTCGTTTTACAGTGTACACAAAGTTACACAAGATGGAACCAGCGCGATTCCCAGCCTCTACATCAATCCTGACATCCCGTCGCCAATTACGTACGAGCAATCCTGGGCTTCAGACAAATGTTGGTCAGCTGTCTCACGGCTACACGACTGTTCTACATTCATTTACAGGACATATTGCTGTAGATACCTTTGGAGTCTGTAATTTTAATGTGTGTTTTGAGGCAAGTTTGCAAAAAAATGCAAAAAAGGCTATTATCTTCGTCATGTCCGGCTGTTCGCATGGAAAAACTCGGCTCCTACTGGACGGATTTTCATGAAATTTGATACTTGATAATTTTTGGAAAATCTGTCGAGAAAACTCAAATGTTATATTAAAAAACAGATTCTTAAACAAATATACATATGCAACTTGTATATGTGTTGTGTGTGACTGTGTTTTTAATATAACATTTGAATAAAACACAACGCGGATGAATCACCTTCAGAGAAAATGCAAACTTCATTAAAACCTGACTAGAATAGCCGGTAGTTTACAGGAAACCTCTGTATATTTATGATAACATCTCGCTGAATTCTTCTGAGAATAAGCAATTTTTTTCAGACAAAATTTGTAGAGAAAATAAAAAAATTATGCTAAACAAATGGTTTGCCCGAAAACCGTGCCGTTTATGAGATAATGTGGAAAAATATGTGTAGTGCCACAGCAGCCACAGACGGCAATACACTACGAAGCACATAAAGACGCAACTTGTATGCCGCGTAACTAACGTAAGAACACACACACTCATAATGTTTAATGCTTACTGCTTTTCCACGGCAAAAATAGTAACACGAACGCGCCTCAATGCTACGTTATACGCACATTGCTTGTCTTGTTTTCTAATACCTGCGGCCGCGATGTTTTGACTTCTCATGTCTCTGGCCGCCTTACAAGGCGGAGTGCTGCTAGGGTAGGATTCCATTTAGAAGCAGCAACAGGAGCAGCTGGGGTGGCGTAGCAGGTAATCACGCTATCGTGATACGTACTTTACACCAGGGCTGTGGAGTCGGAGTCGGAGTCGGAAGGATTTTTAGGTGCAGTCGTAGTCGGTAAAAATGTACCGACTCCGACTCCGACCTCAATCTAAAATCTTAACTAGATACCCCAACTCCAGAGCCCTGATAGCTACAGTAACCATTAGATTAATACTTAAATATCGGTTATAAGTCAAAAAAGCAGCCTGATGATTCACGTGGTGGTGATGAAACGTTCTATAGGTTTACCGTTATTAATGCATATTGAGCTTTTGTGAAGGAGTCGCAGTCGGAGTCGGAGTTTTAAAAATCGAGGAGTCGGAGTCGGAAGTTTTAAAAATCGAGGAGTCGGAGTCCGAGCTTTTGTGTACCGAGTCCACATCCCTGCTTTACACTCCTAACATCGAAATAAAGTGCCACAAACTTTTTACAATGCATCACTCGTAATCTCTTTTTAGGTCTATTAGTTTCACTTTCATAGAGATAACAGCATCATTCTAACCCAACAGAAGGACGCAAGTTCAGGTACCCAATGAAGTTTTCTTGTATTTCTGTTGTTCAAAATGCCCCATAAAAATGTTTAAATATAACTACAGTAGACTGCTCACCCAGCATCGTATGCAAGTTTCCGTAACACCTGTTCTGTATTCTAGAATTCACAGATTCGGTTCTCATTCTAGATGGGAACTCTGCTGAGATAACCCGCTCTGCGCCTCGACGTCCGATGACATACGGGCGGATATTACCCTAACAAAAGTGACTACTGATTCTGCGTACTTCCTTCCTTGTCTATCACTCGCAGTCATTCTTGGACGCCAAATGACCTGTCATTTCCCGAAATAAACTAAAAAGAGTAACGTTTATACAGAGTGGCCCAAAACTCCATTAACCGAAAATATTCACTCGTACTAACGGGGATGTCATTACTGATTTATGCTAGTCGATTTGTGAAAGGATATTGCAGTTGCATGAGTTTTACAATAAACACGGAGGACCTCATGTCAAAGGATTTGTGTAAATTATATAAGTAATGAAGACATTTAAAACTTATTTTGGCGCCACTTTAAATCGCCACTTGACTCACTGACTCTTGGGGCGCTCCACATGTTGCGTATTAACAGTGATTTTGAGAACGTTCGAACGTCAGACCCTTCAGAAAACATTTAATTACATGCAGAACGATCTGTTACTACTTTCTTTTGCGGTGAAGGGCCCCGCAGCAGAGGCTAGGGACGCACCGCAGCCTTGAGGCTTATTGTGCAACCCTATGATGAATATTAGTTTTTTTATCGTTTTTCCTTGTAATGGAGCACCGGTGGAATGAAACTTACAGGGGAAAACCGAAGTACTCGGGGGAAAAACCTGTCCCAGTGCCACTTTGTCCACCAAAAATCCCACACGGAATGAGCCGGGATTCAACTCAAGCTTTCGCGGTGTGAGCCCGGCGAATAACCGCCTGAGCCATGGCACGGCCAAAGTAGTAGCCTGCTTTAAATCTAAGCTTCTTGGCTCAGATATAAAACCTACGAAGCCTTATGTATGCATCTGTGCCTCTGATAACAGCCTTAGAACCCAAACACATTGCGGTAAGCTACAAAGACTTTATGGATGTTTTACTGGGGGGGGGGGGTTAAGGGGGGGGGTTAAGACAACTGTTACAGAAATAGTATCATTTCTGTTTGCCATACGACCAGGTATTGTATTATTTTAGGTTTAGAGTTGGGGAATTAATCGTGTTATTCATATTCGAAGCCATCAATTAATTCACAAAGACCACACAAAAAGTCCACAAGGAGTGAAATGATACTTCGAAATCATACAGGAGAGTATTAGTTAAATATTCCCATTTATAGGATTAAAATGGTTTACCAATATTCTTATCTACAGGATGTTACACAAAGTATACAGAAATGTAATTATTTATTTTCGTAGTGCGATACGCGGTTGGTATCGGGGTGGGAGGCAGGAGGGTGGCGATGGTGGTCGGAAGAGCCGCGGGGAAGCTCGACGTCGCGGCGGCGGCGCCCAACGTCGTGGTGCTCTGATAGAACCCGTTGCGAGCTGACGGCTTTAGTCAGTAAGCGGACTTCGAAGCCGCTGTATCGGTTGCAGAGCGCGTGCTGACAGAAGCGTCAATGCGGTGATGACGTCGATAGGTGCCGCGAAGCAAGAAGTTTGTGTGACGACACGCACTGTATATTTCGAGCCGCAGAGCCATACACAGACCGTTACTGCTTGAACCTTTTATTTGTGAGTTTAATACGCTTTCACATTTCCTTGCAATACGCTTATAAAAGATACAAAAATTTGTAGAAAGAAACTTCTTTTTCTTAATAAAACATTAATAACGACATACAGTTACAAAGGAATAAAAACTTCTCATAATTTTAGAATGTAAATTATAAACAGGCTTGTCAATGTAACGCCTATAAACAGTCCTGTGTGTTTATATAACCCTTAATTACTCAGTCTCAATTTTTTTTCGAAAATTTGAATGCTACATTTACGCTTCTATTTCTAACCACATCTAAAAGCAAATACCTGCACATGAAATCTTTTGAAATGTTATCAAAAGAGATTCCTGTACTAATCACTAGTAAAGTCTAAAAACGACGAAACTTAGTCTTCTAGACCAATTCATCCAAATAGAAGTGAATAAAACAGAAAGGCGGATAACATTTGGGAGGTCTTGCAACGCTAAATTTCTCCCATACCTCCCACTCCCCTACCTTTTTCTTCATTTTTCTTCTCTTCTCTTTGAGTTTCTGTACTTCAAAGACCATTACTTCCAATTCATCGACGTTTCTGTGGCTTTAGCAACACATTACCCGCCAGGTTTTTATTTTTTTGCAGTAACCTACGGATGCTTTTTATCTCCTTCTGAAACCCGCGTGGAGAGCAATTAGCAACATCAGTGATGGATCGTCCTTTAGTGGGACTTGTGATTAGACTGATCTGAAAAAGGAGGTGAACATTATAAATCAAGTTCCTTTTACAACGTGTAAATGAAGTTTAACAAGTAAGAGCTTATATAATACTGCATCGTTAAAAAGTGTGAAGTTTTTTATAATTCGTGGATTAAATGTAAGCACATTTTGTTGTAGAAACGTATGACGTTTAATTTGAAAAGGATATGAGTGCTTGTAAGTTACAGAACACTTAAGACTCGAAGAGCCTACAAAAATTTAACAAAATTCATTCCGGTGTGAGTTATTAAGAGTGTGAAATATTTTCTTTAGGCCAGCACGACATCGCCATTACCAAACCAGCTACAGACACATTGTATACAGCGGACAGAACGGTATTGTTATCTGCCACTATGTCGCGTGTTTCACTTTGATATAAATAACGCACAGACACTACTTAACACTGTTGCAACATTAGCAAGTTACATACGTACAAACTGATAATGGCTGGACGTTATACTGTCCGCTACAATATGCCTGCAATTTTTGTCTACGTAAATATTTATATTTGTCGATCACGAGTATCCGTCTTACTAGCTTGTGTTCAAAGTCGCACAATGAGTGAAAATTCTGACTACGAAAATAAAAATAATTTTGAAAAATACACTGACAAATTTTAAGCATAAGAACTACAGAACTCATATACCTAAATACCATTAGTTCCTATGTCACATAAACATACTTTCTTCAGTACAAAAAGAAGCCGATGAAGCGTTGTATGGAAATCAATCGCTGTTTATTTCGAGAATTATACAAAATGCATAAATAAACTCTGTACGTGAAATGCTGACATTTTGAACGTGCGTATAGTAAACACTGTCGGAGGGTCGAAAGTACAAAACACGAATGAAGAAGCAAATGCCTTCAGTGACTCAGTAAATACTTGTGTTCCCGCGTCCCAGCAAGATGCTTGTCAAACATATACATGCTGATCAAAACATCGAGCCACAGCAGAGTGTAAACTTGTGTTACTGAAACTTTGCCAAATCGCTTTTAAAATTACAAAATTGTTAAAGATATTAACCTTTATGTTCGAAGTATTGTCTATTTGCAAATTTTGCATAACTGTGACTTTTATTGAAAGAAGAAATTATACCACATCTTTACAATTTATAACAACTTTCAATAAGATTTTATGATAAATTTGCTCATATCTCATCAGGAATATCGTTATATTGGTGTAACTTGATTCAAAAATTTTGTACAAAAGAAAGTGTAAGTTCGTCTGTATTAATTTTGCTCTTAGTTTGAATTGAAAAAATGCGATAATTTTGCGCTCAGTGAATTAGGTACGTTGGTGGCGTAAAAATATAATATAATACAAAGAAGAATAAACACTGGAATGTCTTATGTTACCAGTTGTTTCTTACTGTGATTATAACGCAAGATTTTATTTGGACTGAAAGTGACAGTCAGTGTTTTGTTTTCGTAAACGAGTGTTAAGTTGTGATTTAAAATATGGCGGCGTCATCTAAAGTCTTGGGATTATGTCTGTCTAGTGCAGTGTTTCTGTTGTTGGCGCCAGAAACTGTATCTTCTCTTCCCCCCGTCATCCGAGTCGGTAAGTCCATCTATGCCAACAATAAATTCTCAGCTCTTTATTTCTCCTTTACTAGAGATCCGGAAAGACTCAAGACCTTACACATAGCATTAAATTTCTCATGGCCAAGAAAACGACACTTAAAGAGTCAGATTTATCACTGTGTTAGTGCTGCACTAAATTTTAATCACTCCAGTGGTCATTTCAGACAGTAGCTGGTAGGATTTTCTTCTGTTTCTTGTAAAAGTTTTAGGCCTGCACGACCAAGTTGTGTTCTATGGACTAGAATCTTTCCCGATCTATCAATAAACCAAGAATTCAACTACTGTGTGTACATTTTGCCTCATACAAACAGATCGTGAGAGAAAACAATAAAGGTGCTCTCACTCATAAATCAACAATCTATGTAAGGCGACTGCATGATTGTACCTCCGTGGATTTCCGCAACCTTTGATAACTTCCATCCAACTACAATTTCTGCACGTGAAAAGAAATATTTATACACTACGAGGTGACAGTATCTCATCTACTTGTTTATAATCTACAAATATCTAGGCCGTTTCTCGGCCATTCATGGAGTTTATCACGCTGAACATACAAGCCAAAATTACAAAATATTTTAATCAGCTATATATATATCTCTATAAATTAATTTGTAATAATTTTACAGTAAGTAAAACGTGCTGAATATTTGGTACCTGATGCTTAATATTGCAGTCACATGTGTTAGTGAAAGGTTTAAAATTTGCATTATACATGCGGGTTTGGGTGAGTGAACTGTCTCAGTGATAAACATTATACACACACACACACACACACACACACACACACACACACACACACACATACATGCGTAACATTATATACATATATATATATATATATAAAGTTCACGTAGTTAAATTACCCGGACAATTACTTACAAAACCCATGTCTTGTTTAGCCACCGACATATGTATTGG
Organism: Coptotermes formosanus; assembly: GCA_013340265.1. Classification (NCBI taxonomy): domain Eukaryota; kingdom Metazoa; phylum Arthropoda; class Insecta; order Blattodea; family Rhinotermitidae; genus Coptotermes; species Coptotermes formosanus. The sequence goes on from BLKM01000897.1 coordinate 755,749, forward strand.
TTTCTGCACCGTAAAACACTATCACTAACATAATGTTGTAGACCTTAAACTGATATTAAATTTGTCATAATTTAATAATATTTATTTGAGACATCCTTTTGTGTTATCATCAAATATACACATACACATCTGTACAATGACATGAATTTCATCGTTACAAAATTGGCACTGTAAAAAGTTACAGATTTACGTATAATTTAATGAACTCCCTGAAAATGGCTACAGATGAAATATGTAGAGGAAAAGAACGAAAACAGAAATATATTTTTTGCTCGACTGTACGTTTGTTTAAGTATATTCACCTAATAAATTTGATACCACTACTGAGCTATACTGTTGTGTGCTGTGAAGGTTTCGGTGAGCCGTTGTACGATATGGCATCCCGCTGCTTAATCCGATATTGCAGCCAGCCACCCTGAAAATTTGTAATTATCTAACTATATTAATCTTATATCAGACCTTATCTTTAGATCGATAGATTGTTAGTTATTTAGTCACAGGGTTTTTTTTAAATCGTACATGTATTTTGCACGTTCAGTAGGTTTTCCAGTGCAGCATGTAGTGTTCTAGCTGCTTTACAGGTCCCTGCACGGACTCGTGTTTACCTCATGTTTAGCTCAACTGACTGTACCACTACAACCTCTAATGCAGAAACAATAACTTGTGACGGGGCATGGGGTTACTTTACAATCACAGTTCACTGCTATCACGAAATAAGAAGGTAAATTTAATGTATCTTGACTCTACGATGCCTCTTGAGAAAGTGAGGAAAGAAATAATACAGCCATAGCGTAACAAATTTTGTGCTTTCGTATTATTTTGTGATTTGACCTTTGTAAAACTAAAATGAAGCTACATAACATACAAAACTTGAGTCCGTACCTCATAGGGAACAAGATGTTCCTCCATTAGAAAAACCAACTGGTGAGATACGTATAGCGAAATCATGGAATTTTAGGCGCGTTCGCAAAATTGCGGAAAGCAATTACGAGCTTCATCATGTGTCTGTCTGTCCGTCCGTCAGTATAGCGTGTCAGTATCCTCAGTGTAGTGTGTTGAAACCTCCAATAATTCGAAAAATAAGAGATTTGCCGAGATACATAGGTAAAGTAAAGCAGTCCCATTGCAGGCCTGGAGAGGCCCTTAGAGTTCCAGGAGACTGAGGCTCCCAGATTTCAAGACAATCTGAACATCAAGGTGGTAAGGTTGTCAGCCCTTCGTACCGGCCGCTTTTATTCCCCAGGAAATACTCCTGGTACTCATTTCTATTAGAGGCTGAGTCGACCCCAGGGCCACAGTGCGGCCGGAAGGATTACGTCAATGAAAAATTCCAATAACACCATCGGGAATCGAACCAGCGACTTACTGGCTTGTAGCGCAGTGCCTCAACCAACTGCGCCACCGCGTGTCCGACCGAGACACATACCTCACAAAAAATTAAAAAAAAAAAACTGGATTTGATATTACCGTGCAATCCGCGCGTTTCTCAATTTTTCCTTCCGCACAGTCACCGCCATAATACCTCAAAGCTCACGCTTGTTTGTAATTTATAATGTTTATTTTTTACATCAGCATTCCACATTGTCAAGTACGTTTCTTGGCCATAAGCAGACACATTCTAAAAATGTTGCTGGTTATCAAACCCCTTCGTTCAGTTCGCAGCCAGTCGCAATTAATTCCCAGCTCCAGCAGATTATTCTCCTCTGGAACTGGTTTAACAGAGAAAGACTGAAGATCGATGTTTTTAAAAGTGCGGCACTGTATTCAGCAGGCGTGCAACACTTCCAACAGGAGGCCTCGCGACCCGGTGAAACATCGCGACGTCTCCGCGGACAGACACATCACTTGCTCCACTGACAAGGCACTACATCTCGCAACAAGATCGCCAGCTCTCAGTTCCACCCCCCCCCCCAAAATTACAACTCTATAAAACTCTGGCACATCCTGACCTTGTCTCTCCTTCTTCAGATTCATCATCATCGTCGTCTTCGTTATGCCGTACCTTCCTTATCTTCATTTCCACCACCATCATCAACATCTTTTTTCTTTCATCGTCTTATTATTATTATTCACTTTGTCCTCGTTTTCTTCCCCTTCTCTTTCTTCTGACTCCATTATCATCAGTATCATCACCACCTCTGTCATCACAAGTATTCAATCTTCATAATCGCGTTCTCATCCTCCTATTCGTCCTGCTTATAACTTTTCAATCTTCACCTCCTTCAACAATATTATCACCGTCTGCTCTGGCATCCTATTGCTTCTCCCAATAAAAGCTGCCCTCTAAGATAGAGGCGGCAGATTTCTCTTAAATCTAGATGTATCTCCACCATAAAATCACGTCAGAGCTTAGTAGAATGTAATTTTAATAAAAATTGTCGATTTTTAACCATTCTCTTATAACCGATGATTCCACTGCTTCGTAGGCTACCATCTGCCTTTCTACCAGTTCCTCCGTATTTCTTTAGTATCTTCCTTTTTTATGAAAGTAACTTCTTTGCTTTCTAACTTCGGCAAACCTTCATGAGCGGGACAAGCCCTGCTGCACATTAGGTAATATATTTCATGGTGCTACTGCTAACACAATTGCTTTTAATGTTCTGTGCGCCGTGACCAATGCCAGGACAAGCACCAGTCTCCAGTGACGTAATCTTGCTACAGCATACATAATACTGTATAGAGTGAGTGAATGAGTCACAGCCGGGCGGTCGATAATGATCTAATAATCGATGACAATTGACAGTAATAAACTATAACCGACTGTAGTCCGTATATATTCATGTTACCGATGATATATCATAATACAGAAATTAAGTAATAATATACGGGTTGATAGGTTACGACAAAAGTTGAGAGAACTTGTTTTCTGTGAGGTACGCGCTGAGTCCGAAGACAGGCTTTTCATAATAGCGACAGGGTGTTCTCTGTAAGGTACAGAACTGAAGCTGAAGGATCAGTACAGCATCTAGCACGTAACACAGAGTTAGCACAACATGGCAGCAATCCGATGAATGAAATTAACGCCTGGTTTGCTGCAAGCATAAAGAAACGACCAACGAAAGAGGTCGTGGAGCAGCGCGTGAATATTATGGCAGTCCGTCATATGGCGGGCACGTGGCTTGTTACACAATATTCTGCAATTTATTAACAAATTTTTAAATGATGTTTGATATGTAACATGTTTTCAGAAACACGCCACTCAAGGGAAGAAGAAACTTCATTTAAAATCGAAGTAAAATATTTCTTAACCAACCAACCAACCAACCAACCAACCAACCAACCAACCAACCAACCAACCAACCAACCAACCAACCAACCAACCAACCAACCAACCAACCAACCAACCAACCAACCAACCACCCAACCAACCAACCAACCAACCAGCCAACCAACCAACCAACCAACCAACCAACCAACCAACGAACCAACCAACCAGCCAACCAACCAACCAACCAACCAACCAACCAACCAACGAACCAACCAACCAACCAACCAGCCAACCAACCAACCAACCAACCAACCAGCCAACCAACAAAACCAACCAACCAACTAACCAACCAACCAACCAAACAACCAACCAACCAGCCAACCAACCAACCAACCAACCAACCAAACAACCAACCAGCCAACCAACCAACCAGCCAACCAACCAACCAACGAACCAACCAACCAACCAGCCAACCAACCAACCAACCAACCAGCCAACCAACCAACCAACCAACCAACCAACCAACCAACCAACCAACCAACCAACCAACCAGCCAACCAACCAACCAACCAACCAACCAACCAACCAACCAACCAACCAACCAACCAACCAACCAACCAACCAACCAACCAACCCCATGCAGTACAATTTTACGGAACTGTCCACCTTCTAAGTACGGAAGCTTAAAGTACTGCAATATACCAGTTCCTGACAGCGGCTTAACTTCACTCAAATCACAAACATATAGTAGGACTTTATTCATCGCCAACACAGTTAAAAACACAGAGTTAAAAATGACTATGTTTCGGAAGAAACGTCTTCCGAAACGTAGCCATTTTAACTCCGTGTTTTTTAACTGTGTTGGCGATGAATAAACCTGCTAAGTGTTTGTGATTTGAGCGAACCATAAAGTACATTACAATACAAACAACAGCTCAAGCCAACCCACAGTTTACACCTTATTTAAGAGTGAAATGTACTTGTTCTCCAAAATTTACATTTCTTTTACTTCGCGGTCTTAAAAGAGTAGTTGAGGAACCTTCCATGCAACATCAATACTTAATCATCTTCAGTTTATCCTCTCAGAGTAATTAACATCTCAGTCTATTACAACTAACGTAAACAAGGATTAATCAACTTAAGAGTATCGGAAACTTCTCGTTAGCTGGATAATAGCTTGTCTTCAACATGATCTTTTTAGCTTAGCGTGTCAGAGGGAAGCGCAGGCAGACCTTGTATAACATGGCCTCCAACAGAGTTGTTTCGCTTTAAGATTTACACATTTCAGCGACAACAATTTCTATTGCCGTTTTCCGGACACAGACTAACGTCGTGTTCTCATGTATATTCACTAATTTCTATTTAATTAATTCTTACGGGAAAATGCTCCGTCCGGCGTTGTTTCGGTCTATGTTGCAATTTTCAGGAACGTAAGCACTACGTTAAACCAGGGTTTTGTATTTCAACTTTCCCATGTGGCTTTTATTTACAATGAAGTCTTGTACAACTGTATTAATGTATCACTATTGTCTACATCTACTTCAGACACATTTCGTGTCCTAAGGCAGCACCGTCTGTGTCAACGGCATTACACAAATCAATATTAAGCCAGTATTAATTTTGTCATATTAAAAATTTAAAATTCATACATGGTAATATCAAAGACATTTAAAATTATTTAAATCAAATTATTATTCACAAAGTTGCTTTGATTCAAGCCAGGACATTATTCATTTTTAAAATTTTTAAGCACATTCTAAAAGAGGGTAAAATAAATATTATATTTATTTTTATTTCACTTAACGACGCCGTCAGTAACTCAGGTTAACTTCCATAAAATATACAAATTGGGTTTCGATTCCCAGATGGAGCAGAGCACTTTTCTGTTCTACATAATGTCAAGCCAGACTCTGGCTTTCACCCACCCTTATAAAGACGGGGTACCAGCAGCTTTTTCCCCAAGGAACAGCGATCGAAGAGTGAAGCTGACAACTCACCTAGAAGTAAAGCGACTAAGAATGCGAGCACATATACTTCATCTCCCACAAATCGCTTCGTGACATTGTGCGTATTATACTCAGTCACAAGTATAACTTTACTTAACCTTTTAAAGCCTAGCGGTAACTTTACATACGACCAGGTTTAACATTAAAAAATTCTACGTGGTGCCCACATTGCGTTTATGTGTTTTGTACGGATCTCAGAACAAACAGCAACTTTTGCCTTATAAAACATTAAGAGACTGGTTTTTATAACCGAAATGGAAAGTGTTTACAGCGCGGTACGCGCTGAGTTCTTGTATAAAACAGATACGCTTCGTCTTTAAAGGGTTAAACTTCATGACATTAACCTCGTAATAAGCTCTGCCCAGTCAGTGACACATTTTGGCCTGAAAGTGAGGATGGACAACAGGCCTACGCTAACAAAGATACACGCAATATACACTGCATTTTTAAAGGGCTGTGGGATGTGACATAGCGTAGATTGTTGGAACGAACATCTTAGAGGCATATGCTGTTTCAATATTTGCCTATTAGAAGATGCCACTACAGAGTTATCATTCTACCAGACCGCATGGTGTCAGATACTAAGCGACACTACAGCTCATATTCGCTGCAGTTGGACACTAAACGTCAAATTCAGATGTTTTATCACACAATGCACTTTGCATCAAAGCAGACGCTACGGACGCACTGCAGCCATGAGGCTTATTGTGCAACCCTATGATGAAGATGAAGATGATTATTATTTTTGTCCTTTTCCTAGTTATGGAGCACCGGTGGAATGAAACTGACAGGGGAAAACCGAAGAACTCGGGGAAAAACCTGTCCCAGTGCCACTCTGTCCACCACAAATCCCACATGGACTGATCCGGGATCGAACACGGGCCTCCGCGGTGGGAGGCCGGCGGCTAACCGCCTGAGCCATGGCACGGCCTTTGCATCGAAGTTATATGTATAATGCCCTCGCTATGGGTGAGGTCTTCCTGCCTAGCCTATCTCACTAAACTAGGAGAGGTCATTCTGGTAACGTAGCTTCACAAGGCTCCCGCTGGGTCTGTCTTCACTCTACTTTCGTTATCGCTGCCAGCAGTCAGTTTTGTAATTTTAGCAGACAACTGACAACTGCTATCTCTTATATACGTCTCCATTATAAGTTACTTAATATTTCATATTTGAACAATTACTTAGCACTTCACTGCCACCACCTATGGGAATGCTCTTCTATTTAATCAATTTACCGCCTATCCAAGTTTCACGGTTATCAATCCATCTGTGTCTCAATCCCCATTATTCTCCTGTGATATTACTAAAATGGTGATCACAAAAATCTTTACTCTAGTGGTTACCGAATCTCTTAAAGTTGTACAAGCAAAGGTTTCTTAATTTCAATAAATTTGAAATACTGTATCCCCAATCATAGTTTATCTATTCACACAAGTATTCAACATTCTAATTATGGAGGTACTTGGGGCAGGTTATATCTTCACTTTTTCGCACACTTACGTCACAGCGGACCACAGACTGAAACCGGTTACAGATCAACATAAAACATGAGTAGTATAGTCTCATATTTAAACGACTACACATACAAATCAAGAAAACACACACAAACATAATACCCCTCATTTACCTAAAAGGTGGTTCTTAACTACTCTAGGCTGGATCATCGTGTCTCACCGTTCGCCCCTAATTCTCAACTACTTTTTTGAATTCTACCCAAAAAACTAAAATCACAATTTCTCAACCAAAATTGCATTAACACGGCACTGGGTTTGTTACACACCACTCACCTGGAATGAACAAGAATATAGCGTTAATAAGCTCATTTTAGAAACTTCCCTTTCTAGCGCTGATTTCTACATCTGGTCTCGACGAAAGTTGGGCGACAAAAGGTTCTGCGCGTCGGTGCGAACAGTCCACATGCGCTCATAAAACTTATTAACTCAGCGCTTTTGAATTCGCTTAGCAACAGCGTAACGCAAACTCAACAAATAGTTGCCATTGCTAAGAGGATATGATCCGATACAGTCTTCCTGTTGTTAGCACGTGTAACCACTCATTTTAACTTCTATCCCAAACTTATTTTCAAAATGTAACATTAACATCACCTGTAAAATTTAAACAATTAAATTCCGCGTGGTTACACTTCCATATATTACACATGGATCAGATTCACAATAGGGCCGAAACGGTTGTACAGACATTTCAATTCAACAAGCCCATACAGGTCTAAATTGGAATAAATGTCACGCATACCGACTTCAAGAATAATTTTAGCATCACAGATAGAAACATTAAGCACCAGTTTTAATTATATTTTAATTACTAGTATATTATTATACTGAAATCTGGCTGCCATATCTTATAAGTGTTTGTACTACACATTTGACAATGATGTGTATTTACGTTAATACAGTCCTCTCTTTCCTTTGTAATTGATTCCCCCTGAAGATGGCTTACTTAAGCCGAAACATGTACGTGAATGTACCTAAACCATAAAGTAGCACAACATATGTACTGTTTGTCGAAACGTGCAGTTACTTGGAATTACTCTTCTCATGTGCTGCAGTCCGTTGTGGGCCTTGATTGCCAATACAAAAATTATTCGCAATTATATATAATAAATGAGCCTACTAAGGTAAAAGGTAAAGGTAAAGCAGTCCCATTACAGGCCTGGACAGGCCCACAGGTTTCCAGGAGGTCGAGACTCCCAGATTTCTAGACAGTCGGCACATGAAGGTGGTAAGGTTGTCAGCCCTACGCACCGGCCGCCTTTACCACCCCAGGAAATATTCCTGGTACTCATTTCTGTTAGAGGCTGAGTCGACCCCAGGGCCATAGTGCGACCGGCAGGATTATATGGATGAAAAAATCCACTGACACTAGCGGGAGTCGAACCCGCGACTTGCCGATTTGTAGCGCAGTGCCTAAACCAACTGCGCCACGAAATATGTACTATAACATAGAGTGAAACAACAGCTTTTATATGGAATCAAAGTTAAAATTATTTTACAGGAAAAGGTCCTCCACAGTATGAAAACAATACAGATTCTTGCATACTTTCCCTACATCCGATCTATATACGGATTGAGTGTGAACAGCACAGGCAGTGTACATACAAACGTGACACTGAAGCGCGTTCGCGTTACCGTTGTTCCCGTGGAAAAGCAATACGTGTTAAATGTTATGTCTCATTCTAAGAAGAATTCGGCGAGATATTATCGTAAACGTACTGCAACGTACCGGTTATTCTTTGCAGGTTTTAATGAAAGTTTAAGTTTCTGGACAGATTTTCGAAAAATATTCAAATACCAAATTTCATTAAAATCCGCCCAGTAGGAGCTGAGTTGATTAATGTGGAAGGACGTACGGACAGATGGGCAGACAAGCAGATAATTTTGCGAACGCGCCTAAAAATGTAACACAGTATAAACAAAGTAGCAGAGGGAGTCGCAGCATCTGTAGCTGACCAATAAACACTCGACATGCCCGCGGTGGGATCAAGGCAGCACTGATTTATTGCATCGCTCTGCCTACTTGTCCCTTTGCCAGTTCGCTGCGAGGTAGCGTATAGAGCAGGGCTTAAGACATCTTACAACTGAGCAGTCCGTTTCTATTATGTCACTGACAGCACTGCACTCTGATGTCCAAATAATGCAATAATTTGTAGTGCTGCCACATTCTCTTGAGGAGCTTTACGGTTTGCAGCCCTCAGTAAAATTATCAGGGTGACCAAATAAAGAAACGAGATGGGCAGCGCATGGGATTCTTATTGTCAGAAGAGAAAAGGATTTAAGGCTTTACTGGGGAAATAAGGAGGAAAGTATTTAAAATTATCCATGTTCCGTGCGGTAAAATAAGTCACCATATACATACCAACAACAGCACTAGTGCAGTTGTTGGTATGTATAGAAAGGAAAGACTTTGAAATTATTTTTGCCGTGCATCTTGCTTAAAATATTCATTTATAAAAGCAGCCAAATGTACATACGGCAAACAAACCCGTATAGTCTTTTACTACTCCCACATGTTTCGGCAGGTCTGTGCCATCGCCAAGGATTTCACACACCAAATTTAAAACACGCTAAAATATAATGGACTACATCCGTCACATTCATTATATGTAGCATTCAGCATCTAAATTCAAAGTGCATGGTGGTTGATACACATAAAAATATCATGAATATAATAATTACAAAAGTATTACATATATATACATAGCATTATTGATTTTTGCAGTTAAAATAAAATACAGTCGAACTCGGTTACAAAATCATGAAAGGGACTTAATATTTTGTGCCATGATAAACGAGTGTTGTTCTAACCGAGGAGTATAATGTTACGGTTAAGAGTGAGGAATTAATTGGTACTACAGAGCATCTGACGTCGTAGACGAGGTGTCATATAAACCGACGTCGTTATAATCGGGTTCGACTGTATGTAAAATCATGCAGGATTGTTAAAATTTCATATCTAATATATCGCTGTGGCATCCGTCTGGCATACAAACAACTAGTGCTGCGTTCGATCCATTATGGATCACGTCCGTACATTACGTGCAGCGTGGTTTGTGTAGGAGGAGACAACCCACTTGGAAGGCAATGGCGTAGATGTGAATACAGTATTACAACGGATCTTGAAAGAGTGGGCCGCGAGGGCGTGCACTGGATTTATCTGGTTCAAGATACGAACGACGCGATGGTTCTTGTGAATACGTAACGAAACCTTTGGTTTCCATAAAACGCTTAATCACTATACTGACTGAGCTACCTCCACTCCCTGAATGCCTTTGTGACCGACTCTGGCGTATGCAATATGCACAAAAACCTACGTGTGCTTTGTACACTGACCCACTTGGCTAACATTTCGTTTCGCAGTCCTTACCTATTCTACCTACTCACAGCAGGTGTCGAGGTTGTTTATATTCACGTGATCACACACACATACACCACAGTCGGTAGGACTCCTCTGGACGAGGGATCGGACCGTCGCAGAGACCTCTACCTGACAACACAAACACTCACAACAGACAGAACATCCATACCCCCGGTGGGATTCAAAACCACAATCCCAGCAAGTGCTCGGCCTCAGACCTACACCTTAGAGGGCGCGGCCACTGTGATCGGCCTTGGCTAATGTAAGAACTTTAATTCCCCTACACACCATAGAACAGGCTGAAAGTCTGCGTTTCATAATACCAAGGGATTTCAATTATCTGTCTCCAGCTGTGTACAAAATTCACCTGCTGCAAATCCATTTTACATGCTGTCACGGCGTGCATGTTTAACGGTAAATGCTTTAGCTACAAAAATAGTGTTTTATAATATAAGCGTTTCTTCTTTCAGTTTCTACACATTTATACTCGTCTCTCCCACGGACAAGCGGTATAAATAAAGCAGCTGGTAAGCCAGTGTAAACTACTATTCAAGAGCTCATACGTAAACTTAAACAATGTTTAATTTTTGTGTAGCATAAATTTATAGTTGGTGTTCCTGCACGATGTTGCCACGTTGGGTGGCATATATTAAAACACGAAATAAATCCGTGGTACACTCATTTAATTCAGTTATAGAAACATTTTTCTTTTATGAAAACCGAGGGCTTATAGTCAGGGGTGCACGAATATGCCCAGTTCTATACCTGAGGGAAGTCAAGACAGTATATATGCTCATCCAGTTTCTTGACGATTTATTCTAAATGTGCGACTCTCACATAACGTCTCTCTATTTTTCTGCTCACAGTCTAAAGATAGTATGACTGATCAATAAAGAACCAAAAAGGATTTTTGAAAGGTCGTTCGCCGCCTATTTAAGACATTCTCTCGGCATTTGTCTGCACGGACTGAGGTACACGACTGAAGTCTTCAGTAAGGATGACTCGGCCGAGTTCCGAACCCGTCGTCTTCAGAATATAGCTGTAGACTGCTGAGGTTACACTATCCCAATTGGTCTAGCGCTTCTAATGTTCTTATATCTGGGCAAATAAACGGCCATACAGACACAATGAAACATACAGAAGCACGTCTGCAGTTCTTCGTTCCGATCTCGAAAACCAGCTGGCCGCTAGGTTTGAAATTACCATGTCCTGGTTGTTCTAAACAGTTTTCGTAGTACGTCATGAATGATTCAAACAACTATATTAGTGACTGTCCGCTACGTGGCCAGTATTGAAAAATAATTCAAAACCTTCTGGTTGAAAAGTTGAACTTTCCTTTTCTTTCCTTTGAAATTCGTGACACAGGATCAAGAATGGAGTCTCCAAGGATTGAAAGGGGGGGGGGGTTGAAGGGATAAAAAGAAAGAGCCTTCAAAACAGAAAAAGAAAGACGAGAAATAAAGAATGCTTACCTCTTGTCCACACGGTTCCTTTTGATGAAGTCGGAGGGATCTGTAGTCCAGTGGACGCTGAGGGACTTTTCAGGGGGGGCTACAGGAAACCATTCGACTGGTCCACAAGAGATTCTGAGCTGGGACCAGGTGTTTTACTTCCAAAACAAAACTCTCGAACTGATTACAAACAAGCAGCTTTGCCTTGCCGAAAGCGTAAAATAAGATTTAAGAAGACTGCAAATGGTGGAAATTTAATTTCACTTCACTCACGCCCATAATGAAAGTACGGTTTTCCCTGCGATGATTTTCAAGAAAATCGCAAGTGTTCAACAACATTATGTGCACCGAATTTCACCCAACGCGACAATGAATGTGGAAACGAGATAAAAAAGAATATGCCCTTAAGTAAAATACAGCGTCAATGCGCCTGTTTGCAAAGGGAGATTTTTATGCGTATCTTATGTAGCGAACTTTATCCAAATTGGATGAAATTTTCAGAAGAGAGAAATTCTACTTACGTCCTTAAACAAAGCATTACTTTGACTCCACCGATTTTCAGGAAACAAATAATTGCTCAACAGCGTCACTCGAAGATAACCTGCAGTGTGTTTTATCCAGCTGGTCCGGATGTATGCAAGGCACGGGCAGACATTGTTACTGTCACTGAGGCGATTTTCAGGAATCTCATGCTTGCTCGACAACTTTTTGTAAGAATTTATGCACCGAATTTTATGAAAATGCGACAAGCACTTTTGTCGCTGACAGCAGGTCACACAAAGGCGGAGGAGGCAACGAATGAAAGAATGAAAGGACGGACGGACGTATGGACGGACGGACAGCCAGAAAGACGGAAGACGGACGGACAGGCACAAGGACAGACGAAAGGACGTGGTGTTCACACAAGGTTTTGTATATTTACTTCATAAAAAACGCCTAATAACTGAAACATGCGGAATGTATTACCTATAACATAAAAAATTTATTAACTGTAAAACACAGAATGTGTTAGTTGTAATATTTATAATTCATTAACTGTAAGATTTACATGCTAATAACTGTAATGCGTACAAAAAATTACGAGTAGATTAACTTCGGGAAATTCTTGCTACGATTCACTGAAGAACGTTTCTTCTTTCCTTTTGCCATCCATATGCATAAAGGTTAAACGTTACCGAACTATAATTCTGTCTGTGCTTTTGAACGGGGGCGGGGCGTTAATGAAAGCGCAGAACAATGGCGTTTGAAAGCAGGACGCCGAAGAACACGTTTTGACCTAAGGAGGATGAAACAGGAGGATGGGCAAAACGGCATAGTGAGGAGTTTCAGGATTTATAATGCTCACAAGATATTAATACGATCATAACATCAAGGATGATGGATGTTCCTGGCATGTGGCACGCATGGCGGCGGGATACAGGGATTTGGTCGGAAAATCTGAAGCAAGTAGACCACTTACAATACCCACGCGTGGCTGGAATGATAGTATTAATATGGATCTTAAAGAAATACGACGGGAGACCTTGGAATAGATTTTGTGTCTCAGGATGGGGACATGTAACGATATCTTGTGAAGACGGTAATGAGTAAACGTCACACTGTCCATTCCGTGCACTGTCGGTAATCAACCACAACAATCTGTCCAACAAAATGCACAGTACTATTCCCAAATACTTTATATTGCAGTATCACTTTGAACACTCCTACGTGTTTCGATCCCCCAGGGATCATCCATCAGGGAATGAAATCAAAGCCAACACCGTACAAAACTCGCAACCTTTGCACAAAACAGAAAGGCGTAAAAAGTCAAACAGTTAAAATGCGGCCGAATCTTTATAGTTCCTGTCGAAGTATGACACGGTACTGTGTTATACTTCGTTACGTACGTAGGTTAGCCCCGAGACACTGTTTACCAGGATCCATTATACAGGTATACTACAAACAATTTACTACATTTTAACTGTTTGACTTCTTACACTTTTCTACTCTATGCAAAATTGTTGGTTTTGTGCGGTGTTTTGTTTATGAATTCCCCATAAGGGTTCGAAACATGTAGCATTGTTAAACGTGATAGTGTAATATAAAATATATGGGAACAATACAGTTCATTTTGTTGACCTGAGTGCTGTGAACGGTGACTAATACTAGGGTTCCATAAAATGCGGAGCATTTAGTGCTGCCAAATTCTGAAAAAGAACTTTGCTGTATATCGTTCACTAGTTAACACATGCACATAAAAGGAGCAGGACAATTCAGTCGCGATATTGACTGGCCCACGGACTGGGGTTCTATTCCTGGCAGGAGCCAGAGAATGTTGTCTTCCTTGCCGTCCGTACAGGTTGCAAGGCTCGCCCGGTCTCCTATCAAATGAACACCACGAGCGCCTTTCTCGGAGGCAAAGTAACAGGGGGATGACTATCACACATTCAACTGGTGGCGAGATTAAGAATGTGTGGAGCCATACCTTCACTCGCCCATATATTTATGGCATGGCGCTTAATCAAACACAGGGACAACTTAAACTTCTGCCCTTTTCTGACGCACAACACATGCTAGAAATACCCCTTCTTATAATATTTATATGGTAAACATGATTATTTTCTTAAGAATTTGCACGTGGTTGAAAGGTGGATTTTTTCGCTATCAGTTTCCCTGTACTGTAATGCTATTGGTAACCACTCTCATTGCTGCCGTCGATCTCTCTTCCACAATAACACACTTACGACTAATTTGGTGCCGGTTTCAAAAGAAGCTGAATTATATTCATTTGAATTAGTTGTTCGCCTTTAAAAAAACATTGCAAATTAAAAACTTTGAATGATGCATTCAGTTTACATCCTCGCATCCTAGAAAACGCCTTTAAAGGACATTTTAATATTATTCTCGCACATGCCTCCCAAATGCAATTTTCCATTCTTTTTTCCCGACTAAAGTTTCGTAAGTATTTCTTATTCCTCCCGTACGTGTTACATGTTTTCTGCACCCCACCCCATCCCACCCCACCCTCCCCCACCATGCCTTGATTTGTGCATCCTAATCCCGTTTGGTGAAGCTCATCACTATGCAGTTTTCTACGTAATCCTCTCAGAAACCCTCCTCTATGGCTCTGTGGAAGCTTTTAAAACCCTACAACATTCTTCTAAACACATGAATATAGACGTACACAGTTCTGTTCCTTTACACATTTGTCTCTTTCTCACAAAAAAAAAAAAACGCTCTGGACGTGAGTACATTACAGAACATAAATACAGACTCATAACTCCGTATGAAAGCGTGGAGGAGGTTTGTGTGGATTTAGATGTGAAACGTGCTGACCTGAATAATTTACATTCATGGCGGAAAAATCTCGAGAAAGTGTTTAAATATTTGTTCAGAAGTAGCGAAAACGTCAGCTAGTAGCAACGTTAAGAGCGGCGAAGAGTGTGGGCTGCACACAGTATCACTTTACGGTGTGGCAATGTATGGCACAGTGCCACTGTAATATTCATCACCTGTTTGTTTATATGCTCATTTCTCAGTGGTTAATTATTTTCTTCTACGAACAGACTACATTACATGAGGGAAACATGCTGTCCGTTATTCATTTCTGTTTCAGTAAACCCTACAAGCAAAGTGTCCGTCGCAAATGCAACAGAAGGTCTGCTAATTTAAATTATTTTAAGCTTTCATGTAATATTGAGCCTGTCTGGGGGCTCTTGTACTATATGGTAGTAGTCTCTACTGCCGACGTTTCGGGGGAACGTGCTGCCTCCACCATCAGTGTCCTATTAGACCGGATGGAGTACTAGCTCTTTTCCGTAGGTCTAGGGGACTCCCCGCTTATGTAACGTAACTACTTAATCTCCTTACACAATGAATAGGAAAACAGCACACTGTTCCGAAACGTCGGTAACACAATCCATTGCCAAGCCAAGATTAAAAAGTCTCTTAGCTGGTTATACAATCTGAAGCAAGTTTATACCGTTTTCTCCTATTCCACGTATTCATATCCCTCTTCGTTTCCCTCTCCATTACTTTAAAATGTTCCAGCAAGTGTCGCTCAAAGCATGCCGTTACATGAGAACAACAATGCTAAATATCAGCTGGGCCACTTTTAACTTTGCACCCCGACATTCCGCTCCCCTGTAAGCGCCAGCGAAGACATAATGTACCTTTTATTGTAACGTACGACGTGAAAGTATGTACATGTTTCAGGGAACAGGCTAAGCTGTCTGACAACTAACGCCATCTGTCACACGCTAGGGGTAACTACATCTTTCGTAAGCATATACGAACAAACGATTTACATCACATTGGGTTCTGTATGTAACATATGAGTTCCCGATTTATTTAACGGTTCTTAAACGGCGTAAGAGTGCACGGAAAGGGTATGAATGGATGCCGCAGTGCCGTATTTTGCCATAACGCCCGGGGGGCAGGGAAACTACAGATAAACTAAAAGGGAAATAAATAAAGAAAAATGTCACTACGTTTTAAATAGAAAAGTTTTTACACGTACATACATACCTACAAGGCAGCCTAGGTAGCTCAGTCACTACAGTGACTAAATTATGGTATTGGATGAGATGGGATTCGATTACTGACGTATGTAGGAATTTTTTCTTCAACATCGCGTCCAGACCGGCTGCGGGTCTTACCCAGTTTTCTATACAGCAGGTACAGTGAGCAATTTCTGTGAAGTCGGACGGAGCGTGAAGCTAAAACTCAACTCCATCCGGCACCAAAGTTAAAAATGCATGCAGCTATATTATCACTCCATCGCAAGTCTGCATGGAATGGTGATTAAAGACACATGTAAAAAGACCAATTCACACGTGTTTACTTTTAGATACAGACATATATACACACACACACACACACACACACACACACACACACAGGATATAATTAAGGCTTCTAGAGAGAATAGAACTGGTGAGAATTGTAAAAATATGTATTCCGACTACTTCAGCGTTCTTGTAAGAATGACCGCGTGCATAACATCAGCTTTCACCCTTTCGGTTAGCACCTCGCCTCTTCAGGAATATTACCTAAATCCAGTTCGTCTCAACGTACGCATTTACAATGACGTGTTTTCAGTACAGACCCTGTCGCTCACCATGTCACTTAAATCGGTAATGTGATGACCTGTCAGCTGCAGCATGACCTACAAATCGTGACGTAACTCCGTCCAGCTTGCCCACGGTCCTGCCATTTATTATCAATTGCACTTCTTCATGAAATCAAAAGCGCTTCTTTCAGACGCGGGAGGTTGCCGTTCGCTTACAGAAATAATCCGCACTCTCTAGATTGAAGATTTCTCAGGGCCATGATTTTTAATTCTGCAGTCTTGCCGTAAGCGACGTCGTGTTTTAATACATTCATTCATTCATTCATTCATTCATTCATTCATTCATCCATTCATTCTGTAGTCTGTTTTACAACAGGTCCGCAATCTCTTCCAAAGCGAGTTCTTCACACAGTGAGGATCTAGTGCTTCCTCTTTCAATTTCCGGTAGCTTCTCTTTTCCTTAACTCATCCAGTAACTGCTTACGTCTTCTTGGTCGTCTTGCCGTCACTTCTATACTTCCCTCTATCTTTCCTTCAATAACATGCTTTAGAAGGCAGTTTCGACGCAAGACATGACCAATCCAGTTAGCCTTCATTCTTTTCATTGTATGCAGGATATTCAATTCCTCCTTGACTCTATGTAATATTTTTTCATTTCTCACACGATCGGTCCAACTGATCTTCTCCATTCTTCTCCAGCACCGCATTTCAAAACTTTCCAGGTATTTCTGATCTGCTTTCCGAAGTGTCCACATTTCAACACCATACAAAGCTATGTTCCAAATGAAACACTTTACTAGTTTCTTCCGTAAATTTAAGTCCAATTTGCTGGTAAAAAGTTTTCTTCTTGTTGAACGCTGCTTTTGCCATGAAAATTCTGGATTTAATAAAATATGTTCAATAAGTAAGGATTCCGAGACCACAGAAATATAATGGGAATTCTTGACGAGGTTATGTATAATTCGTGTATTGCACTGAAGTCTCTAATCCCCAGACATATTGATGCATTTTTCCCATCTTGGAACGATTTTAAATCTCCGTCACAGTAGCAAACGGACTCTCGCAATCGCAGCCATTCACCAACAGCCACTTCCAGTTTCTCATTACTGTGGACTCGGCGACATTTCAAGTGGCGCTATAGCGGCAAAAACTACATTCTAGGTTGTTTCATTTGAGAAGTGGACTGGTGCACACGTCTCACAGTCTGTCAAAAGGCCGACTTCTACAGCGACGGAAATTTTAAACTCGGGTCAAGAAGGGACAAATGCTTCGAAGTGTTTGGGAATTACGTTGAAAAATGATACGACAATGGAATGAATGAACCCAGCTGGTCTCTGTAATGACTTACCGTTTAATTCGTGTAACTAGAGAGCCTTCATAACGAGCACACATCACGCCAGCATTTCTGAACAACGTATTACCTCGCTGTCAAGACAGGATTCCCTTTTCACGTGAAGACTGAGGCAGCAGGTTATTTCAAAACGTCGTTACATATCTATCAGTGTACACCGCATACTATCCCAGAATACTTCAATATTAATTTACGCTTTAGCTTATGCACAATAATATTCAACGCGCTGAATATTTTCTTCATCGAAAAAGATTGCCCAGCACCTCATATTTGGGCATTTACATTGTCCCGCCTATTTAGAAAATACAGAAGAACACAATTTAACACGCTGAGATAACGCAAAAGTAAATGAAAATAACCAAGACTCTATTCATCGAAATGAAATGTAGGATGACATAACCTCCGAAACGCATGTAACTGATCAAGTCTTCGGCATATTAAGACGGCTGCGAGACGTCCGCGTGTTTAGACAACACTAATTGGTTAGCAGCTTAAAATCTGTAGAAATCTGAATACGAAAATTTTGCAAATTTTAAGCTCGTGGATTCTAAAATAGAACACATATTGCCCACAGTGCGCGTAGAAAATTCTACCCGCCAAAGGTTATTTTTTGTACAGTTGAATGCAATTGTAACAAAGTTTTGAACGTGAAATCTGATGTTCTTATAGTAGTGACTGTGGAGATATGTGTTTTCTGTCCTGAAGATGAAGGCATCCAGTTCCACTGCAGCTTTGGTAAATATCTACCTGACCACGTGACGTCAAATCCTAGGAGACAGCGGACTTCACGGTTCTGAGTATTTGGACTACGCCCTTTAGAGATAAACTGAAGCTCTCCGATGGGACGTGAACCTGGGGAGGAGGATGTGAAGTCTCGAAAACAAGAGCTTTTATTAATGATTAATAAGTTTTTAATATTAAAGTGCATGTAACTTTAAAATGTACATTTCTTGAAAAAAAAAAGCTTCGAAGATTACAGTCTCGTGGGACGCTGCGTCACTTAGTCTGGTAAATGGATAACAAAATCGCGGATGAACCTGCTGCCGGGATCTTCAGAGGAGAATGAAAGTTAGTAAATGACTGCAAGATTACACGCCGTTACAGCCCACAAAAGGGTACACAGTTTACAGTCACTGCCGTGAGAAACTTCAACACGGTATAAACCAGAAAAGCCGAGGATTTTCCGAAAATAGCTGTACACAAAAGTAGGTGTGGTCGTATAAGAGAGGCCTTACGGCACTTCCCAGTAACACACCAAGAGACACGTCGCTTCTTAGTAAATAGTGACTAATAGGGATTAATTGTGTTCAAATGGTACAGACGGCCAGTTGCATTATTATTATAATTATATTACATCATCCCCTTTATGCAGGGTATTCACACTTATATACCTAAAATAAACCACATTTCTAGGGTGTACAGTGTCGCAGGCATTCCGCGCGTACTGTTAATGGTGCAAATTACCACCACCACCACCACCACCACCACCAACACAACCACAACCCAGCACCACCACAACCACAACCACCACCACAAACACCACCATCACAACCACAACCACCACCAACACAACCACAATCACCACCACCACCACAATCACCACCACCACCAACCACCCCAACCACCACCACCACCACCACCCCCCCAACCCCCCCCCCCCACCACCACCACCCCCAACCCCCCCCCCAACCCCACCACTACTACTACTACTACTACTACTGCTACTACTACTACTAGGGTTCAGGGTACGGGTTTTGCCCTGGTACTTTTGTATTACTTTTTTTCCCGTAACACCGCTTTTCTTTTTTCTGTTTGGTGTTTTTCGTGTATTTGTACTGTTGTGTTTTATCTGTGTCTTTGTGCTGGCTTTATAATTGGCACTTGTGCTGTTAAGCCTGCACGTTAAAAAAGACCCATTGAATTGAACTGAATTGAATTGAATTATTTAGTTTTATATCTACCGCTCAGGAACTTCATTAATGTTTCAATCATATTTTCCAAATTTTACCGAGTTTTCCTTTTACATGACCCAGTTGGAAGGAAGGAGTCGCTTTATATTCCGGATGGTTCGGTGTATAGAAGAGCTACACACTTACGCGTGTTGACAAAATGACTGGTAGCACGCCAAATGCAAAGAATGAGCATATCTGGCATAGGCGCGAGGATAAGGAAGGAAATCAGTGCGCTCTGCTTTTCGCACTCTTCGCTTAATTCGCTGTATTGTAATGACACAGAGGAAGGCGTTGCGGACATTCATTGATAAGGACTGCTGTAATCTGAGTGATGTGACCCCTTTTAGTCTGGTAGAAATTTAACAACATTTCGGAGGAAAGTGTTTCCTCCATCTTCAAAGTAGAGGTAAGTTTGGTACCCGCCTAAGAGAAAATACAGCTTCACATCCCAGAAAATATTAACCCTCAAATTCACAGCAGTGAGAATATAAAACCTCACAAGATATTCATGTTTATATTTACCATGTCCCATACATAACAAGCATTGCAATGTTGCTTATGGTACTGAATGAGGAATGCTTCCTAATCCAGTTGAATATGACTCGTTTCCCAACGCACTCCAGAACAGTTCCCGCCTCTGTGACGCAGTGCAACACAACGTGACGTGTTTCCTGTCCGAACTGGAGTTAACTCCACGATTGTCTGGCACCACGCCCGAGCGTCTGGCTCCGTAGAACCCACTACAGAAGTTCCTACCCGGGGCTCGCGACCCCGCTTCAGACAGACCTGATCTGAACGTTTATTTACCGCAGTTATTTCTTTATGGTTTATTTAGCGACACTCAGTTTATACAGCATCGATGACAGGATCAATAAGGATTGTTGAACTGAAAAAAATTTGAAGAAAACGCTTTTTGCCTGATTTGTCGCACAATTCATAAATATGAGTGGATGGAATTGGGGGGGGGGGGGCAAACGTAAGACAGTCGAAATCCAACGCACGGTTTGCAACAGGGATCTAAGGACAAGAGGCAGGAGTGTTGCATTGTACCAGTATGTCTAGTAATGAATCTAATGTTACTCCTTCAAAATACCTGACCATAACTCTTGGCCAGTTTTATTATTTTATACGTTTAAATTAATTTCAAACGGAATAATTTTTTATGGGTATCATACAGTTCAGATTTAGTTCTTGAAAAGAATGGATATAACATTTTAGTCGCAAAACGTAAATGAAGGAGAACCATTTGGAATACCTAAGAGTAGGAACAGGATACTATTAAAATGGATCTTAAAGTCACATAAGAGGGTTTGGACTGCATCAATCTGGCTCGGGTCACGGACCAGTGGCGTCTCTTTTAACCCTTTAAAGACGAAGCGTATCTGTTTTATATAAGGACTCAGTGCGTACCGCGCTGTAAACACTCTCCACTTCGGTTATAAAAACCAATCTCTTAATGTTTTATAAGGCAAAAGTTGCTGTTTGTTCTGAGATCCGTACAAAACACATAAACGCAATGTGGGCACCACGTAAATTTTTTAATGTTAAACCTGGTGGTACGTCAAGTTACCGCTAGGCTTTAAAAGGTTAAACAAGATAATGAACCTGCAGCTCCCAGAAAATATCTAGATGTGTCTGACTGGCAGACAGTGTCTTATCGCTTCGTGCAGGCGTCTTTTTCACGTCGATATTTAGTGTGCACATACACAGTTACCTAGTGTTCATTATTTTGGCTCTCAGATCAACGTATGAGAAAGAATAAAATTATATTTAGTGACACCGGTATTTTAACTCTTTGAAGACGGAATTTGGTGCAGGAGGTATGTAAATATGGAGTTCCTAACTTAAAGCAAAATTACGCCTGCTTTGCAGCGTTTAGTCATTAAATGTTGTTTGTTTTAGAACAATATAAGGCACATGCATACCTTCTGTGGGCAGAACGCACATCAGAGTTTTGTTAGATCATCGGGTATACGCAGCAATCCTTATGCTTGAGGAAAAGACGAACTGCAGATTTTTTAGTTTTGTACAAATGGATTCCTCTATCATTTAATGACACTATTTAAAGCTGCAGATATTGTACAGGCCCGAATTTTATAACTTTATAAGTATGATTGATTAAGGAATTTAAAGGAAACGGTGGTCGTGGCCCATTTAAAGACAAATATCTGCATTTCCTGATGGAATCTTTGAAATCATAGTCAGGATAACCAGTAACACTCGAACCCGATATCTTCCGTATTCAGGTCGCTGTCACTACGCAAAAAAAATTGCGGAGTACGGTGGTCATGCCCACCCTACACCATCGACGCCATGTTATAGGAAGCTGCGTGGTTGTCTGCTGCAAATTCCATTGTTATGTTGCTATAACGTGTTTATCTGGATAGCTTACGTCAAGCCGCGTTTATTTCACATGCACCTATGCCGTACTATTACTTTCATCTTTCACCAGCTTTTTTTTTCTTTGTTTGTTCATTAGTGTGTGTTAACTTCTGCTCTTATGCACATTACTCGGGTGTAAAACATCTGCCTTCCTCAGTATCTGGTCGTGTCAGCAAAGCTTAACACGTTCCATGCAATTATGCAAAACTATATGATATTTTTGAAACGATTTTAATTACATCGCAGGGCAAGAGCTAGGCGTAGGGCTGCTACTAAAGAATGCTGTAAATTTCACTCCAGAAAGAGTTTGTGATGGCTAAATGACTTGCCTCGTCTTTGGAAATCTTATATATAAGCGAATTAGCCTGGTGCTGGATGTCTGACAACCAGTCATAAATGATCTTAGTGCTGAATCATGGAAACGTAAATTATTTTATCCTTGGATATCGGAAGAAATAAAGTGATATTGGTAGTGGATATCTGAGAACCAAATAAATGGTTTCTGCGGTGAATACCGTAGGGGAATGACAGTAATAACGTATAGCCCAGGCAATGTTCGAAACAAGAAGTAGATATCTATATTTCGCAAAATGGAAGATGGCTCCACTAATTCAACACATTCCTTACGAAGTAATTCGAGCAGAAGAGACATGTTCGGTTTCGTACTTTACAGAAATTCTGGCCCACATGAATTAAGTCAACAGAGTTGCTGTATTTATTTCCAGACAGCAATACCGAATAAGCCAGTTATATCTTCAAGCAATATATTTCTTTTCTTTGTAAGTTTTCCTTGTAGAAATATTGGTTTTCCTTAGATTCTTCACACTGGTTTCTTCCATAACTCATCTTCTTAAGAGAGCTGCACGGAAATATTTCAGTACAATGTTGCTTTCCGCTACATCCGGCTAGAAGTGGCAAATGTTCCAACTAATACTCCAAATACAGTTATTTTAAATGATTAAAGTCACACACAACAGTAAATGTAAAAGATAAACTAACAGATCAATAAAGCAAACAAACTCGAGATTTGAACGTTACCCAAAACTATTAAAAAAGGTCCTTTGAAACCTCAATGCCCGTCTCTTCGAGGAGAAAGTAGGTACAGGGAAATACCATTTGACGATTAGCACGATCAGACACTGAGAGTAACTACGTCCATTCTAACGTAACGTAACTTTCACGCTTAGTCAATCACACACGGTTTACTACAGGCCTCTCTAGACATAAACCGATAACTGCCTTTCATAAAGAAATCCGCGCTGCGAACCTCCGTTTCTGTATGTTGGTAGGACTAAAAATCCATTCCGCGCTACTTCCAGGATTTTTAAAGCGACTGGGAAGGAAACATGTAAATATGGACTGTGAGACAATCATCATTGACAGACAAAAGGTTGTGTAAACAACAGAAATACTAAGCATAAAGCATTTAGCATATAACGTCGATGCTTATCTAGCGCCACAATGAATACTATAAAAAAGAAGAAATGGACTTACATTCGTTTTGCAGCGACACCCCTAGAGGCGACGCACCACCGATGCTTCAGTAACTGAGGAACGAGGGCACACGTAGAGTAGTCCTGCAGGAAAAGAGAAAGTACTTACAGTGTTACTATTTCAAATTAAAACATAACGAGTGGCCGCGCGGTCTAAGGCGTAGGCCTGGGGCAGAGCGCTTGCTGGGATCGTGAGTTCGAATCCCGCCGAGGGCATGGATGTTTGTCTCTTGTTGAGTGTTTGTGTTCAAACGTAGAGGTCTCTGCGACGGGCTGATCCCTCGTCCAGAGGAGTCCCACCGACTGTGGTGTGTGCCTGAGTGTGATCAAGTGAAAAAAAAACCTCGACTCTTATTGTGGGTAGGTAGAAGAGGTAAGGACTACGAAATGAAACGAAACGAAGCGAAATGAGTGATCTATCCACTAGACACCCTGTGACACGACACTCTAATCCTAGAATTGTACACAGGTACAAGAATTTGTGTGATAACTTGAAAAAGTCGTACAAAGTGTTCATTTCAGTTCGTCCTGCCAAATTTTGTACAGACGGTGTTATGCCTGTTGCATACTGGAACATGAATACAAACATGACCTCTCCATTAACTGCTCAGTTCTTGCACGTCATGCAAAGAACAGATTTCCAAAACCAGGGCGTTAATGAATGAACCTCTCTTGCCCAGGCCACTAATGGAAACTAACATGGGTTTCTCGAGGGCCCTATACACATACCCTACGTCCTGACACACTTACCTGCGATTTCCTATTAACTGAACCAGTCAGCTACGCTGTAAGGCGTATAAATTGCATACACGGTTTGAATTTCATGTGAAAACGTTGCTCTTTTGGGATTTTCATAGCTTGCCTTAGTTCTTTACGTAGAATTCAGGGAACGTTATGTTTATACTGAAAGCCTTCAGAGCCCGTTATAACCTAATGATCGTTACAAATTTATGTTACATCCATTTCGCAGAAAACCCATAAATAATGCACGCATCAGCTACTGACACAGGCTGAAACGATATCGGATTTCTCATCCACATTTCAGTACGGCTGGGAGTCATTTGAATACTTCACAGTTTGGAGGCTTGGTGTCAAGATTACGTTCTTCTGGAATATGACGCCATGTGGTTTGGTAAATAAGTACCAACAATTCGGAAAAATCTATCTACAAATCTATGCGGCGTCATATCGCCGAATGCCGTAATTGTACTTAACATATACATTTACCGTTGGTTTATTTACCTGCTTCCTCACCAGGACAAATTTTGTAGCACCGCATAATGAGACGATAACTAACTAACTAACTAACTAACTAACTGACTGACTAACTAACTCCGTATATTCCTCGTAATCGATACATTTCGCATTATTAATTAATTTAAAAATTATACTGGAAGAAGATTTAATAAACGAAGATTTTGGCTGAAACACGCCGATAAAATGACGGTCTGGTCGTGGAAAGCATTGCATTTGTTTATGTACTTCAGCCTTCGCGTTCTCGTATTTTTATCTTTACTATTTCTACCTCTCATTCTTTTCTGTCTCTTCTCTTTGGTTCTAATCTTCTTCCACTCTTTATACTGAAATAATTTCAGTTTTACTTCCCTTTATCCTTTCCTCTTGACCCAAAGTACACGGCGTCACATCCCAGAAGACCACAACCTTAATTGTTTCTCTCCTTTACCGCCAACCAGGAAAATATTCCACGAAGAACGCGCTCGTTGTACCACTGTTAAAATTCATATTCCGTTGTTTCAAATTACTGTCTCACTGATTAGCGAGCTACTTCTAAATTATGGTAAAAGACGATGCAGTGAAAATTTATTTCGTAATTAAATTGTGTATAAAGATGTGGCACTTTCAAAGCGCCGGTACAAAGAAAGAAAACTGAGACAACGTAGACCCTTTCCTTTCTGCAGTTCAAACTTATTTCCATCTCAGTTCCAAATCTGTTTCTACATTGAATAAGGAAATGCTGTGTTTGTTACTGAAAGAATAACAATGAGACCCTCTAACAGGACATAAACCACTGTACCACAAAATAAAGGTAAACACTTAAATCAGAATACATTCAAGCTTAATTAAGCGCTCTTTTCACAAACTTACATAAAAGTAGGCATAACAGAAGATTGAGACCGTCCCAGTCATTTCGTTTATCGCAATATTCCAGCTACGAAGCTACTCAGTGGATTTCGATTAAATTTCATGTTGGTCAGAATGATGAACACAGAAAACCCTTTCAAAAGAATTTAGTTTTGATCCTGTCTGTACAATACAATCAGCCCACGAAGTTACAATTTCATTACTAATCACGACAACTTGTAATTTATAACCTACGTACAGCAATTTTTTTTTCGTTACGTATGTTGCTATCTTGCTATGTTACAGAGTTACTAAGAGTTACGAAGAGGACACGAAGATGTCATGCACAAACAACAGCGGAAGGCAGTTACAATTCAATAAGCATAACAGTCGCGACATTTTCAGGAAACATGCTCGTACAAAGAATGTCCGGTTATTTCCTTAGGTTCATAGGGTGCGTAGGGAATGGCATCGAAAGAAGCATTAAAATATTATAATTACAAATGACGACTTAACACTATACTCAGAACGTAAATAAGGAATCTTATTATGCTCAATGTTGTTAAACTGCATACCGAGGGGTTTCTTAATTTCATACTCTTTGAAAACGTATTATGACTTATTTTCATACATTAATTCTAAACAATATTTCTAAATTTAAAAACACCAGAAGGATTCGCAAACAGGAAACAATTATGAAACGGACACAACAGAAAATGATTCTGTAATTGTGACAGTGTCACTTTTTACTCTGAATGTGTTTATTGGAGTTTAATAACTAAATCCACATAATTATATTTACCCTTTCATTTAAACAGAATATTTGGTTTGATTTAGGTAAAACAGGAAATGGGTAAATTGGATCTCGTTTCCTGCTTCACGTAAAATATTCATACACAATATTTTGCGATCATGTAGCTTCACAGAGGAGCGAGTTCATATACTGGTGGGTGTTGTAACACAATTCATCTCAATCAAAACGCAATAGCTTGGCCTCTTTACAAAAGAGTACTTAATTCCACAGCACTATAATGATAATATTAAACAAGGCTTTGACAATTGTGTACACAATTGGCTCTCGTACAACTTTTCAACGTTCCCAATTTGTTGTGTTGGAAGTACTGACATACTCGTAATTAACTCACTCGCGCCTTGCATCCAATAATGACCCAAGTAACACTATTGAAATTTACCTATAAAACAAACAAAAACAAACAAACAAGCAAAAAACTAACTAACTAACTGAGTGACTGACTGACTAACCAACCAACCAACTAACTAACTAACTAACTAACTAACTAACTAACTAACTAACTAACTGACTGACTGACTGACTAACTAACTAACTAACTAACTAACTAACTAACTAACAAACACTGAAGGAAACATTCATTGACAGAGCTGACGAAGATATTTGGAGGCTGGAGAGGTAAAAGCAAAGGTACATTTCACCCTCTAACACCTCATGAAACCGCAGAGGGAGCGGAAGGGGGGAGTAGAGGTATAGCTCTACCGACTCTCTAACTTCGGCACTAGATGGGTGTGGGTCGTCAACGCCACGAGCCGACCGCTTTGCCCGCGGGAAGGAGTCCCGGTGCTAACGGCACATAAGGCTGGGTGGGTCTCGGTGCCGGTCAGAACGGATGCGGAATATCTCTTCTTCACCGGGGTTAGAACCCCGGACCGTCCAGCCCGTAGCGAGTTGCTATACCGACTGAGCTATCCCTCCCGGCCGCCACCCGGTAACGAATAAAAGAAAAATTTTACACAGTGAGGTGCTTCATAACTTATACTCTCTGCCTAATGTTATCAATCACGCACATGGATGCTACGTGTAACGCATACGTAGGAAACAAGAGATACATAAAAGTTTTGGTCATAAAATCTGAACAGAATAGTTCACTGGCCACAGTTTGTGGAGCAATATTAACATTTGTTTTAAACAGGTATGTTATAAGGATGCGGGCTTAACCTTTTAAAGCCTAGCGGTAACTTTACATACGACCAAGTTTAACATTAAAAAATTCTACGTGGTGCCCACATTGCGTTTATGTGTTTTGTACGGATCTCAGAACAAACAGCAACTTTTGCCTTATAAAACATTAACAGACTGGTTTTTATAACCGAAGTGGAGAGTGTTTACAGCGCGGTACGCACTGAGTCCTTATACAAAACAGATACGCTTCGTCTTGCAAGGGTTAATTCAATTGGTTCATGACAAAAAAGAACAGCGCACTTTCATAAATATGGCAATGACGCTTCAGATGCAATAACAGCAGGGAATTGTTGAAGTGGTTGGCTACTATCAGCTGCTCAAGAAATCGCGTATCTTAACAGCTCCAGTTTTTAGCAGTTGTTCTATTCATGTTCAGTGGCAGATCTAATTGCACTTACGGTCTGATTAGGAGACCTTTCATGAAAGAAGGGAACATTTCACTGGGCATGATTGTCGTCTTTCCTCACTAACACTTTGTTAAGTGGTTCGTTTAACAGCGTTGTCGGTTGCTAACATTACAAGTTACAGCGTCGATTATAGATAAAGGAATGAGCAAGTAGCCCTTGTAGAAGGATGCTGAGAGCGTACAGCCAAAATACTCGGAGGACAGACTGTCCCAGCACCAATCTGTCGCACCGCACACTTCCCGCAGACTGTCCTCGGACTGAACCCTGTCTTCCACGATAAGAAAGCCGGAGATTAATCGCCTAAGTCATGGCCAGTTTCATCAAACGCTTTAGGATATCTAATCTCTAATGTATTGTTAATTAAATACAAGCAGTCTTATTCATCTGCGCACTTCCTTCTAGCGCGGAGGTTAAGAAAGAAGGAGCCATACCACCA
This sequence comes from Coptotermes formosanus, assembly GCA_013340265.1. Lineage (NCBI taxonomy): Eukaryota > Metazoa > Arthropoda > Insecta > Blattodea > Rhinotermitidae > Coptotermes > Coptotermes formosanus. Next base: position 784,435 of record BLKM01000897.1, read on the forward strand.
GTTCCTCTTAGGCCTTCATGTCATCCTTAGGGACAAGTTTACTTTTCCTTTGCCATGTTATTCATCTGTGTACATTACCGCACAAAACTGTAATAAGTATGTAATATGAAAAAAGGAAAAGAATACCAGCTTTTTCTTTTCCGCTCGCCAAACGAAAAGTTGACGTGCTTTTCCTTGTTAATGTGCAGTGAGAAGTGATGTATTTAACACAATTTTTCGTGCAGATCCGTCCAGTGGGAGGCGAATCGTGGAACCATGCGGACAGACAGACAGACAGACCAAAAGACAGACAGACTGACAGAAAGACCGACCGACAGACAGACAGACAGACAGACAGACCGACCGAAGACAGACAGACAGACAGGCAGGCAGACAGGCAGGCAGACCGACCGACAGACAGACAGACAGACAGACAGGCAGGCAGACAGACAGGCAGGCAGACCGACAGACAGACAGACAGGCAGGCAGGCAGGCAGACCGACAGACAGACAGGCAGGCAGGCAGACAGACAGACAGACAGACAGACAGACAGGCAGGCAGACAGACCGACAGACAGACAGACAGGCAGGCAGGCAGGCAGGCAGACAGACCGACAGGCAGGCAGACAGACAGACCGACCGACAGACAGACAGACAGACAGACAGGCAGATATGACGAAGCTAACAGTCACTTTCGCAATTTTGCGAACGCGCCTGAAAACGACTGGGACTGCAATACCGAAGCGTCACTTTTGTTTATTGCTGTAACATTTCTGTCTGTCCGTCTGTCATCATTACATTAATGACTACCATACAGCGACACAACAACAGATCTCAGCCCGCCAAATATACGGATAATCAAATGCTTACAGCTGTAATATTTTATGGCGAAACTAAATATTTAGTTGGAAGTCGGTGCTTGCTTCTTACAGCAGTAAATAGACAAATAGTAGTAGATTTACGGAATGCAGATCAGAAGAAGCAGGAGAGATGTAGTTATTTTGGCACTCAGTTAAGTGAAAACAAACTTCGAATGACTCCCCACTAACTCACACGAAGACACATTTTAGTATCATTATTTTTCACACTAAAATAAATTTTCTGCTCAACAACTACAAAGCATATTGATTAGTGTACTAAATATTCTATTTATTTATTTATTCACTAGTTTGACCATACATTCGCCCATCTGTTCATTCATTCATTCAGTCATTCATTAATAAATTCGTTTTTCTTCTTTCCAACCCTCCGTACAACCAATTAGATCGAGGTACGTGAATGTTAATGTTTACTGAATCAGAAATAACCGCCAGCCCTCACCTTTTTGAAGAAGTAAATGGGTTACACGTTGACCGAACGTCTGTAACGCGGCTAACATGAAATACCCTAACTCAGCAGGACCCGCAGCCACGTACATACACTTAAAACCCTCACATCTTTCTTGAAACCCTTAAATAAACGGAGTTGTTAATAATAAACCTAATCTCATTTAGCAAATATACACTGTCAATCAATGTGTTGGATCTTCATTTGTCCACATAACATTTTCGAAATTTTGCCTATGTTGGTATTTCAGGATAGCTTTTTAGGCATACGTTGGGTGCTCATAAATAATTGAAACGTGGTAATGAATTAAGTAAGACACTTTAAATGAAACTCTTGTACCTTACAACAGGCCCTCACTTCATCTGCGATAACTCGCGCAGACCGTGCCTTAGTGATAATCACAGGACTGGATAATTCTATTTTACAGGATCAAAGTTGTTTGAACTGTAAATCCTCCTGAGTTATCTCTGTATCAATTAAGTTCCATCTCCGTCTCGCTTTATTGCTGCAAGGCCCTCTGAAGCCCGGAGGGCAACGTGAGCATGGCAAAGCGCTTTCTGGTAGCTCAGACCATTAGTTGGAATCGGTGCAATTTAAAGAGAAGAAGCAAGGTGCAGACTGGCTGATCCAGCGCAGTGACATCACATACGCTATCCCAGTTCGTGCAGTTAAACTGGAGCGCAGTTTCTCTAAAACGTTATTTAAATAACACGCATTCTGTTAGAACGTAACGATGTTTGTAACAGATGTGCAGTTGCCAGAATTGTGGAAGGTGATGGATTTACTATTTACTTCAATATTTGAATTAACTGAAGGCATTTCAAAGTTTCGCCTCGTCTGATAAAATATCTTTGGTCTCTTGGTCTCATCAAAATCCCAGTCTGTACAATTTTTATATCAACAGGACCTGCAGAGCTTAGAACAGCTGGGTATAGGATCTGCATAGCTCAGAACAAATTCCGAGCTTAACAGAGCTGGTTATAGGACCTGCAGAGCTTAGGACAGCTGGTTATAGGATCTGCAAAGCTCAGGACAAACTTCAGAGCTTAACAGAGCAGGTTACAGACCTGCAGAGCTTAGGACAGCTGGTTATAGGATCTGCAAAGCTCAGGACAAACTTCCGAGCTTAACAGAGCAGGTTACAGGACCTGCAGAGCTTAGGACAGCTGGTTATAGGATCTGTAAAGCTCAGGACAACCTTCAGAGCTTAAAAGAGCTGGTTATAGGGCCTGCAAAACTTAAAACAGCTGGTTGTAGGACATGCAGAACCAAGAACAGGTGGTTCTAGGACCTGCAGAACTAAGAACAGGTGGTTATAGGACCTGCAGAACTAAGAACAGGTGGTTACAGGGCCTGCAGAACTAAGAAGAGGTGGTTATATCTCTCCCACTACAACGGATCCTCATACAGAAAGCGTAGGCTGCATTGAAGCCACATTTGCAGCAGCAATGTGGTACAGTTAATTACATTGTATGCGGAGCTGTGTGGAGGTATAAGGTTCTGACGTCATGAAAACACATAAGGAGGAAAACCTACAGCGGGAACATTCGTGCAAATATCTATGGCAAACGATAAAATTCTCGAAATAGGTGTAGTGCATATTAAAATCCCAAAAGATTAAATTAAAGACTTGGCCTAGACGGGAGGTAAAGGTAGAGGTCGCCCTATAACCTAACACGAAAGCACAGAGGGGGAGTAGAGGTATAGCTCTACTCTTTCTTTAAACTCGGCGCTAGATGGGCGTGGGTGGTTAACGCCAAGCCACGGCCGCTTTAACCCCCGGGAGGAAAATATTAAAATGCCGATTATAGTAACAGGATAGTGTACATTTAAAAGCAACTGTCTTGCCATTCATTTAGACGGGCAGACAAACCATGCAGCAGTTGATATAGCACTGTACAATAACTGAAAAACCTCGATTTCTCTTCATACAGCCTTTCAGAGTAAGGGCATAGCTCTAAACACGGTTTCCTCTCACGCCGCCGACAGTGCCTGGTGCAGCATCTCGTGTCAACGAGATTGGAGCTCGACTGTAGATGCCTTTACAATGGGGACAGGCCTACGGTAAAGGAGACAAGCCACAAGACAGCCTGCCGCAATGCTGATTGCTATTCTTTGGAAAAATGAGTGCAACTGAAGAGCGGCTGCATCTCGAGGAATGACAGCAATAGAAACTGCAGTTAGCTGGCTGGCAAGGAAACAAAACGCAATTATTTTCCTTGAAAACGATAACTGGATGAAGTCTACGCCTTAAAGCCATCTAGAAGTGCAGCACATTTGACCTCTATGTCATGAGATCAGTCCATGAACTGACTGCGGGTTGGATGCCTTTGTTTCGATTCTGAACAAAGGCAGATATTCGCCTTCTCGCCAAGTCCGCACAAATACCTGTACGTACTTCTTTAAGATCATTTCAATATTATACTCACATCTAGGTCTGTGTCTTCAAAGCTGTCTCTTTCTCTAAGGTTTTCGCATCCAAACCGTGTATGCATCTCTCCTCTCCCCCACAAGACATTCGTGTAAAATATTTGTTACTAATTACAAATATTTTTTATATCACATTAGCAAAGTTTAACGAGATGGAATAATTAGGTTAGTATCAGAGAAAATTATGATAATAAATGGACACCCGAGTTTGAATCTAAGCAAGACGTGTGCTTAACCTAAGGTGATAATTCGTCCCGGAATAATTTTGTTCCCAGATTTTCCCGTTTTTATTTTTTCGATCGTATTCCGTCTTAATGATAATATTCTATAGAACGAGGACTTTCTTGGATGTTGTTCGCGACTTTCCCGACGCGGAGATGGCAACAGTGCTTCGTATGTAGCAGTAAACAGTAAATAAGTGTGTATCACAATGTGGCTGTAACCTTTGGATCATTTTAATTGTTATTTCAGTGCTGTCCCCGTCCCCGAATAGACCAACGAAAAAACTGTCACTTTCGCTTAGCCCGACTGATTTTCCGCGTGGATTTCCTTATTCCTCCCAGGAAAGTATCGGCAGGTATCAACCTTAAAAGAGACGACACATGACACGTAGCAGGCGTCTACATACTTACAGTCGTGGTCTGATTCTGAATTTAAAGATTTTTCTCGCCTTACATACGCGAGTACACTGAAGTGCTTTTAGACAAAGAGCCGTCCTGATTAGCATCCAGATCCCTTATTGGCAGACAACGAAAATTTATGTTTGTAAAGCGAAGTGCGTTGGATGGATATCTGTTACTTGTAGCTAATCCAAGGCTCGGTCAGTAAGATTATATAACGCCATATGACTACAATGCAAGGTATTAAGCAACGATTTAGAAAGGATGTGGAAAGAAACGTCGTGGTCTGTTTACAGTGTTTTTGCGGCTAGTGTCTAGAGGAATTGAAGGTTGTAACGAGATACCTCACTCAGAGCATTCGATGTTTCGGTCGACATTCGAAGACGGCACCTCCCCACTACAAATTTGAAGGTTTACTGCTTTGGCAAACCTGCTAGGTTCTTTGGATCTTAACCCACACATCCCCAGCATCCACTTTCACCCCTCACCCCGCAAGGTGTTTTACTTTTATCAGCTGTAAGCGTGGTGTTTCAAGTACAAAGGACTTTGTGCGAGAACATGTCAGAAGGTGACAGACAGACAGACAGCCAGTCACAAACAACACAAAGACACAATCAATTCACAGCTGGGGCCTCCTGCACAAATGGCATCATCTGCAGCGTACCGACGGCGGAGATATCTCGCAAGAATCCCAGGCATGTCGTGACTGTCCACCTGTGCGTGTGTGTCGTTCGGCGACCCTGTGGATAAAGACCGGCCTCTGTCACTAGCGACTTCACTCCTTGTTATCGCACGATAAAAGTACGGACTTTCCTCTTTTTTAAAAGGAGATACTTGGCATATTTAAAACGTCAAAGTCCATAACTTTCGAATGGAAGAAACCACCTAAGAGTTCTAGGTTTAAACGGGAGAATAATATTAAAATGATTCTAAATAAAGAGGATGTGGAAGTGTGGACTGGATTCAGCTGGCTAAGGAAAGGATTCCGGGGCCAATAATAATAATAATAATAATAATAATAATTACAAAAAATAAAAAGAGCAGATCCTGCTAACTCCTGGTTTCTTGCAGTGTACCTACCTTTGAAACTACTCTACATTACATATTACATAGAAATTTTGTGCTCAAGTTGCTCTCCTTACCAGTGTTTACAACAGCACTGCACCCCCCTTTCCTTACCAGTATTTACAACAGCACTAAATTATCCCCTCTACTCCTAAAACAATCTTTTTCCTTTCATTCCCCCACCTACATGTAAATTTAAGACAAAATTTTCTTAATTGTCTCAGTTACGAGGTTTCAGAGGAACCTACTAATTTCTTAAGGCAACCTCCTCATTAATGAGTCGTGCTGTTGTGAATATATTAATGAACTCTCACGTTCCGTAAAAGCAGGGGAGTTTATTTTTCAGGTCAGCCTCTATACCGTCCTTTAAAAGCATCTACTCCATGGATTTAATTAGGTTCATTACCAATATCAACACTACGCTGACAAGTGTTTTCAATAAGGCAGCTATTAACGTACCTTAACACTATGACTGCGACACTAACTGATGCAGTGCATGCACACAATTGCATATGATTCTGAAGGTCGTTCAGAAAAAGAAGTTCTATAATTTCTTGACTAAGTACACCCTCTGTCTATGATTAAATTAGTGGAATTCGTTGCCGACAGATAATCATGTTTGCAGCGCCGCTGCAAAACATTGGCGCCCTGAGATTTAAAGATGATCACGAGGTGAAAACAGCTGTGACACGATGGCTGATACACATAGGACAGGGACTAATATCAACAGGGAACACAAAAGGTAGCCGCACGAGATGATAAAACACTCGAATTTTGGAAGGAAACATGGATAAATAGTGGGACAGTCAAATATGAGCCGTTATTATTAGAGATGAAAGTAGTTAACCCAAAATATATGCATTCTAAACTTATTTCTTGTTAGTGCTTGTGAACTTAAGGGAAGTCAGCTTCTCGACTTTGTATTTTTGCTCTTTTTGAACACACAAAGATGGACACGTCTACAGGCCAAGAAGTTCTCGGCATCTAGACGGTCTACTGGACCGTTGTCTTCAGACTGCTGTCCCTCGAGCGTCAAGTTTCATTGTGGTGACTATAAATTTGAATCCTAGTTTACAGAGATTTGTGAGCAATGCCTACAGTAAATATGCAGCACTGAAAACATCGATACGATTGGGGCGGGGTTTACAGGCTGACCTCTTCACCTGTGGAAATGTGAGTTGATTGAAATGCATTTCGGCGATGAGATCAGCCAGTAGAACCCAGTCCAGAATACGTCTTTGACTTTACGAACGGAAACACAGAGCTTCATACAATAACGGAGGGATATCAGTACGTACGGAAATTTTAAAATTATAATTTTGGGAATGAAATATAAAAGAAACTGCTGAGAGTTAGGAAACAGCGTGTCTCTTCATCGTCACATGATCAAGCACAATGGGGTATGAACAGAGTTCTAGAAAATCAATGTCACTACACAGGGTATACACAAAAGAATGCTGCGGTTTCAAAAGTTAAAAAGAAATTTATTTCTCGCCTTACACGGGCACAACGTACTCCGTCAGCAGCGGCAACTGTCCAAGTTCCTCATGCGTTGATCACAGTCCTTCAGTGTGTGCACCCTGGGTCACACGATACACATCCACACGGTAATCAAATTCATCCCAGACTCGGTGTAGCATGTCCGCTCTAATGGTCTGCTGTGCATGCGTTATCCGATCACGAAGTTCCTTGAGGGACATGGGCAATGGTGGTACGTAAACGCTGTCTTTAACGAATCCCCAAAGAAAGAAATCGCATGGTGTTAGATCCGGCGAACGGGGTGGCAGATCTGGACACCTCAAAACGGAGCACACAGAACGCCTTCTCCTGCTGCGACGCCATCTTGGAAACTGGCCCCACGGCCCCGCAGTAGGCATGAGAAGCGAACTGCTGGTAGCGCATAAGAAACTTGGACAGTTGCCGCTGCTGAGGGTATACGTTCTGCCCGTGTAAGGTGAGAAATAAATTTCTTGTTAACTTTTGAAACCACACCATTCTTTTGTATATACCCTGCATACAAGAAGCAGCAATATTCAGCCACATTTTAAAGTTGCAAGCAGAGAAGCAGCACGTGGTAACAAATAATAACAGCACTTCTCGTATGACTCAAAAGGTGTTTTCATTCAGGCTACAAAATTTTATTGGAAAATACATTATTTTTTATTTACAATGACTAGCTACATGTTTCGGCTTTGTAGTAAAGCCATTATCAATAAGAAGCCAGAACACGTAGCTAGTTACTGTAAAGGAAAATAAGTTTATCAATAAATTTATATCGACTGAGTGGAAAGATATTTTTGATCCATTTTAGAGAACACAACGGTCTGACACACATCAAGCGCAGCACTGAGGACGGTTTATAATTCAACTCGTCACGGAACGTTCAGGTTATAGTCCTTGCTGTAATGGTGACCGCCTGACTGCCTCTTTAACTGCCTCCATGATTCACGGCTTTGTAACATCGCCTTCTGTGGGCTGCAGGTTTTTGTTATGCTTATCTAGTCATATGTTATATTATACAGATATATACTACTGCATAAATGAAACAAAGAGGGACGCACGCAAGCACAGATATGTCACTCCTTAAAAATAATTACCCTGTAAAATAATTGTGCACATTTTCAGTGAATGGACTATCACGTATGCCTGAAGGTAACAAGTAATGGAATAATCTATACTGCTGAAGACACTTCTAAACATTTAATTGTGTACATTACTGTTAACACAACTGCTATTCTGTACGTCTGGAGGAAGATGCTATTTTTGTTCAATGGACAAATGACTCTGTTTTGGAATGAAAATGGGCCAGTGAGCCTGTAGAGAAAAATATTCTTATTTAATTTATGTCGCAATTACTTATCACAAGGGATGTACAGATTTTCAGAAAATCTAGCAGCCACCTCAGAAGTTTCATACTGAGGACCCAGAAGCATTAGCTGCTACCGTAAAAAATTTAGTCGCCACGGTGACCTGGCTTCTGGGATTTGTGCACCCCTGTTTATAACAAACTCTACAAGACACTATTTACAGGTAAGCATAAAAATAGCATTAATGTTTATAATCCTGGCTGTAAAGTATATATCACAGGAATAACTTTCCTCAAGGAGTCGCGCATTAAGCCAAACCTGGAATGTGTTGCATTTGACTTCATTATATCAAATAATAGTATAACAATGACAGTAATGAAATCGATTTATTTCATGCACTTGAAAATGGTTAACTGTAAAGAGTACCAAAATATCTGGGGATGGACTGAATTCTCTGGAGACACAAATTTTGTCGTCTTAAATTATGAAGGTATCAAGTACCAAAACACTCAATATTTTCTAATCAAAGGGCATTAATCTACACTTGCAAAATATAATTTCATTAAAACAGCGCGTGTTAGTGTATCCGGGTTGCAATCGATTTTATCCGCTTCCGACTTGCTTTTCCATTTCCAATTATAGTTGCTTCACAATCATTGCTTCATTGTGAGCACCGTTCCGTAGTCATGACAACGGCATAAATGTCGTTCCTGTACTGCACAAGAGGGATAAAAGGTCAAATAGAATTCAGTACACAGACACGTAATGCGGAAGTTACTTTGCAACATAAAAAAGCGAGATTAACCTTTAAGGTTGGTCATGTTTTGAGGTTTGTACACCATGCCACAGTAAGCTGTGTTGCCGACATTTTTGAGGTATTTCCTGCAACCACATTCAGGATCGAATTAAATAGGAAGGAGAAATCTTTCGATATGGTGACTAAAACCAACAAATGGACACAAGTTTACGAAAATAATCTATGCACGTAGTAATACCTGCTACATGTTTCGCCACTCATGGGGCCATCCTCAAGAAAGCACGTTACGAAGAATAAATACATTGATATGTTACCCACGTTTGTGAACCAACGCAAATGTAAAATATTAAATATTATAATTACATGTTTTTAAAATACGTATTACAGATTAAAATATGGATAAAAGTTTCTGTGATTAATTCTGGTATGTAACAAATAATGTATGTAGCTAGTATGTATGTTACCATCCAAGCCGATGATTGTTGATGTTACTGTATCTGTATTGTATTTGTATTGTAATTGTATTTGCATTGTAATTGCATTTATTGTGTGCAGTATACGTCCTTTATTGTTTTTGTAATTTTGTGTGCTGTGCTTTGTTTGAGTGTGTTGTGTTATTTTGTGTGATGTGTCAAACAAAACCTCAAAACATGGCCAACCTTAAAGGTTAATCTCGCTTTTTTGTGTTGCAAAGTAACTTCCGCATTACGTGTCTCTGTACTGAATTCTTTGTGTTGTGTCTTACTGTAGTACCACTGCCAGCGGGTACAAACACATTTGCAGTTAAAATAAATAATAATAAAGAAATAACAATAACCACACTGGACTCAGCTGTTTCACAAACTTTTGTAACATCTCAATGTATTTACTCTTCGTAACGTACCTCCCTGAGGATGGCCACATGAGTGGCCGAAACATGTAGCAGGTATTACTATGTTTATAACATATTTTCTTACACCTGTGTGCATTTGTTGGTTTAGTTACCATATCTAACTGTTCAGTGCACCCTTATGGATCATTTACAATTGAGCAAGTGTTCAGTTTCTAAATGTAGGCGGTCGCTCAGGACCGCGGCAGGGGGTGAAGGGGGCCAATGCCGAGATCATTGATCAGAGAAAGCTTAGCATGAAAGAAGATCCAGGCTTTCTACGATGTTCAGCTCGTATAGCAGCTTTCAAACGTCGGTACCTATTTACCGATAGACATCGGCGTCCTTTCGAAAAATACTGTAGAAGAGGATAAAACCCTCAACTGATTGTAGAGAAATACGTAGCATTTATGTCTTTTGCTAGATGGCCCTACTGCATTTAGTTATGGTCACGAAAACCTGAAAGATAAATATTAAATAAGACAGTGTATATGTGACCTCTATATGTAAAAATGATGGGCCAAGAAACTTTACATCTACACATATTTTAAAAAATCAGAAACACATTTCCCTACCGCATCCTTTTTAATGTTTTAACATCCACATTCTAAGCCCCCTACCTCCACATGTATATTTTCATTTTGCCTTACAATTCTTTTATTGCACCTCTTTTCTTGTCATGATTAATGCTGCCGCTACAGGGAGAGATCGGACATAGACGCCATCCTTAAAACTTCTATCGTTTATATAAATCATAACATGATATCTGAAGTGTGTGCGGAAGAAATAAAGAAGTTTCAAAACGGGGTTTGCGGGAGTGGTGGGGGGGAGGCGTTGTCTTGTGGGGGTTTTCCGTCAGCACTTGTCTTCTGTAAGACGTGGCAAGTAATTAGAAGTTGCTAGAAGACTTGTACCAGCCGCCCCGGGGGAATCGCCCTCTATTGTGTTTTACTTCTTTCTATCAAATCAACAAGATGCGACACGCACACACGAAGTCAATCCCTCTTCGCCCTGCTTTCCCCCCGTCGGTAATTCTGCACAAAGTTTTTGTTACTTGTTACGAAAGAAAGATAAAAGCAACAGAAGAAAGACATACCTCAGTATTGCTGAAATGTGGTCTTTGCAATCCCACATACCTTAAAGAGCCTTGTCTCACATTGTTATCTATGCCGTGCATTTTATTATCAAGTTATTGTCCAAAAACTTCGAACAATATGCACCATACATTTAGTGACTTAAAGTTATCACAAAATCACTCTATGTTCGGACATGTTTCGGTGGGAGCCATCATCATTAGGGAAAGTTGTGTGTTAGTGTTCACTAATTTCAACACCACTACGCATCCAGTGTTTACCACGTTTTTACGTCCATGAACGTTGTAAGGTGGACTTTACTGCCAGTGCATGACAAGACAAACAGCGTTTTATAAAGGCACTGTTCCAGCTTAAAAGGTGAACCTTCCCTGATGGTGGTCTTGGCTGCCACCGAAACATGTCGGAATGTAGACTGATTTTGTAACAACTTTAAGTCACTAAGTGTACGGTGCATATTGTTGGAAGTTTTAGACAATAACTTAAGAGCCCTGTGTTCTTTTATCAGAGATATTATGCACAAAAGGTAACTATATATCCTACTTCCCCTGATGACTAATTAAGCTCCACGCTGTGAAGAGACATGGCGGGGTGAAGGGATTAACTCCACGAATTCTTAACCTCTTCACAGATGTAGGGCAGTGGCTGGCTTAACCTTTTAAAGCCTAGCGGTAACTTTACGTACCACCAGGTTTAACATTAAAAAATTCTACGTGGTGCCCACATTGCGTTTATGTGTTTTGTGCGGATCTCAGAACAAACAGCAACTTTTGCCTTATAGAACATTAAGAGACTGGTTTTTATAACCGAAGTGGAGAGTGTTTACAGCGCGGTACGCACTGAGTCCTTATATAAAACAGATACGCTTCGTCTTTAAAGGTTTAAAACATTCTACGTGGTCCCCACATTGCGTTTATGTGTTTTGTACGGATCTCAGAACAAACAGCAACTTTTGCCTTATAAAACTTTAAGAGACTGGTTTTTATAACCGAAGTGGAGTGTTTACAGCGCGGTACGCACTGAGTCCTTATATAAAACAGATACGCTTCGTCTTTAAAGAGTTAATGCCCCAAACACTTTGCCCCCGGGTATCTACTGGATAAGATGTTGTGTGCCCCCATACATTCAATGCTAAAGATAAATACAAAATCTCTTGCTCCAGCGTGCAAAAGAACACTATTATGTGCCTTTTGTACAGTCAACAAGTTGAAGTAAGAAAGTGCAGGTTATGTCCATCACCTAGCAGAAATGACTGCACGGATTGCGAAAGAATTATTCATATAAAATACATCTGTCTATCGACTATAATTTTGTTTCGTATCAATTATTATCCACTCTTTCACATAAAGCTCAAGTCCGAATTCACGTAGCCTCTCTTATAAACGTTTACTCGTAAAGCATATCGACATGTGACCTAAAATACACCTCGCTACATTCTAAATTCGTTTGACACATTTGGCTCACGACTGTTTGCAGTGGGCTCTTGTTACAAGATCAAGGGACAAGGAATTTCTTCAGACTCCGTTATTCCGGGGTGCTGCGCCCCGTCACTGGATGTTCTTTGCCCACTGGTACGATTCCTTGTAGTGGTCTCACCTTCAAGGGGCAGATTTCAGATACATCTGTACATTTGGCATCTGATGCTTCAAGTTCTGGGATCAAATCTGGGCCCGTGGATCGGCAACCGTAAGACTTCTTGTGATATTATCCAGACTCTCACGGAAAATTCCGGAACGCATCTTTCTACACACTATTTCAATCCATAATTCGCTGTCACCCAACCACCAGAAACTAGAGTCTGAGATACTTACCGCGCCATTAACCCTTTAAAGACGAATCCTACCTGTTTTATATAAGGACTCAGTGCGTACCGCGCTGTAAACACTCTCTACTTCGGTTATAAAAACCAATCTCTTAATGCTTTATAACGCAAAAGTTGCTGTTTGTTCTGAGATCCGTACAAAACACATAAACGCAATGTGGGCACCACGTAGAATTTTTTAATGTTAAACCTGGTGGTATGTAAAGTCACCGCTAGGCTTTAAAAGGTTAAATAAACCAAAAAATTAAAATAACGTTAAACGGAACGTACTTCTCTAATGCACGTGACAGCACGTTAGGTACCTTCCTTTAATCACCCTGGACACTAGAGAGGACTTGCAAACCGATTCTTGTCTTGAGATAACATCCGCGAAGATGGGCAATTCAGTGAAATTAGTGAAAATTTGATACAGATGGGCTGGGTGAGATGTGGGAGCCACAAATCTGGGTAATGATCGTGTTAAGTGAAGTTGAAACGTCGGATGGGGGGGGGGGGGGGGGAAGCCGACCCTTGCCCGATAATGACCGCTGCACTTAGGCTTTCGGCCAGCGTCTTCGTGCCAGCGATGAAGCACGCACCACGTCCAACTTCCTGGCCACACAGCACTGGCTGTTTCGTAAGTTGTTTGCACAACACACTATAAACTTGACATTGTAGTATTCCTTTGAACACCAGGAAGTAAGCGATGTTTTATTGGACAATAAAGTTGTAGGGTAAGATGGTACAATGTCACCAGCTACCCTGACTCTGGCTTGTCGTGGTTTTACTCAGTCCTTTGAGGTGGATGTCGTGTTGTTCGCTTCCTCCAAGAACCATTTGGTTTTATCATTAGTTCATCGTCTTAACACTCGATGCAACAAATTGTGTTTTCCGCCTTGTAACATCCACTTTTTCCTTAAAAAAAGTCCCCAAAAAGTCACACTCCTTCTGAACACCGGATGAAATTGTAGGCTATTAATCTATACAAATATCTTGCTAATTATAGGGGACATGGTACCCTGAGTTACTGACTGCATCCTTAAAGAAACCATATCTAAGTCGATAACTGCTATTGTTCCTGAAATTATAAAAACAATTATTTTCAAAACAACGTTTGTATAGTCAAAATATAATGAACACACACGACAACAGCTTCAAATTTAAGTTAGAAATTAAAATCGATTCAAGTCAAACACAAAGAAAGGTAAATAATTTTGATCGAGGTTTCACCGGAAGTGACACAGTTTTCGTCTCAGCGTGTGAAATTTCGATCAGTCACGTTAGTTAATTAAAGATTACTTTTACTGCATAAGAGAAATTTAAACACAACGGGCCTTTTGAAAACAAAGGTTTAATCCATTCTTACCTAGCAACAAGTGACAACCGGAGAAGAAAATCAGAGCAAAAAAAAAAAAAAGACTACATAGGATAGTGTTGGAACACCTACTTTTAATAGCATACCACTTTATGAATCATCCTATAACTTCCACTTTTTTTCCACGCTACAAACTTGCTAATGGTATTGTGAAATATATGTTTGCTACTGTTGGCAACTTCTGAGGGTTCCTAAAATGAAGAAGCATTTAGAAAAGCCCTGAAATAAATCACTTCCATTATGTACAACATTAAGAAACACCCTACATCTCGCGATTGTTTTTCCTCTTACACTAATGGGTACGTGGTTCCACCACCAATTTTTAACGTGGCTTGTCTATCTTCTATTCAAGCACATGATTGCCCTTCCTTCGTGGGTCATTAGTCAGCTGGAAGAAAAGGCGTTTGCAGCTTACAAACTCACACTGCGGCTTGACCATGGCAGGTTAGTACTATTAAGGTCTAGTATTACTATCAATATTCATAGAAATTCAGACCTAAACCGCCTCAATAGCATCACTATATCGTCACAAGTCTAATAACCACTCACCATCACAATTAATCAAAATCAGTGTAATCGGTGTTTTAACCTACAATACAAACCACGTTTAATGGCGTGATACAACAATTCTGTATATACTGTTGATTCAGAAGGGAAACTACATTAACCGGATAGTTCTCCAACACACCGCCTGTACTCCCTACCGTTTGTAACACAGCATGGTGATAATGTGAAATGTCTACCGACTGACGCCAACACAAACAATCGACGCCTTCCGTAATTTGCCATGTGTGACTCATGAGTATGTCAGAAGCCGGTGTAGCTCAGTCATTATGATAATTAGGCTACGTCCTGACGACCACAAACCTTTCTTCGACATGATATGCGTTGTTATATCCATAAAGCAGGCCTGATTAACCCGTAGCTCGCGGCCGTCAGTTGCCCACGGGGAGATTTGAAATAGGAAAGCATCCTCTAAACTAGGGGTCTTCAAACTTCACTTGCTCAAGGGCCACATTTTAATGGCAGAACGATTCGCGGGCCGCATTCACGTTTTACAGGGTAAAGTTCGCATAATGTTGCAGGACATACCCACTAATATTTCCCTACCTAAACATACATACAAGGGTAGTTTTCTTATTTTATTTATTTATTTATTTATTTATGGATTATGATTTATTTATATTATTATTTACTTATTCCCACAGGAATATTTCTAGAAAAAGAATACAGAAGCTATGCCAAGTCAGAGAGATTTAAGTTCAGTTAGAAAAAAGATACATATTCAGAATCTAAAAATGTAAGTTTTGTTCTTAATACTGTTAATTGACATGTCCAAACAATTTTACAGGAATAAAAAAACGCTCATCTTTAATGAGAAATTTTGCACTGGTTATTTTTCATTAACCGGTATATGTCAGCTTACTAACTACTCTGCAGACATTTCCTGCTACAGTCTTGCAGTATTTACTACGACATTAACAGAAATTCCACATACAAAAAACAAAAAAATATGTTTAAAATTATAGTGCAAAATATAAAATATTTCAGAATGAGTTTTATTTAATATTTATTTATTTGGATTAAACTCTCCACATTCAAAATTCAAAATTTCTTTGTGGCCCGCACAAAAACACACGGAGGGCGGCGGGTTGAAGACCCCTGCTCTAACCCTTTCCCTGGAAAAGCCGCAATTGAAGGCCGAAACAATTTTCAAAAGTCATAAGCTGTTTATTTATGAAGACAATTGTTGGGTTACTAATTCATTTTGTAAACTTGTCCTAAAATGGTGACACTTTAGCGCTTTGTTGTGAATTGAAATTTTCTAAATAAATTTTACATATTATTTTCAGTATATTTTTACTGCACATGATGTATAGACAAACGCACATGTAAAATTATACAATTACACGTACACTAACTCATAATTCATTTTATATAGCGAATTTCATGTTGCCCGCAAGCAGACCAAATTTTGCCGAAGTTGCCTGCACCACGTAAAAGCCTGAGCTGGCCTGCCTTACAGTAGCCTTTCCTAAACGCCCAGACCTGCCCTAGGACTCACCCAGTCTTCTATTCACACGATATCGTGGACGTCTTCGCCGCGGATAAAGCGGCCGGGACTAAAGCCGTCACCTCCACTTATTGCCGAGGTTAAGAAAGAGTGGAGCTATACCTCCTCTCTCGCATATGCCATTACTTTGCTTCTTTATATAAACACGAATTTTACTGTATGACATGCAACATGCAGGGTGCCAAACGCTGTGAGTCTTAAAGCTGTTTTACCTTTCATTAACCAGAACAATTTGAGAAGGACTTGTGTCTTTCAGTACAAGGTCCTTCAGTCAACACACCATAAATTCAAGTAACGACAAGAGTACCTTATTATTTAAACCGAGTACATATTTTAACAACAATAATAAAGTATTATTAAAAGATCCTAAAGAACAGGCTTAGGTTCAAACTGCTTTTCCTAAAATATTTTTAGCTTCATATTTCTTACAGTTTTCTTGTTGTTTCATTAAATATTACGAATTCAATAACGGCCGTAAAGTTAACATATATTCATCCATTTTGAACACACAATGGATCCATTACGCTATTTGTCAGTTTAACTAAATCTGTTTGTCCTACTTTCCTTGTACACATTACGTTCGTTTCCTGTTTCTATACCCTTTCGTTTTGTTCTTTGAAAGCAACTGTTGGAGTGCTGTTTATTCATTAAAATGCCCTCACTTTTCGTTCTTTTCTTCTATTATCAGCACGTTTCTGTATTTTATGTCTTTACCTTTTCTCCGTTTGGTTTCCTACACTACGTCTTATCAATAATCCGAGTTCCAATAGCAGAAAATATACCAGATAAGCCTGTTGTTTGATGACTATGGAAAGTGTGGTTTGCCGCCTGTGTCATATTCTCGCTTTCTTTACCTCTTATGGGCGGTGAGCTTATTTTTGTTCCGAACAGGTTACGCGCGACTAACTCTGTAAGAACCTGGTGTCGCGTATTTTTATTTTACTTTCCTCAGTGTCGCTAACTGTGCTGCTCTAGCATGCTACATCTGCATTGGGACTTTTTTGAGAGAAACAACAAAAATAAGATACTTATCATATCAGCTGACGACTAAAGCAAAGCAATCCCTGTACAGGCTCTGAGAGTTCAAGCAGGTTGAGGTTCCCAGATTTCAAGAAGATGGTAAGGCTGTCAACCCGTACGGACCGGCCGCCTTTAACCCCCAGGAAATATACCTGGTACTCATTTCTGTTAGAGGCTGTGTCAACCCCAGGGCCATAGCGCGGCCGGAAGGATTACGTCAATGAAAAATTTCAAAGACACAATCGGGAATCGAAACCGCGAACTTCTGGCTTGCAGCGCAGTGCCAGAATCAAGTGTGCCACCGTGTGCCTATACACTTCTTGGTGCCACGGTTGGAAAAGTGCTTAAATGTCAGTGGTCGTAACAGGGAAGTCTGGTGTGTACTATCTGCTACCAATGTGCCATGTATTATAAAAATCAGAGGAGTTATAGGCATCAAAGATTGTAGTACCTTATGTTTTAAGGTCCTTCTGTGTCTAGGACCTTTCTGCGTTTTTGCAATCCTTTGTTAAGTACTGGCCTTGCGGTAGGTCCATCCCTTGTCCCGTCTTACCAAAAGCCTACAAACAAAAATCAAAAACCAGGAAAACTGAAGGCCGCAGACAGCATTGCCGTGCAGTGCTACACAGACAGACGCAAACATTATGTAACGGGGCTTTTGTTTTAGTGGTAAGGGGCCCCGCAGCAGACGCTACGGGCGCACTGCAGCCATGAGGCTTATTGTGCAACCCTATGATGAAGATGACGATGATGATTACTTTTTGTCCTTTTCCTAGTAACGGAGCACCGGTGGAATGAAATTGACAGGGGAAAACCGAAGAACTCGGGGAAAAACCTGTCCCAGTGCCACTTTGCCCACCACAAATCCCACACGGACTGACCCGGGATCGAACCCAGGCCTCCGCGGTGGGAGGCCGGCGGCTAGCCGCCTGAGCCATGGCATGGCCTGTAACGGGGCTTAAACTTTATGCATCTTAAGGTGGTGAGTTCCAAGATTAGCATATTCTGGGATGTGATGCCGTATAGTCTAGTAAATACACAAAAACGTTCGGAAGAAAATATTGCCCTATGTTCTTCTGTTCTAGGCACGGAGCAAAAGATTCGTCTATAAACTGGCACCTCTCTGGCAGAACACACGGAATCACACAAAACGCAGCAATCTTAATAAGATACGACGATGATCATGACTGCTGTGAAAGGGTTATCGATTTGCCGTTACCTACTACACTATAGGATGTTGTCAGCATTTGGGAGTGACTAAGAAACCCCACGAAAACCCTGTCAAGTAGCCGGCTATCCGGCTGAAATTCCTACTGTATGCTGATAAATACTAGTATAAATCTGGAGTGGAAAGAGGCGACGGTGTTTGTTCATCCCTTACTTTGACAAGCTAAATTATGTAACATTGCATGACGACTTACAGGATGGTATGCGGGGATCTTATGGCTTCCACGCATTCTTAGCTTAGGCAGTAGATGGATTTTATATTGCTCAGCCTCTGGATGATGATTATTATTCAAATACAATACTTGTCCAACCAATGCAATATATTCAATGTCTTCATATTGCAACACTTAACAATATTTTTACATCTTATTCCTACATTTTTCGATCCTGTAGGATCATAATCTTTTACTTTTAATTAATTTTTAACTTCGATTAAGTCCCTGATGATGACCCTACAGGATCGAAACAGTGTAGAACTAAGATGTAAAAATATTGTACGTGTTGTAATATAAAGACAATAAATATATTGCATTGGTTGGACAAGTACCGTATTTGCACTAGATGGAGCCGGGAGGTGAACTTCCTGCCCCGGCAGCTTTTCACCCCTGGGAATGCATCTGATGAAGACCCACACACTGACCAGGATGCTGCTTGTGCCTCAGAGCCCGTCTGAATTTTTTTAGGGGATAAGAACCCCACGCCCCTGCCAGGAATAAAACTACAATTCGTAGGTCGTGCAGCCCCCAAACCAGTCACTATACTAACTGAGCTACCTGGTTTATACTCTTCCTGTGTTTCTAATATAAGTAAGTCCGATAATTTTCATTTAAATAATGTCATGAAAGCATTCTAAACTGTAGCGAACAAAGCTTTGTGTATAAAATAAATTAACCTAATATCAGTGATGACATTTTATGGACATTTAAACGTTTTGTCACAGAGAACCAAATATCGTACCGTCAAAAGCAGGATTGATTCGCTTTAGCAGGAAGTGTCGAATACAGTGCTGATTATCCGTATTCACAGATCGCAATTGTCTACAATGGTATAAAGCAAACATGCGCCACTGTTGCGTAGTGTACTGCCTAGTGTAGCTAACTGGTTATATTTATGCAGTTTCTGTATTGTTTGCTTTATGCAAATATCCACGGTACACAGGCTCTGAAACAATATGGCACTGGCGCTGTGAATATCATCACCGACTATTATTTAAACCTTCGAGATATCGAGCCATATTAGGACTAACGGTGGGTCTACAAGTCCATCGTGGTGTCAGTCCCCTTACACTCTCAGTCTTGACCACCAGACCTACAGTCCTATAGCTGTAGGCACAGAAATGGCAGCTTGGTTTGAACCCCACTGCTGCCACATTCACACCGCCAGAGGTCTATTCTGCGAACCCAGGCAGCGTGAATAAACAATGTACAGAATAACAACATACAGTCGAACTCGGTTATAACGACATCGGCTTATACGACACATCGTCTATAGCGTCAGGTATTCTGTGGTACCAATTAATTCTTCACTGTTAACCATAACGTTACACTACTTGGTTATAACACTCGTTTATAATGACACAAAATATTCAGTCCCTTTCATGACGTTATAACGGGGTTCGACTGTATTTATACAGGCGTAAGCTTAACACCAACCACAGTCGTTTTTTTCAGTTTATTTTCATTCACAGCTGAGAAATAAATAACCAGGAAAAACTATGCCTTTGTTTTCTTGGGAGGGGGTAGGGGGGAAGCCGATTTGGTCTCGTATTTGGCAAAGTTAAATTTTACCTAAACTTCAATTTCTGTGACCGCGGCTGTCCATCACGAAGTGTCCGCCCGTCATTCTGCTCCGTGGCACTTGTGAACCGTGCACCTTTTCAGGGTGTCTGCTATTTTACATAGGCACATTACAAATATTAACCCTTCAAAGCACAGTGACAACCATGTCAACCCAATGCAATGACATTCAAAAATCTTCAATCTGCCACGCAGCTTGACTCCTAAAAAACGTACGTAACGTACTAAACGGCGTCACATGAGAAGAAGCAGTAATCTTCATAAACACTGACTGTTTCTAAAAGTGGAATTAACCCTTTAAAGACGAAGCGTATCTGTTTTATATAAGGACTCAGTGCGTACCGCGCTGTAAACACACTCCACTTCGGTTATAAAAACCAGTCTCTTAATGTTTTATAAGGCAAAAGTTGCTGTTTGTTCTGAGATCCGTACAAAACACACAAACGCAATGTGGGCACCACGTAGAATTTTTCAATATTAACCCTTTAAAGACGAAGCGTATCTGTTTTATATAAGGACTCGGTACGTACCGCGCTGTAAACACACTCCACTTCGGTTATAAAAACCAATCTCTTAATGTTTTATAAGGCAAAAGTTGCTGTTTGTTCTGAGATCCGTACAAAACACATAAACGCAATGTAGGCACCACGTAGAATTTTTTAATGTTAAACCTGGTCGTATGTAAAGTTACCGCTAGGCTTTAAAAGGTTAAAAGACTCATGCACAAACTCGAGCTGCATGCGTTTTGTGAGACTGACATGAGTTTTAAATCTTACTCAGACAATATGCACGCTTAAAATTTAAAAAAATTACGGTGCAATATATAAAATGCAATGTAATGGTATACAAAAGGATGAAAAGAGGACTATACAAATAAAGGGAATGAAGAAGTGGGGAAGAAAGAGAGAAGAAAGCAGAAAAGGGAACAATGGAGTAACATTAGAAGTTAATGAATTACATTAAGAAAGAGGGTAGAAAAGAGAAGAAATAAGGTGGAAAGGAAAGAAAAAGAAAGGAAGGAAGAAAAGAAAGAAAGAAAGAAAGAAAGAAAGAAAGAAAGAAAGAAAAAGAAAGAGTAACGGATAAAAGAGCCCACACAGTGAAGTTAATCACTCACTTCCTTTACACTTCACTTCACTTTTTCTCCGCATACGCAACGCAGATATCCTTTCATGCGGTTTATATCCGTATTTACTGAATATTGAGACTTCAGTGTGTTGGCCAGCCTCAAGCCCCGAAGATTTCACGATACGGACACGGTTGTCAGGTTTTTATAAATTGCACTGTGAAGGTAGCTTCCACGTCAAGGGATAGAGTCTCAGATTTCCATTTCGTTTAAAATACTTCCATTCCTTCCCAGTATTACATTCTGCAGAAAAGATTTATGAACTGGACATGAAAAGCTGCCGAGGCTCACTGCAGACAGTAGGAGCCAACATGACAGCCGCGAAACGCAGGCCCGCCTTCTTTCCGCCTACTGTGCTATCCTGCTTGCATCAAGGATATTAAGTATTCAGATTACGTTGTTGTTCGTGCAAATTAACCCTGTAAAGACGAAGCGTATCTGTTTTATATAAGGACTCAGTGCGTACCGCGCTGTAAACACTCTCCACTTCGGTTATAAAAACCAGTCTCTTTATAAGGCAAAAGTTGCTGTTTGTTCTGAGATCCATACAAAACACATAAACGCAATGTGGGCACCACGTAGAATTTTTTTAATGTTAAACCTGGTGGTACGTAAAGTTACCGCTAGGCTTTAAAAGGTTAATGGTTACAACTACTGGCAATAAGGAAATCCCCTAAGGTACACAATTCCAAATTACGGTCTCTTAACAATTTTTATAGTAATAAAATTACTGTGAATGAGGTAGACACAACATGTTAACACCAGTGCGAACTGAGAAATAAAGACACAGTTTTGATACGAAAACATCAAGGGAAGAGACTGCATTTGAGTTCCATATGTATGTGGGGATTTAATATCAAACTGGATCTTGTAGAAATCGGTGGCAAGGTGTGGGATGGATGCACTTGCAACGGATTTTATAAACAGACAAAACACAGATTATGGTGGTGATGGTGACGACGACATTGTTTTGACCACTCACGTCTTATTCTCGGATATGTAACTAAGTCTGGTCAGGGAAAGAAAGAATAGAAATTCTCACCCAACCGGTTTCTTAACAGCTTTCTCCCCTACGAAATGGTTTTCTAAGGAGGAATAATCAAGCAAAAAGTGGAGACCTACCTTGCACAAAATATTGATCGTATTAATATATATATATATAATTTTATTAAAAAGGAGCCGGTGTAGCTCAGTTAGTATAGTAACTAGGCAATAGGCTGGAAGGCCGGTGTTTGAGTCCCGGTACGACTAGAGACATTTTTCTCGACGGAGTACAGACTGGCCTAAAGGTCCAGCCAACGTCTCATAATAAAAAGATGTCGAGGGCTTATGTATTCGATGATATATTTCAATATAATAAACAGGTTTTGGATTTGACAAAGTATGCAAAACCACGAAAAACGTGTCCGGAAATGCATTACAATTTTTAGCAAACCCTCCAATCAACTCTTGGTAAATTTATCCTCTGTTTTCCTTTCTTGCTCTTCTACAAACTCTGCTTCGGGAACATTTACAACCAAAAATTTCGACATGTTTCTTGGTTCATCCTGCTCTGCATCGTCGTGTTTTTCTACAGGTCTTTTGATTAAAATCCTAATTAACAGTCTTAGTATTTTGAAGAACAAAATTAATCGAAATGCTATAAGCCAACTGAACTCCCACCTCACAATAAACACACTGTTCCTGTATTACAAATAGCAACAAGTCAATGTAGTATGAAAAAATAATTACAGTGTACAGTTATAACCATGCCAAACACGTGGGTAGAAAGCGGGCGAAAAGCAGAGTCAATGCAGGTAGCATGTCTAGTACCCACAATCCCCATGCTAAAGTACAAAATACACTGGAAGGCCGGCATCAAAGAATTTTGTGAATTTATTAAGTCCTCATCTGCCAATATACATGAATTTAATTTGATAAAGCTGTGACAGTGTACGGATGGATATATTGACATTACTTCAAATGGTGTATTACATACTCTTACAGCCGTAAATTAGTATACATAAAAATAATCCAATTAAACTAACGTCATACAAACGCCACAAAAATCTCATATAGTGCAGAAACATTTTGTGCTACCAACCCGAAGCCTCTGTGCCTGGGCGTCTAACATCTGCGCATGTGCAGCGCAGGCACGACTGCCGCTTTCACAAGCAGTTTGAAACACAGCCTCTTATTTGCATGTAAGTTATAGAGTACTTTCCATTTGCCTTAAGAATACGTCTACATCATGAATACAGATGCCTTAATTTCTCTTATGCCGTAACATTAAGGTTACCCTTATCCTTCAGCTTAATCCATCAGAGAGTATGTGGCGTGGAAGCAAACTCCACAGCATATTCTGCCTTCGATACCACAAAGAAGGCAGTAACTGCGCACAAAATCTGCTTCCTTTTTCTTTAGTTACACCTGTTTATTTCTTCGTTTATGGTTTATTTAACGACGCTGTAAGCAGCCCAGGTTACATAGCTTTAGACGTTATGAAGATGAGTCAACATTGAATTGGAAAGAATGTGGAAGAAAGCGGACGTGGCAAAATTTCAGGCACCATTCCGATATTTTCGTAGAGATACTGAGAAAAACGACGAAGAAAGTCGGTAGGGGAATCGATATCGTTTTGAAGCTCTGAACATGCGCTCGCCAGAATGCGAATCAGGGTTGCTATCCTTTGAATGGCGATCTTTGGTGATCAGCTGCCCCCAGTTCCCGGATGACATGGTTTTCATTAAATGTTGGCTGCCTGTGATGTCGATTGAAATGCGACGGACTCGGTTCCGACCTACAGTTCGGGACTAAACTCTGTAATCTTAGAAGATGGGGAAATTTAGGGTAAGTGTGAGCTATAGACAAGTCTGGCTCACATTCCTTATACGGTCGCAAAGCTGGGTCCTGAACTGTACTTTATCCTATGCTGGCGACAACTTCCTGCAAATTCTGAAGAAAATCCTATGAAAATAATCAGTTAATCGGTGATTGGCTAGGATTAAAACGTGTACGTCCTGTACGTGATTCAGATGTTTTAACGCTACGTCCAATTGCCACGTACTCTGGTGCTTTAACTCGTACACACCACACCTGCGCTAGCCACTAGAAAGGATATCTGCCCATACCAGATATATTCTTTACGTGAGAGCAGATAAAGACACATTGGAACCCCGACACAGCGCCACAAACTGCGGCGAACAGTGACCGTATATCGGAGCTGGACCGTACGTCAACATCCATCATGGGGTGCTATTTTAGTGGAAGGAGTGTGGACTCCACATCTATTTGCGGAGTGAACAAGAGGTGTAAGTACATCATGTAGACAAGCTTCCAAATGCGCTAACTCAGACACTTACATCTCAGTGATAATGACCTTCATTATTGCAGATACAAGTCAGGCTACAATATTGCAAACACAGATGTACTGGAAATTCAAAGACGAACAGCGAGAATGTAATGGAAGGACATCACAAATGACGTAAATTCTGCAAAACTCTCGTTCGGTTGACAATAAAATTGATACAATACGGATATGACCAAAGAATGGCAAAGAGCAAGTGGCCCAAACAGGTTCTGGTGTGGACACTGACAGAACAGAAGAAGGGGAGCAGAGGTGGATAAAGGAAATTGCGGATGCAATGGCAGTGAACAAAATGGAAGACAGACGATGGATAGAAAAGACTGGCGGCAGGCAATCGGAAGACAAGAGTGATAGTGCCAGACGTATATGCAACACACACACACACACACACACACACACACACACACACACACACACACACACACACTTACACCCTTCGCTGACTCCATGGAGCAGAGTTCTTGAAAAACTAACGTGCTCTTAGCTAATCAACACTTTTTTTCTTTACATTCTAAGCACTTTGAGTGCCATTTATCGCGTTCACAACAACTCGCTACTGATCTCTATCCTCAGCCAGCTGAATCCAGTCCACTCTCCACAACCATATTTTCGAAGTATACAAAAACTTACTTTGCCCGTTGTTTTGTACAGAAGTGAAAGTTAGTGGCTCACATAAAAATGGAACATAGGCTGAGGGTGTTCAGGAGGGCGCTGAGGAGAATACTGCGGGTAAGGAACAGAAAGAAGCAGAAGGCTGTACAAAGGTGGGTAATGAGGAGCTCCGCATGTTATTAGGATGATGATGATGATGATGATGATGATGATGATGATGATGATGATGATGATGATGAGGTGAGTGGGACATACGTCACGCATGGAAGCGAACAAAAATGCATTCATGTTTTTCATACGAAAACCTGAAGGAAAGCGACCACGTAGAAGACACAAACGTAAAAGGAAGGCCAAATATTGAAATGGATCATAAGTAAATAGGATGGCAGTGTGGAGACTGAGTTGAACTGACTCAGTATAGGATCAGTTTGTGGGCTGCTGACATGACAAGTGTGCTGCGAGTTCCACAAAATGCGAGGACTGTATTTTCTAGTTGAGAAATCATCAGCTTCTTAAGAAAAAGATAGGCTCATGGACTTATCATATTCAGCTGCATTCCGAACAACTCAGTAAGTTATTTCCCTTGTACTCAAATACAAGTCTGCTTGTACAGTAGGCTGTATCCAATAATTTCCCAAATGAACACACTGTATGTCAACATAACCTTTAGACCCCTGTTTATTCACTGTACTAATTTTATACACACTAACTCTTTTACACATTAACCCTTTAAAGACGAAGCGTATCTGTTTTATATAAGGACTCAGTGCGTACCGCGCTGTAAACACTCTCCACTTCGGTTATAAAAACCAGTCTCTTAATGTTTTATAAGGCAAAAGTTGCTGTTTGTTCTGAGATCCGTACAAAACACATAAACGCAATGTGGGCACCACGTAGAATTTTTTAATGTTAAACCTGGTGGTACGTAAAGTTACCGCTAGGCTCTAAAAGGTTATATAAATAAGAATATAATAAAAAATAAATGATCAGACAAACAAACAGCGGTGTCCCTTATTCTGGGAGGTCGCGTTGCGTCACTGGGTGACTGGTGGTCGACGTTTCGAAATAGAATGTTGGTTTCATATGCAACTTGTCATTGGAATTTTCGACCCTTGAAGGTGAAATGACTAACTGTAAGAGTAACTTCAGACTTCAAGTTATTTTAAAGAGCAAGTTATACCAGACGTACTTCGGAGAGATATCAAATTGCTAAAAAAAGTTTTATGCAGACCCAGTACTAAATTTCATCAAATTTCTTTGAGAATAATGACAAAAGCGGCTAACAGTCACAACCTCCACGTTTCATAAAACTAACTCTTTCACTTCCCGCCATCCAGACGATTATCCTTTGCTCAGAAATGGGATTATGGGAAATCCGATTATGAGAAGTGGGAATGAAGGAAGAACTTCTCTGCAGAAATTGAGGAAACTCTCCACTTTGTACCGAAGACGCTCCCGGTGAGTGAAGTGAAATGACTTGCAATGCACGCCAAGTTTGTTCATCTGCATCTTCACCCTTCAGGTCACAACTTCATTGTTTTCGGTAAATGGACTGTGCAATACAGACTTCATACCCAGACTCAAACAAAACTAGTGTGTTGTAAGTCTATTGTGCGTTTCGTAAGACAAGGTTGGCAACACTGTCACTGAAAGCAATACGCAGGATATCCTCCGTAGCAACCAAGTTTCCTTGGTTTGTGGCACGTCACAAAACAGATGACAGTCACAATGAAACATGCCGGAAGGCAACCGTAGAACAGAAAGCCAAGTTATGTATCCGTACCGACGAAGAAGAAGAAGAAGAAGAAGCAATGGAACAAAATATTTCACACGAATTTCACAACTTACACACCGTTTAAGCAGCTTTCCGCAACCAGCTGTGAGTCACAAAAGCTTTGCCGTGTATGACTGTCAGAACGTACCGTACGTTACTCCGCACGGTTCACTGAATTTCATATTATAACTCCTCCCTGCATGGCGATCCACAAATATATTTTCATTTCACAGAGTACAGTATAAACTATCATGTTATACGGAAATTTTATATAAACTTCGACAAGTAGGCCTGCCAAATACCGAATTCTTCTGGCAAGTGGCGCATCGCCATTTGGTGGTACCAAGGTGGGACAGGAACCGGTACCTCTTGACAACAGGACGGGGCTCACGCTGCTACATCGAAAAGAGGGCAGCACGTTCCTTCAGGTGCGCTACCTGTCCAGTAACCGGCGTAGCGTTCCATGTTAGGAAGACTTTAGTCCCACTGTTAACACGTACAGATTACTGAAATACTCAATTTATAAGCAACTAACCAGCTAAATATCAGAAAACGAAGTTCCAACATCGATAATAGCAAAGTTCAGCATTGAACACGTTGCTGAATCAGTTTCGTCCGCTTCTAATTCTCAAAACCTATTTACGTAACACAATTTTTAGGCACCAGCTCTTTTTAGCCACATATCCCGACCCTTGCCATGAGGTTTCCTTAACAAAAGGCTGCATTTATTTCCTGTCTCATCCTAGTCACGCGTTTTATCAGTCGCAGCCATGATTTAACCTTCACAACAAAAATAAGTGACGAATAAACATGTAACTCCTCATTACATACAAGCAGCACAAACACCCTCCGACTTTGGCTATAGTTACATTCCGGAAGGTGGGGCGCGAGTCGAATTTTGCGAAAGTCGGCACTGAGTGTGCGTACGGCCAGCCGTGTATGTGTATAGCATGGAATCCAATTTAAATCCAAACTCCACTCATAGTACGTTCAGACATTTAAAATGACAGGATATACAAGAAATAAAAGAATGAAAGCAAGAAGATGTGAACCAACAGCTTCATATTACGGTAAAAGGTACAACTGTCCCTGTCTATGCCATGGAGGCACATAGAGGGAGTAGAGGTAAAGCGCCTCTTATTCTTAACATCGGCACTAGATGGAGGTAAGTAGTTAACATCACGCCCCGGCCGCTTTCCCCCCGAAAAAGAGCCCCAGTACGCACTGAACAGGAGGATCAGTGGGTCCCAGAATTGGTCTGAACGTTTTGGAGAACAGAAAAGTCTCTTGATCCTGCCAGAATTCGAAGCCCGGGCCGTCCCGCCCCTAGCCTAATCGCTGTATGGCTCCCCACAGCGTCCTATGCTACATAAAACAATTCTATATCCCACAGAGCAACTAGCAGTTAATGGCCTTGGCGAGTCCCAGTGTTGAAGGAGTCCAGCTAATGTCTAAAAACAAGATTTAGACACCCGGAAAACGGGAAGGCATAGGGCCGCATTGGCCGATAGTGCCACACATCTGAACTGGTATTTAATGGACAGACGGAATTCAAAGCAACAAAGAATATAATTTCAGAATTCCAACCTCTCAACCGGGAGGTTATGTGTCATTTTAGGCACAGTCGCTACTATGTGGAGCGTCTGTTAAAACTGCTGTCCTTCCGTCCGTCCGCCCTTCTCTTTGTACGCATGAAACAACTTGACAACAGACGACAGGGTGTTTTTATGTAATTTCATAATATGGTATTTCAGTAAAGTCTGTCGAGCCATTTAATATTTCATTCATACCCGACAATTTCAACGCCAGTTTACACGAATACCTACATGCGTTTCTGCATGCATATCTTTAAGTACCTACCGAAGCGAAAATGTACGTTACAAAATTAGTACACAGAATCTAAATACACATGAATGTACAAAACACTTGTTTCAAAACCTTACAGGCTTCGAGATAACTAAACAAAAATTACACCGCGGAGAAGTTTCCGAACTTTTGTATTTAAGTAACAGGAGCACTCTCCGAACACAGACGAAGACTACCGCAGCCTCTTAGTCTGGAATGGGTACAACGTTTCGGAGAAATACCGAATTCATCTTCACAAAAAAAAATGGACGCAGTGTGTTGCTGGGCACACACATATTTACCACAAAAGCATTGTTATGTAACACCTCATATTTTTATATAATTAACCCTTTAAAGACGAAGCGTATCTGTTTTATATAAGGACTCAGTACGTACCGCGCTGTAAACATTGTCCTCGGTTATACAAAACAAATCTGTCAATGTTATTATAAGGCAAAAGTTGCTGTTTGTTCTGAGATCCGTACAAAACCAATCTCTTAATGTTTTATAAGGCAAAAGTTGCTGTTTGTTCTGAGATCCGTATCCAGCATATAAACACAATGTGAACCCCACGTAGAATTGTTGACTATTAAAACTGGTGGGACGTTAAAGTTACCGCTAGGCTTTAAACGGTTAAAAGTGACATGTAGCTCAACAATAACCCCCTCAGAATGCCGTGTTGCGTTTCCGCTGCAACAATACTTAAGAGAACGGGCCACAACGACACGTTACAGGCACACTGCCAGTCTTGTGAACTTCACCTGCTGTCAAGGACTGAATAGGGGCAACTGTATTATAATTTACAAAAAAAAATCACTGACCATTCTTGTGTAGCTTGTATTTCAGCACTAACCCGTGTACTGCAGATAACAGGCATCCTTCAAACTCAGCACTGTAAACACAATCTGATTAACAGACCAGCGCGCAGAAGTAACAGGCTTGCCAAGTGTAACCCAGTCTTGCTCCCACAGCAGGATTTCTCACATTTATTTTCTACAACTGGTTGGCTTTTGGAGGGACGAAAGAACAGTGCTACGCTCTGCAATGCGACATCGCGCGTAAACATCGCCCTCTTTTTAAAATATATCTCTCTGACAAGTAACAACAGATAACTAGACAGACAAAATGGCCGAGCTAGCAATATGCAATTTGGTACTGGGCCAAAGGAATCACACTCACATTTAAAATTTTGTGGTAGAATTGGGCAACGTTGTGTCAACGGGAAACTAATTTGGACAGGAAAATGAAGAGCACTGGCTTTCCATTGTTTGCTTATGACACACGTACTCCAACTTGGTTCAACTTTCAACCAGCAGGAGGTCTTTGTGTAACCTCGCGTGTGGGAGTAATGAAATGCGCCGTAGTGGAAGAGGTTATGTTTCTCTTCGTTCCATATGTCAACTCTTATACACGTTTGTCACGTGGTCCAATTCTTTAACATTCAATCCAGGCCTAAAACCCACCACATATTGCTCTTAACGCCCTTAAGACTAAAAACAATGTCAGAGTAGTTTCATATCAAGTACTCTCAGATTTCCGAAAAAGCAGGACTTTGAAGATTTCTGGGCCTCGCCCGCTTTTGTTTCCGTTAGGAGCGGCTAGAATTTTGAGTTGACTCCTAGGTTTTTGAAAAAAAAAATGTGTACTCCTACATTATCACAGTGTCTACAAAGTTACTACTTAACCTTTTAAAGCCTAGCGGTAACTTTACGTACCACCAGGTTTAACATTAAAAAATTCTACGTGGTGCCCACATTGCGTTTATGTGTTCTGTACGGATCTCAGAACAAACTGCAACTTTTACCTTATAAAACATTAAGAGACTGGTTTTTATAACCGAAGTGGAGAGTGTTTACAGCGCGGTACGCACTGAGTCCTTATACAAAACAGATACGCTTCGTATTTAAATGGTTAATTAAATAATCAATTAATGGCGAATGCCACAAAGAAAATTTAACATGTACTGGGGAACGCGTTCTGCAGTGGCGCTGAAATATATGTGCCATGTTATGACACAGACCGTGCATATGCAGAATTCAGAGTGTAAATTTTAATGGGTTTAACCAAATACATCTTGCTATAGCACTGAAATATTTATCACGCCTTATTTCCACTTAAAATAAAAAGAAGCTAGGAAATTTCTGGACACCAGGAGGCGTATTGCGCACAATTCTTTCACGCTAGCAAGAAAAAACCTGCTAATCATATCGCAAATAGCCGCAGGCCCGTCACATGACGGAGTGCCATAATATTCACGCTATACCCAACGGCCTTTTTTATGGGTCGTTTCTTTAGTCTTACAGCAAACCAAGAACTAACACCATTCTATCGTAGTGCTGCCATCTGGTTGTGGTAAGTTACATGCTCGTGCTCAAATATTTCTTCAGCCTCTGCACATACCTCCCAGAGAAACATGGCAAACGGCATGTAACCCCTCACTCAAACACCCAATCACAGAGTTACACACAGAAGAGTGTTAGAGTTAGAAAAGTGGTTAATAAAATAAAAATCGTAACAGAATTGGGTTTACAAATATGCATATTTGCAAGATTAATAAACATAATACAACAAATAAAAGCAAACTTTCATATTCACAAAAATAAGAGACGCTGTAGGTACAACACAGCTTCAATACTTACATTAATCTACTTTCTATGTACTGTAATTTCTAGAAAACTGATGGTCGCTCAGCAAGTCAACGAATTCAAGGAACAAAAGGCTCACAAGAGTGTATTTTTAAGCCGTTAATATGTTGCACCGTCCCGACTGGTACACAGTTACAGACGTTTAGAAGGAGCACAGTTCCTCCATTCCCAGCGACTAGTCGTTCAAGAGCAGTAGATGAAGGCACGGCGCATCTGCCAATCGGCGGCGACCTTCAACACAGCTGTGAGAAACTCAAATTGGCGTTCTTTACCCTGTTCACAATAGTCCGCCACAAGACCGTACTCTGAGGCACGTAAATTCAGTCTACACACTGATAACATATCTGTTTAATATTCAGTCAATACTGACTTGCCATCTACACATAGATCTCCCAAGCGCTCCGTATCCTTTAGATTTCCAAAATAAAATTTTTTACAAATTTCTGACTCATGCGTGGTATATGCCCTGCCTATCTCTGCGTCTCAGATTTGATCATCCAATTTATACTTGGCACAGATACCTTGCTGTGTTAGGAGGCTGGACCTCACAGTACATATTCATTCTTTTTCCATACCTAAAGTTTCAAGTAGGCTAACCCTTACGCCTTCAGGGCATAAAAGACTCATACACAGTATGTTCTCATTGCGACCGACATGGCTGTTATCAGTATGAAAATTATAAACAAAAGTAGGTGACACAAACCTATGTAGTCCCGGAATTCAGGACCAAGCCAATTCGTAAAATATTATATATATTACAAAACTGGCAGTGTCGAACACGATTACGAGGAATTAATCACAGAGAAGTAATTACAGAGATCTTATATTTTGTGCTTGGCAACAAGATTGTAGCTACTGTGAATAAATGGGCTTCACAAATTTAATTAAAACTAAGCCCCCCGGCCTTCTATGCCGAAAATTGTGATTATAGAGAACTTAATTTGTATTTAGTGTGCACACAAAATATTAACACTGACACTGCTGTCATGTAAGACATTAAGTAACAATATTTTAATACAGTTACGACAAATTAATGAACGCATTTGCATAATTTATCATCCTTCATTTAAGGCGAACAGTCCGACATATGAAGCTGCTGGGTCTGCAACTAGCTGCACTCTACTACTGCTTCATGGAATTTCAAAATAATGAAGTAGGCAAAGAAATGACACACGCAAGGGATTCATAAACATTGGGCGATTAGCGTATGAATTTTAATTGAACGTACAAATATGAGTATTTGACAGGAATTTTAAGAAATTCCGTCCTATATATTCATGTCAGAATAGTTCCTAGAAAATTTATAGAATCTGTCACAACCACGTAGAATATAAGCCACCTAATAAAGGATACACGATCATAACATCCAGCAGGAGATACTGAGAAGACGTAGAGAAACGGTATCGAACATAGGCAGTACACAATCCAATACTCAAACAGGGTACCTAAGAATACCAGCCTATAACAGCATTGCTGCACCAGCCTGTCTGGTGTTCACGTTAGCTGAACTCTGTTTATTAATTCAGATAATGTTATACAGAAGTAAAATATTTTGTAGCTTTTGTTCCCAGGCTTTTGTTCTGCGCATTATAGATGCATTTGATCGGTTCTGTGTGACAATACAAAGTGATGCATTGCGAGTTCATTTGTCCCCAATGAGCTGAGTGAGAAGTCAAAAACTGTTACGCTACTGTGTCAAAAACACTGGCTACCACACTAATCAATACGGGTTTGTTGATAATGGGGGACAGTTTAACTCTGTTTGCTGTGAGCACGAAAGATTGGGAAATATAAGACCTGCCAGGAAACCAGCCGAACACTTTGCTGTGGAGGAAGATGAAGGTACAAAAGGAGGACGGAGTAAACTGCATAATGAGGAGATTTACAGTTGGCATTCTTAATTAAATACAGCATTATTATGAAGAACAGATCATGGAAGGTGGGCTGGGCAGCGCATGTTGCAAGCATACTATAGGGCCTGTATGGCAAATATGTAGAAATCTTTAGTCGAAAAGACCGCAAGGACAAGCCCTCCTTGGAGATCCAGGCATGTATGGAAGGATAATATGAAAATGAGTCTTACGAAAAAAGGATGAAACTTAGTGAAGTGGGCTGGCTGGTTCTTGTGAACACGGCAATGTGATTCCGGATTGAAATAAGCCCGAGAATTGATGGACCAGGTGAAAGACGTTTAGATTCTCCAGAAGGACACTTTTCTACGGACAGGCTTAGTCACATTGAACCGACACAAAAAACATAGGAGCTATAGCTTTCCTCATCCACGCCATGAACCTCGGTACTGGGTGGAGACGAGTCGTTAACTTCACTCCCCATCTGTTTTAATCCCTGAACAGAATCCAGGTACCCATCGACTGGGTGGAGATGAGTGGTTCACTTCACTCCCCATCTGCTTTAATCCCTGAACAGAATCCAGGTACCCATCGACTGGGAAGCTGGGTGGGCCCCACAGCTGGCCTGGACGTTTCGGACAAGAAGGAAATCTCCTGCCCCTAAAGGGATTCCAACCCCAGACCATTACGCTCGTAGCCTAATCGATAAACCGACTGCACTTCCCAGACTCCCTACGAAACCAACATGAAACTAAACTAGATCGTCCGAAAAAAGAAGTCAATTTAACAGCATTTCGCATTGTTATTTCGGAAATGAAACGTACGAACGTACAGACACAATATACTGTATATACTACACCTTAATTTTATGCATGCCGCGTAAAAGAATGCGCGGAACTTACTGACTTTATAAGAGCATTATGCAGAAACCAAATTCCAGGAGAACTTTACTTTTGTTGCGTGCGGGGTGTCGACAAAAGTACCAAATTACAACTTGTGAAGTTACTAACTTTCATGAGAACAATTCCCAGCATACTTTAAATATATAAATCAGGACACAGCGGCGTTGAATAATGTGACAGTAGAATCTGCTTTTCATTACGGTTTGCAACTAGACAAGGAAAGAGCGCTGAGTTTTATAATGCCCAGATTTAGTTAAACGTCTAAATGAGAGCGGAACGGCGCGCGCATAAACCCAGAACATTTGCGAGTAGCGTCCCTGGAAGCGACAACACACGCCACGCCAATGGAGTATCAAGAGCTGTCCTTAACCAAACCGGGCCTTCAGATTCAGGACACTGCTCTGCCTCTGACGACTCACGACTACTGTAGAACTGATTGAGTTACTTCGGCGAATGTAGTGGCTGACCGGCAACCAATACACCTTTTATAGCTGAAGCAAATTTTTAATGAACTGTAAAAAAACATGAATTATCGATTTTGCTCTACTTTAATGCGCTCTTGAATATCCCAAACACCTCCCGCCCAAAAGTTAAGCAAATGAAGACGAAACGATTGGTTTTATAATCGGCTACAGAGAATATTCACAGAACGGCTGTCTGTGTTAATCTTTAATTATATTTCTATAGGATCGTTTTTTAAAGATCAAGTTTAAATTTCAACATTCCTTCGCGCAAGCGTGCCAATATTAGAAAAAACGATCCTAAAAAAAAGGCCCACTTCTGAAGACCCTGTACATAAATATTTCCTAATTACAGGAGAAAAAATACTGATTTTTGCGCATCCACAACATTTGCAAAGGTCAGACATTTACTTCCGCCATGTCTGTCAGTTTATCTATTCGTCTGTAACAAATCGAGGAACCGTACGAAGGATGATCACGGGATTTCATATTTGCAAGTTCTACTAAAAGTTATTGGCGTTTTCAGTTTTGGTTGAAGTAGGATCTACAGGCATTTCTGCCAGAATTTCGAGCTTAAGAAGCTACACTGTCGTACTTACCGCAGTGAAAAGCTTTGGACCAAAACTTACAGAGAAACGAAAAAGTACACATTACATGCAGGCCTATATATACCGCATACTTTTTCAATAATATTGAACGGTTTTCGAGATAACTAAACAACCGTCAGCCGACAAATTAGAGCTGACACAGAAAGCGAACGTTTTATAATTTTTTGAACTAGTTTTTGTTGTTCATACATGACCGATGTTCCAGGCTATCCCATAGCAACGTTTCCTTGCTGGTGGATACATGTTCACAGCTAAAAGGATAAAGTTAATTAAAGCATCCAACATATTTTTCATTTTTGTCACTACAAACGAAGAAAATGTCAATAAGCATTTCCATTCGCTTCAAATAGAATAACTAACAGATTTGAACATCACAGAATAAATTGCGCTATAAAATAATTCGAGTTAATATTGGAGAAAATATAAAACTGACAGTCGTGCAAATGCGTGAATAGAAACTTATGACACAAATACTTGCCTTCAGTATTATGGAATATGATAACATTACTCGGATAACACAGTGGTTCTTAACCTCTTTTGTGCCATGGACCCCTTTGAGAGCCTGGTGAAACCTACGGAATCCTTCTCTGAAAAATGTATTTGAATGCATTACATAAAATACACAGGTACAGAATCTAAATCTATATTATAGACTGTATTACACAGGAAACCAATTATGCTGAAATACAGATTTCATAATACTAAAAAATAAGGAATATGTAATATGGCAATACCTGGTCTTCTTTATTAATCCATTGAGGGGTCCGTGGACCACAGGTTAAGAACCACTGGGCTAACAGTATGACTTACCATGGCACAGGCGGCGAACTTAGCATATAGGAAAGGGATATAACGCAATTAGGGATATGAGACCTGAAGAGAGACGACCAGTTGTAAGACACAACTGTAGATTGTAGAGAAATATTAGAATTGATAGTAGATTAATAGGGTGAAGGGACGTGGACTGAATTTATCCAACCTGAGAGCTCCTAACCATGAAACAGATTTAGCACAACCACTCAGTCACGACATTCAATTGCTAGATCTGAAATCAGAAGTTCTTAATCACCATTCGACGCTGTGTAATATCCCAGAAGAGCGCAGATTTCAAATGACGAGATTTTACAGAAAATCCGCCCACATCAAAGCATCACTTACACGTATGCATTTAACAAATCTACTACTGTGGAGTCCCTGTATCAAAATTAATCGTTCGGAAAGCAGTAGAAGTTACAATCGTTCTTCTCTGTTATATTTTACCGTCCTTCGAGCAATATTACTTCATGCTAAAACACTAATCACCAACAAATGCACAAAGAGAGTTTTATCATAAAATCGTAATACACTCCTACATGTTTCGACCCTCCTGGGTCATCCTGCACTGAGTGCAGGCCGGGATCGCAGAGGATTCACGCCTCCAAAAACAACACAGCACACAGTCAACAGCACGTTTTCACTCAACTGTAAAGTGCAACCTTAGTGTAACGATAACAAAAAAGTTCTCCCTGAAGATGACCCAGGAGGGTCGAAACATGTAGGAGTGTATTACAATTGATGATAAAACTCTCTTTGTGCATTTGTTGGTGATTAGTGTTTTTGTATAATATAGTGCACGGATATGGAACACATTAAATTACTTCATGCTATTAAATGTTAAACGAATCTACAGAAGATGGAGTAAACAACTGAATTATCATCACTTTTATGATGAGGTAAATTTAAAAGAAGAGTTACCAAACCCCTGTTTTGTTAAAGTATGTATATCAGATTTCATCACTCCTTCCGTCGAGTTAATATTCATAGAGCTGATGTTGCGTTGTTGACGTAACAGCCCAGTAATAAACGAGTTTGTGAAGTAAAGACTTCCCGAATGCTACGTCTGCATGAGAACGGAATATTAGCTCGTATACCGTAGCCTTGAACAGAGCAACTGGAGCTTGGATCGAGTCTACATTTTCGCCAGATCTAGGCAACGAAATGTAAATTACATGAATAAGGGCAACAGGAAATAATAACGTAAACGTAAAGAAACAACAATGTAAAGGACACAACAATTAAAAATTCACTCGAATTGTTATGCACACCTTTGTTATGTAACAGAGTACACTTTTCTTAAGACCACGCAAAAATCTAGCAATGTCGGACGAGTAATGTTGCCAGTTACTGCGAATTAGGGCCTAGGAATCGTTGCCCAGTTCTTATATCTGGCAATCTTGCATTTTATCGGCAGTTTCATGTGTTGTGACAGCAGCTGTAGAAACAAACTCTATGCTGTCTGTATGAGCAAAACTTCACCTTGCCTATTTTGTCTTGTTTTAGGTAGGAAAAAAAAATGGGGAGTTTGTTAACTTTCTTGTAACATGCATTGGTTCGAACCCGCAGGCCCCTTTATTTCCCCATAAGAAAAAGCATCGAGACCGCGATGGCACGGTCCCATTATTTAGCTACACGTGGTCGGAATACAGGATAGGTACCAGGAACAAACAAAAACGTTGCTCAAAATACACTGCAGATTTTATGCACGTGCCGTCTGCAACACTGTAAATGTTACAATGTTAACCTTCCAAACTTCAGTGTCAAACTTATATACCTCTACGCGAAAAAAGTCTGAATTTTTTGGACACGTGTATTACTTCATGTATGTGTCTGGTACTACCATGTTCCTACACAGATTAGTTTTTGTGACGGGGACAGTGTGTTGTGTATGTGAAATATGAACTCAGTTTTAGAATATAATTTACACTAAGTTTACTTTGTCGACGGTAAACAAAGTATTTCATACAAAAACCTCATTGAAATTCGCTGGTTGATTGACCGGTAAAGTTACGTTATTGAATTCGGAAATGTCTGGTTCGAATCATGGCAAGTCACAAGCTATCCTGATGGCAGTTTACGTGGGTTTCCTCAGTCTGTCAAGGAAAACTTCGGGATAATACCTCGAACTGGCCATACCCGCATCTTTTCGAATATTTCAAATCCATCATTCATAATCATCCTGCCATATAAACTTTGATTTGAGGCTTCCGCCGCGATGTTGAGGATATCTACGCTCTTCTGGGGTGTTACGCGGCGTCGTAAACAATTACCACACGACGCCGCGTAAGATCCCACAATAGGACAGATCTCATCTTGCCATGTGACTGCAGAGTGCGATTTACAGGCAGCGTCATGAAATAACACACGAAAAAAAATTATTTTCGAAAACCTATTAGAAGTCTGGTACAAAATTATATCTGCTGCTATGGTTTCAGAATTATGATATGGATATATGCAGGACAGCAGTTCTTAGGAGACTGAGGAGTGAAAGAGAGAAGGGGAGGATCATGGGAAAACAAGCGAATAGAGTTCGGCGTCTTGCAGTATAGATCGACTGCTCTTCCTACCCATGACGCCAGTCGCGCTATTGGTACAGTTTGTTTCACATGTAAATGCCACACATTCCATATAATTCAGAAAAATTCAAGGGACCAAATTTAAACCTGTAAATTCCAATAACAACGTTTTTGTAGCATTGTTATTCCAAAGAGATTGAAACCTGATGCCAGATCGGCAAAGAATAAACCATTTAACCCATAACACCTGGATGAGGCACTGCGCTACAAGGTGGAAGGTTGCGGGTTCGATTCCCGATAGTGTCATTGGAATTTTTCATTGGAACAATCCTTCCGGCCACAATAGAGCCTTGGCGTCGAGTCAGCCTCTATCAGAAATGAGTACCAGAAGCATTTCCTGGGGAGTAAAGGCGGCCGGTGCGTAGGGCTGACAACCTTACCACCTTCATGTGCCGATTGTCTAGAAATTCTGGTAGCCTCGACCTTCTGAAATCCTCAGCGCCTGTACAGGGATTGCTTTGCCTTTCCTCAGTAACTACATGCACCAAGTCTACAGTTTTGTAAGCTATCAACTAAATTCATAACTACTGTGTATTTAAAATCGCCACAACACTATCAGGGACCAATAACGTTCGCATTATTCTGCTTTGTTGCATATGCAGATAACATCACAGTCGCTTTAATATTCAGGCAGTCAGGACAAAATTCAAAGGGCTTTAGCTACGTCAACATAACCCAAAGTATATGAGTAAAATCACCAACTAATGCACTTTCTAATCACTGTTATTTCCCGATATGTTTCGGCGTCCAGTGACGCCATCATCAGGGGGTATTCATTGTAACTGGCACACGATGTCCAAATGGTTCATCCTGTGCTAGTTACAATGAATGCCCCCTGATCATGGCGTCATTGGACGCCGAAACATGTCGGGAAATAACAGTGATTAGAAAGTGCATTAGTTGGTGATTTTATTCATATAGTGGAAATGCACGGTGAAAACAATACAAAAAAAACATAAAGTTCTTCTATTTCAAGAATGAGATGGGCGGGGCATGTAGCATGTAGGGAGGAAAAGAGAGGTGCATACAGGATTTTGGTGGGAAGACCTTAGGGAAGGCGATCATTTGGGAGACCCAGGCGTAGATGGGAGGATAATATTAAAATGGATCTGCAAGAAGTGGGATGGGGACATGGACTGGATTGAGCTGGCTCAGGAGAGGGACAGGCGGTGAGCTCTTGTGAATGCGGTAATGAACCTCCGGGTTCCATAAAATGCGGGGAATTTCTTGACTAGCTGAGAAACTGTTAGCTTCTTAAGAATGCCTGTGCTCCACGGAGTTAGTTAGTTAGTTAGTTAGTTAGTTAGTTAGTTAGTTAGTTAGTTAGTTCTATTTGAATTAATCGCTGCACCTGATGTGAGAAAACAGGCAATAAAAGTTAATTTGCATATCACTTTAGCAGGCCCACACGTAGAAATGAGAATTTCCATCACACTCAACAGTTCTTCACTCAGTCGTATACTCTGCATATTAAGCATCAGTGCATTTCATCGTGGCTGCAAGCAATTCCTATTGATAAACGATAGAGGGCAGTGCATTAACTGATGAATTACTTGATATTTTCAGTTACATTAATGGAAGATATAATAACATAATACAGAATAAGTGTCTGTCTGTGCATTCAAATCCTGGTAGCTCCTCTCCAGCATTATTCTCTATAGGAATGATCGGTATTATGTTCGTCTTATTGCATTGCGTACAAAAAGCAATTTGAACACAGAACATGAGAACACAAGAGGACAGCTGCACGATACGTAATAAGAGTCGATCGGTGTGTTCAAATTTCAACACATCGGAGCAGTAATCTTTAACCAGTGAAGTGAGGACACTAAGTTATGTACGTTGCAAAACTTAGGCTACTTGCACGACAGAGCGAGCTTTGAAAAATTGCTGGAGTTAAAATCATATTGCAACGATCCATGAATCTGGTAGAAAGAAAGGGTGACAAACGCCTGCGGAAAACTATACAAAACGGCTTTCCAACGACTGGTGTGCTTGAAAAAAAATGCACCAACAATTGTGCACTGTACAGCGAGCCGAATGACTCCTCTCATACTGTTCCCACGGTTGGTCTATCTGACAAACATTCGTCCTCCGGCACTGTCTGGTAATAGCACTTCCGAAAACCCGCAGTCCTTAGTTATTGTCTGTTCTCGACAGCACAGTGTTCAGTAATTAGTGTACTGCTAACAGAATCACGTGAAATGCGAAAACGTAGCTGGTATAACGACTCGCTACGGGATGGATGGTTCGGGGTTCGAACACCGGTGGGGGCTAGAGATTTTATATGTCATAAACCCCTCAATATCCGCTCGGGGGACTATCTAGCCTCCTGTTCGATGGGAACCAGGGTCCTCTCTCGGGTGTAAAGAGGCCGGGGCGTGGGGTTGACCACCCACTTCCATACAGCGCCGAGGTTAAGAATGGCTACAGCTATGTCTCTGCTCCCACTGTGTGCCTTTACGGCAGTTGCGGGGTGACCTTTACCTTTACTAATAGACTCGGAAAGATATTTACACTCTTGATCAACCTACATCTTACTGGAGTTCCATACACGGAACACACGCAGGGTAACGTGCCATGAATTTACTTTACAAATCTGGGACACAATAAAATTTACGGTATTTTAAGACATACTGCACGGTATGAGTTATTTTCATAAAAATGCTGCTGTTTTCATAATTTTACATTTTTCGTTTCAAATAATATTGACGTTTATTCTCAAGTACGCGCGGAAGTTTAAATACCTCTTCCTTGTTTATAACACACAAATAATTTTGTCCTGAAGGCGGAGGCAGCAATTTCCTCCGAAACGCTACTACCTACCTACTGAATTACACAGCGTCACATCTGAGGTGATAAGCGAGAAAGAAAACTGATTTTCGTACAGCCTGTCTTGCGTGCGCAGTGTCCATGGTATCTTGACGGCGTATCGCGAAGTAACTAGGCCGTGACAAATCGATCGCTGCCATATCACAATCCATCATGTTAATCGCCCACAATCAACGCCATAAAACAGTGCCGTACAACAAACCCTTCTATTAATCACTCAACCGAATAAGAGTAAAGCATCAGCCACAGCATACTACCATCAAACTTGTAATAAATTGAAAACAGAAAGCAATGCCGGTTACACCCCATTGCCGGTACGTTACTTACACAGTTACAGATGATATGTAAGCATCTACACACATACTCGTACATTGACTTCTGTACTTTATGGCTCTACATTTATAAGACTGCCGATCCCAGTGGCCACGCGGTCTAAGGCGTGGGTCTTTGGCTGAGCGCTTGCTGGGATTGCGGGTTCGAATTCCGCCGGGGGCATGGATATCTGTCTCTTGTGAGTGTTGTGTGCTGTCAGATAGAGATTTCTGTGATGGGCTGATCACTCGTCCAGAGGAGTCCTACCGAGTGTGGTGTGTGTCTGAGTGTGATCATGAAGCCTCGATAATTAAGACGCGCTGGCCCACTAGGGGCTACTGCGCCATAGGGGAAAAAATTATAAGATGGATATCACTAACACTATGTAAACGCTGCAGTGCATTTTGTTAGAAGCGTACCAACACTTTGAAAGGAACAGCTGCTTTAGTGTAGAAAGGTGCCAAATTCATGGAGTGATTCTTAACCATTCAATGGCCACCTCGGTGCACCTATGGACCTGTAGTTTTTCACACGCTGCCGGCCTCGGTGCACCTACAGTCGTGAACGTATTTACCGGTACTACAAATTTAAAACACCTCCACCCTGTGCCATAGTTAGAATTTAAAACCCACCGTCATCGAAAGTTTAATTATAAATGTTGATAGTTACAGAACTTATAAATGGGTTAAATTTGATGTGAGGAATGTACTGACGGAAAATTAATTGTATAATTGGCTTTGATTAAAGACAGAAATTTGTTTGTGGCTGAAGTGGGAAAAGGAAAGTGATATGGAAATTAAATAGAGAGGAGTAGGATAAAAATGAGTATGGTTGTTTGTGAAGTGTGAGAAATATATCGAAAACTTATTAATGTGTCGTAAAGTGTTCTAAAGTAGAGGTCAATCGTGTGAAAAATCAGGCGTCAATGCGGGAGCGTTCTACTGTTTGTATTGCACACATAACAAACTGTAGCCTATGTGTCATACTATCGCGGGTGTGTGAGGAAGGTATACTAAGTCAACAAACAGTTTTGACAAAAATGAATACAAAAGTTTGGTAAGCAAATAAGATCTCCTGAACTTAACAAAAACGAAGAGACCATACTAAACAATTAGTGAATGGACCTAAGGGGATTTTAGAGGTTAAGGAGGTGACAGATATGGACCCAATATTTCAAAAGTCTCGTTTTTAAAAAAAGTGAGCTTACTTGGTTTCCCTTGTACGCCCACGATGTATCGTAGCACACGCAAAACTTTACTTTTACCCATGTCAACACCCTTAGACCTATGAATTTCAGGTTGCAGAAATTTAAAACTCGAGTACCTCACATTAAGATTGAGTCTGCATCACAAAGAAAATTGGTTACTATTTTAAATGAAACTAATTGATATTTTTTCTGATAATTATAAACGAAACACACAAGAAAAGTGTGAAGGAAAATTCGGGGTCTCTCAGTATTAAAGCCGATAGTATATGCAACAAAAGTTTTGGAAACTTAAAGCGCATACAAGAAAGTGCCATGAGTTTCGGAACGACAGATTTTATTTGCAACAAGCCAATATTAGGACGGAGGACACTTAACCTTTTAGAGCCCAGCAGTAACTTTACATACGACCAGGTTTAACATTAAAAAATTCTACGTGGTGCCCACATTGCGTTTATGTGTTTTGTACGGATCCCAGAACAAACAGCAACTTTTGCCTTATAAAACATTAAGAGACTGGTTTTTATAACCAAAGTAGAGTGTTCACAGCGCGGTACGCACTGAGTCCTTACATAAAACAGATACG
The DNA here is from genome assembly GCA_013340265.1 of Coptotermes formosanus. Lineage (NCBI taxonomy): Eukaryota > Metazoa > Arthropoda > Insecta > Blattodea > Rhinotermitidae > Coptotermes > Coptotermes formosanus. Next base: position 828,165 of record BLKM01000897.1, read on the forward strand.
TTTCGTCTTTAAAGGGTTAAAGTATCAAACATCGCGTCTGTAAGCCTACTCCAACGCAGATAACTTCACTTACATGTCGGTCCGCGGTTCATATAATTCGCTTCGCGGTTTTTGTCGCCTATATTGAAAGCTGGAACTTGTAACGCACGAGTTGCCAGACGTTGACAGGGTCTAGAAGTTCCGTTTACCTGTCAGCCAACTTCTGTGACGTTCAAATTTAGTGACATCGTAAATGTCTACTAGTGACATGTATTCTGCATTTCGTCTTGCACTGCATTTCTGCGCAGGGCCCTGGACATACTCGTAGAGCGCTGTAAAGCGAAGTCAAAATTTATCTTTCTGTTACAAGAAAGAAATATCTACTGTACATGATCCATAACCCGTGAATTAATTGAATGTGTACATAATATAACAATACCAACAAAATGCACATCAGTGAAATAGTTTTTGTAAAGAGTACCCTCCTACACGTTTTTGCCACTCATGTGGCTATCTTCAGGGAGATTATACAAATGACAAAAAGTTAAATGATGTTCTTACACACGTAGTCTCTGTGTCACCTCGCCGTACAGGAAAATCTGTCTTCTAGAACCAAACTGAATTGGTACGACTGGGGAGTAAGGCTCAACTTTGTCCTAAGGAAACAAGCCGGCCCATGGCCAGCGTCCTTCTCGACCTTCAACATGTTGCGTTACCCCCTGCAGAGGTCTCTTTGAAAAGACGCTACAACAATTTTGTAAACAAAATAACGATGGGATGACGACTTATGGTTGGTTACTTGACGACGCTGTTATTAACTGAGTCGAACGGTAAGCAGAATGTTGGAATAGGATTTTAAACAACGGATCGCTGTCCACCCAACAGTTATGCCGACATCTGTCTGGAGGCACTGAGGAAGGCTACAAGAAACCTTAGGATAGCCGATGACCCGGACCAAACTCGAACCAAGCATCTCTGGAATAAAAGTCTATAGCCATACCGCTACAGTAACCCGCTCGGTTGATGGCTACAGAAGCTAGCGTGACGAGGAATCACCACACAGACGTAACTGGAAGGGCTCGCTAGATGTTAAGGCGAGCAATTCAGTGTACGATAGGCGGGGGTATAGGTGGCAGGGGCAGAAGAAAAGTGAATACCAACGTCGGGTCAGAAAGGGAGTGCACACAATAACTACATGAAGCTGGGAGGATAATATTAAAACGTATCTTACATAAGCAGGTGACAGGACGTGGAGTGGATTAATCTGGTTCAGGACAGGGACAAGTGGTCGGCCCTTGCCAACACGGCAACGAACACTCAGGCTGAATAAAAGGAGGGCGATCCCTTGGCTGTTAGTTTCTCAATAAGAATTCTGTTTCGTGAAAGTAGTCGACCTTGTACTTTTAATTCTCATTAAAATTCTGTGAAAAACTGACCCAGACAATTGTGCTACTGACAACAAGCAAAAGCGGAAAGAATAATAACATTAATAATAATGAAGTGGAGAAAGAGAGAGGAAAACCGATGGGAAGAGGAACGTGAATCGTTCATTAACCGTTAGTTTACATTCATTACACGAACCAGTCCATAGCTCGTAAAAAAGACTGGGTGCTGTTTTTTAAAACATACAGCTAAATCACTACACTGTTGGAGCTGCTGCTGTGCGTGCCAAGAACGTGGTTATGTTCTAAGTTCAAAAAAACATAAAACATTCTGAAATTTCCAAACTATTTACCAACCTTCCGTAGTGACAATTCTTTAAAAATACATTCGTACGTCTGCAGTAACCACGTTCGTGATAAAGTACAGAAATCTGTCGAGAATTTCACTTTTCTTCACTCCATACACTATTGTTCAACATTCAGGCTGATTAATCCTGAGACAGTGTACTGGCGACAAAGCATAAAGTCAAAGAACACGCGATAGCATTACTGTATTTTAAGACTATTTTTTTGCTAGCGGAAGTATTTAACCCTTCAGCGAACACAAATAACTACGACATGCGTTTAATATCCACAAACAGCGCAATCCAAACGCAACGTGTAAACGTCTGGGCAGTCTGGTTCTTCTTACAAACACTGTTCCCATAGTTTATAATAAAGATGTAATTTTCTTGTAGTGCGATAAGAAATGAATATCTATATACTATTTAAATTTAATTTATAATTTATTTATATGAACTTTATGCGTCAAAGAGTAAATCGGAAGCCGAGTATTGTACCCTATAAATATACAGTGTCTCCTTTTTGTGCTATTCATACCGTACACACTGCCGCAATTAATACATCAACCGACTTATGCAGTTAATAATATACATTCAGAAGCAAGTATAAAACTGCTACATGTTTCGGCACCAGGGTTCCATCATCAGGGAGTTATACAGAACAAGGGAATGTAAGGCCAACAGCTAATCTACGTATCGTGTCTCTCTTCTTAAAATTATTAAAATATTAAAGTTCTAAAATACATAAAATTAATAATCATAACATTACGATGTTGTAACTTTAAAATTACCTGAAATGGCTCACTTAGAAATTTTAAAATGGATCTTCAAGAAGTCGGATTGGAAGGTATGAACTGGATTGATCTGGCTCAGGACAGGGACAGGTTGGGGGGGGGGGGGTTTGAATGCGGTAATGAGCCTTCGGGTCCCATGAAATGCGGGAAATTTCTTGACTAGCTGAGAAACTGTTAGCTTCTCAGGAAGGACTCTGCTCCACGAAGTCTTAAGACAGACCACCGCTTGCCAAAACAGAGTGAAGGTTTATTTAATATCTTAAAAACCCCACGTATTTACAGTTGATAAATACAAGCACAGAAATGCAGTTCCTTCAGAGACAGGCGTGCTGTTTGTGACGCCTTCCCAACTCCGACCATATCCTGAGTCACTTCAATGTACTCCGTTTTTACGAGTCCCTCCAGGCTAAGACCGCTTCCTTCCACATCCCTTACAATTCACTGTTCATTCATGATCCTTAACACTTGACACTGTACAGTCTCAGCCAGTGACAGCGTCGCTAAATGCACCTCGAGTAAACGTAACGCTATTGTAAGACACAATTTACCGTCATCCCGCCACCTGGTGCCTCCCCACCATGTTCTTCATTCCGTGCGCTTCTCTAGGTTATCGTACGGGCCCTCACACTATTACTGTGACACTAACGGTAAAGTGCGGTGCGCAAAACACATAATAATTTTATTGTGTATTTTTCATATCCAATTTCGTTTTTGTCCCTTATTCTTATGTGGTAATTCTGCACATCAGCAATATATTCTTAGGCGCATTCATTTTAAACCTCTCCCAAAAGTTATGATGCAGTTTATACTGCAGACCGCTCTTTAAGTTTATGTAAATGCTGGCAGCACGGCGCCGTATCGGCTATACGCGGCCATTTATTCACCATTTGCGCAAATATCCGTAATGTTTGAGTGTCAATTCGTCCATCCACAACTGACCCGACTCTCCAGCCTTGTACTATGGAGGTGTCAAGTTTGAATGTCGAGCCATCTACCGCTTACCCTGACATACGTTTTTCGTATTTATCTTCAGCCTCCAGACCGGTACGTAGATTTACTCATAGGTAAAAGGTAAAGGTAAAGCAGTCCCATTACAGGCCTGGACAGGCCCTGAGGGTTCCAGGAGTTTGAGGCTCGCAGATTTCAACACAATCGGCACGTGACGATGATAAGGCTGTCAGAACTACGCATCGGCCGCCTTTACCCCCAAGGAAATATTCCTGGTACTCATTTCTGTTAGAAGCTCAGTCGACCCCAGGGCCACAGTGCGACCGAAAGGATTATGCCAATGAAAAATTGCAGTGATACCGTCGGGATTGGCAACCGCGACCTTCCGGCTTGTAGCGCAGTGCCTCAACCAACTGCGCCACAGCGTGCCCCTTCCTGCTTACTAACACATACTTTAAAATTCGTCACTGACAGTGCGTCCTGTATTCAGACGAAATGCAAGATCCGTGTGACGCAGTAACGTAGCCGAGGTAACGCGGTTCGGTTTCCAGTAAGGGCAAGAGTGTTGCCTCTCCGCCAAATCAGCCAAGCCGGTTCTGGGACCCACCCATCGTCCAACTCAATAGGTGCCGGGGACACGGTCTGCGCAGTCAAAGTGGCCTGGGCTTGAAGCTGAGCACTGACCTCCATCTATTACTGATAAGAATGAGTGGAGCTATACTTCAGCTCCTGCAAATGCAGAACTATATATAAGACATGCAGTTGAAGTGGTATTAATCCGTCCTAAGCCTGAGTGACATTCCCTGCCACGATTACACAGAGTGCCTGAATATTCATAAATACTGTATAAAATGTAAAGTTTCCCTGCAGGAGCCATAAAGGTACAGCGAGAGTAGACGTACAGCTCCACTCATTTTTAAACTCGGCACCAGAGTGGTGCCTGTTTTGCTCATTGTAAATATGCGTATTATCAGCATCTAAACCAAACGATACACTTGGGTGTAGGAAATACAATTCAGAAAACAAGACTCGACTGTTTTTGTACAATCACAGACTTCTTATCACAATCTTCAAAATAAACAAACGTCAGTAGGAAGAGCACGGCTGACTTCTACACCTAATTTCAAAATAACAGAGTTCATATTTATTCAACATGCAAAACAAGAAATAGCTTTGCAAATTTATGAGTGAAATATCTGTTTTCATTTCTTCCTCATTTCCACTGCTATGGAAATAAGATGAGAATGTTTCCCTGCAAGAATGGAATGCAAACATCATTGCACTCATCCATATACAGAGCGATCTGAGCGGAATAGGAGCGTATATGAGCATATAACTCCTTATAAGGGCTGTAAGAGTATTTCGTGTTCAAGAGGTTTGGAGGAAGGGTAAATATCGCCGTGGGTAGAGGGCGAGGATAGCACTTTACCCTATTGCACTGCACAGTCCAATAACGTCACGTGGCATACTGACAGACTTGAGTGCCAATTCCTTTAACACAGAGCATATTGGCTACTCTGGCTGCTGGTGCAAACTGGAAATGAATATAGGTCTAGCTTCTAAGAAGCTTTCATGACGTGAAGTTCAGTGCAGACACTTCACGAAGACGACCAAAGACTAGCCGCCGCCAGATCCACACTGAGGTCCATACAGCATCTTTTACAATGGATAACGGGGTTATTTCTGTGGGGGTTAAGGCACAAGGGCACGAAGCTGAGCACTTACGTTCGTCTAGTACTGAGGAAATGTATAAGTGGAGTTATACCTTCGTTTTTCCCACAAGTATTTAAACCATAACGCCTAATTAAGCAAAAGGAAGGACTTTATTTACCGCACTGTACTTTAAATACGCAGTTATTTAGATGTTCTGAGATCTTATTTAAATATTTGTATATCCATACATTTAACGCGGTGTTCATCGGTGTCCGGTTGCTGAATATTAGCGCCTCTTTCAGTAAATTATACACTTCACTCAGATGCACCAAAATGAGCCCTCGGGGGGGGGGGGGGGATACTAACAACTGCAAGCATCGAAATCCATATAAAGGAAATTCCATGAAAAGAAATACACTGACACACATTTGTGTTTCAGTAATATCAAAATTCGCTTGTGACTTTCTCTAATTTCCCTGCCTTTTAAAAATTAATTAAATATTTAGGATTAAAAGTCTTCTGGGATAATACGTCGTGTTGGGCGGTAAAGAGTTACCATTAGTCAGGAACTGTTTGCCAGCCGACAGGGCGTAATATCGCAGGCGATTGATATCTTCATCAGAACCGCTGTGAGAACCTCAAATCTACAGTCCTTTATTTACAGCAAGGCCTTCAAGAACAACAAAACCACAGGCCTTTGAGTCGCGAATAAATATCCAGAAGTTCTAAAAAGCAAAGCTTGGAACTCTAACAGAATACCGTTAATTCATACGCCAGACGCGGAAGCACGAGAATTTACAACTTGTGAAGCCCCCAGAAAATCTGTGAGATAAGAAACAAACAAGTGGCCATTTTCTTTGAATCAGCTGTTGTAGAGACACCATTCACTAACCTCGTAAAAAGAGTAAGCAGTTTGTAGTCTTGTTACATAAGACGGAACTGAGTTACTTTTGAAAGTAACTTTACAGTTACGAAACAGTGAGAGGCAACTGGGTTACGTAGTTTTACCTCTCCTTTACAGAGTTCAATATGCAGAGGGCAAAATCCCAGTGGAGTGGAGGACAAACCGGGGGCGAAATAGAAACTACGTTATTGAGGTGCAGGAGAAACTGCGCTGCAGTGTGTCTGAAACTGTGCACAGGATGACCCTTTTTATTAATAGCAACAGAACGGCATAATTCGATGGAAGACATAGTTTAGTTTTGTGTCACTCATACCGTGCCTCTTCATAAAATTAATACATTAACCAACTTCTTCACTTAATAAACTACACTCAAAAGTAAGTATAAAGTCCTACATGTTTCGGCACCGAGGTATCGTCATCAGGGGGTTATCTGAAGAAAGGAATATAAGGCCAGCCGTCATCAGGGGGTTATCTGAAGGAAGGAATACAAGGCCAGCCGTCATCAGGGGGTTATCTGAAGAAAGGAATACAAGGCCAGCACGCTTATGTAGGTATTGTGTCGCCTGCATTAAAATGATTAAAATATCAAAATTAAAAAAGCATAACGTTGACAATCATAATATCACAATATTTTAAATTTAAAATATTTTAAAGGGAGATTTTCCAGGCAGAAGTTTCCAGTTGTTTACATTCTTCACGAAGCATGGATATACACATCTTTCTCGGTCTGTCGTGACCTGAGGAGACCTCGTCCTGCTAAAGAGTGTATGACGTGTGCGGGGTCAGGCAGTGTGGTGTACATACCACACATGTGTACGTGTTGTTTCACCTAAGTCCTTTCAGGGCCCTCAATGTTCACTTTGTTCCATGGAGATGATTAGGTTTAAGTTTAGGTTGACATGGCCCAGTATCAGTCACTTAAACACAAACACAAGGCAATATTTTCTCGCTTGTATTGGTCAGCCCTTGCGGTATACCATCGTGTATTGTGTAATATCCGTCCAGCCTTTGTCCTACACCAATATAGCAGCAAATACATTGGTTCGATACTAACCAGAAACTATAAATTTTATTTTATTTCACCCTCTTTTATACCAGAGTTCCAAAGCAGCCAGACAAGACAGGCAAGAAGAATCAGGAACAAAAAAGAAAACAAACTTTAAAAAAATATCCTATTCGTATTCTATGGAAGGTTCGACATAAAAGGCAAAGGAAATCCCCGTACTCCCTCCCCATCTCATATCTTGAGCAAGCCTCAAATCATATCGCTTTATTTCATTGCTATATTATTGTGCCTGAACTGGGAATCGAAACGTCACTCGAACAGGAACCAATTCATCTCGACTATGATCAAAGCCCGTAAGCAAGATCCGCTGTGGAGCTGTAGAAAACGTTTGAGACTCATAGAAAGCGAAGGTAATCAGATAACAAGCGTATTGGATGATTCTGGACCCGAAACACTAACTTGATTGCATTCACATGGACCATGAAGCCAAATGGATGTGTCCTATTGGATGTCTTCTGACGTCCTCTGACGTTTACCAAACCACACACACACACAGCCAGCATGTTAGATTTAAAACATGCAGGCTACTGTACCAATTCAGCACTAGTGCTATAGTTACCTTACCCTAAGAACTGTGACAGGGAAAGTAAGAAGCACGCAGAGATAAAAATAATGCTTCTGATTTGTATTTATGGTAACCGGTTCGACACTAAGCAGGAGGGTGCAATATCCGTGTTTCTTCTCACTTTTCCCTGTCAAACTCCAAAGCAATGCCTCACACTAGGGAAATGTCAGTTTCTTCTATGTCCAGCCCGATCCATTACCATTAATCATCCCATAATTCGATGCTACAAGCGCGGAGCTACCTGCAGCACGTTATGTTTAATATCACGTTCCATTGTCTTATTGTATTGCTTATTTTGTATTGTCTTTATTTGGACCAGTATTCAGTCTTCTCCATCCTACAGATATTAAACACACTTTGATGAAATTTAACGCAGAAACTCCACACAACACTTTATAGGGTAGTTGGCGTTAATAGTCCTTGTAGATTCTGTATTAACATTTATTACAGTATACTAAAACAAGGCCGATCCCAATGGCCGCGCGGTCTAAGGCGTAGGTCTGCGGCCGAGCGCTTGCTGGGATCGTGGGTTCGAATCCCGCTGGGGCATGGATGTTTGTCTCTTGTGAGTCTTGGTGTTGTCAGGTGAGATCTCTGCGACGGGCCGATCCCTGAACCAGAGGAGTCCTACCGTGTGTGGTGTGTGTTTGAGTGTGATCAAGTGAAAATAAGAACCCTCTACACCTACTGTGAATAAACAGGTAGAAGAGGGAAGGACTGCGGAACGAAACATTAAGACAAGCATACACATGAGCCATAATACTGCTTTAAAGAACACTTCAAAAGTACAAAGTCTGCAAAAAAATCGCTTTCACACTGAGAAGATCTGTTGAAGGAAAGGCTTAATTGAACTGAATAATTAAGACTACGCTAAACCCTGCTCCATTATGTGAAACAAACACTATATTCGCATGCAATTATTTTGTTACTCGATGTTATTCGTACTTGCCAGGAAGTCAAATCTGTGTATTTAACAAGTAATCAATATTACATTATTTAAGTGTCCACTGTTATTGTACACACTAAAAGACAATTAAGTATTTATGTAACTTACTGAATATTTGGTAAGAAAAACAGATCACAATCACGCCTAAGACTGTATACAAAATATTTATTGTACAACAATATGAAACATGGGTACGATTCAGAACTTTCAGAATACGCCCGACAGGTATAACGAACATGGAATCTACAGTTAATTAGTAAGACTTTTAAAAACATAACGAAGTAACGTTAATAATATTAATTAGCTATGTAACACAAGAAATGAGTAAAATAAGAATCGTGAGGTAAACCTCTCCCACTGGAGAAAGTGCCACTGGGAGAAGACTTTTTCCCAGGAGTTGATTTCCGTTTTTGTGTCTGTCAGTATTATCCCACCATTGCGCCATAGTCACGTCTCATTCATCTACCACTGACCCACATAATCTTAGGAACTGACTTCTTTATTATGTTTGTTGGGAGCTACTTGTAAAGTTCAGCATCACCTGATCTCTTCTTTAGGCACTGGGCCAACGTGCACACCGGGTACGAGAATCAAGGCATCCCAGACTGCGTGTCTGTCGGTCCACAGGGAGCCTCCCGAAGCGTAAGCACAGATATTGGACGTGACGTGACGCTATTGTCACTTGGGATTGTCGATCGTATTAGTCGCCGGCACAAACCGAACTGTAAGATAAAGGAGAATACCGTGTGAATGCGTGAAAGCAAGAAACCTTCCTTTTCTCTCTGCTTGCCGCTGCAATCCAATAACACATCATCGCATTCATCTTGCAGCGCAAGAGCGTCATAAAGGTTAACCTTTTAAAGCCTAGCGGTAACTTTACATACGACCAGGTTTAACATTAAAAAATTCTACGTGGTGCCCACATTGCGTTTATGTGTTTTGTACGGATCTCAGAACAAACAGCAACTTTTGCCTTATAAAACATTAAGAGACTGGTTTTTATAACCGAAGTGGAGAGTGTTTACAGCGCGGTACGCACTGAGTCCTTATATAAAACAGATACGCTTCATCTTTAAAGGGTTAAACATGTGTATTGCTCCTCAGCTGTCAAGTTTGAAGGCAGTTTTAAGTTTCGAGCGATTTTGAGTTTTACTTCGTCTGTCTGTATGAATGCAGTACCTCGATAGTTTGAAAGAATACCTTGGGAAATACCATGATAGCCCCTTGTACTATAGGCCTACTTTCAAACATGTTACATCACCAACTTCTTGTGTTCATCTAGGATTAGCCGAAGGATGCAATTAGGAATCTACTGTCAACAATTTAAACACAGCAATCCTTCAGTATAAGAACTGTCATTTTACAAGTTTTAATTCATAGGAGATGCATATATTAATACCTGTTCTGCAATATGCGAGTCAAATTTTCGCTTTTACGAGCTCGCTCTTCTCGAACACTGACGGTTATAACCGGCGCCTCTTCTGGCTTTCTTCGGCTGACTCATCTTCTCTAATGCGCAGAAAGCACCGCATTCTTCAGCGGTCTGCGCAGAGGCAGCAGCATCGCAGCGTCTCTCATGCTTGTCGTAGATTTTTGTGAAGTTCGTTCTCGGTGTTAATAATTTTACATCAACTAAATCTGAATGAATTTTTGGATATCATATTTATAATAAGAATTTTACTCAAAATTTATGCATTTTTATACTGATTTGTTTCTTCCCTCTGCGGCTTCAAGCTAGGCCTTGATAGTAATAAAAACTTCGACACCGCAGTTTTGTTTCATATCCTAATTGTAATTCAGCTTCCATTTATCATTCCCTTGTCCCGACAGCCGGCTTGTTCGCTTAAAACAAATGAAAAATTGGCCCTACAAAAAGGAAATTGTGACAGAAAGCTGAAAAGCTAATTTAATTGAGGGCAGAATATGCAAAACACAACAATTTTATTCCTAGCCTTCATACTGAAAAGTGGGCCTACCTCAGAAGGCCAGTCGCCAAAAAAATGCATATTTTTTAACCTCTTACAGCACAGCCTTTCCTGTATGTGCAATCTTCATTTTGTATTTTTCCCACAATATGTTTATGTGTACTGTATGATTTTTCAGAACTGACAGCAAGTATTTTCCTTAACAGCATTAACCGGACCATCTTTTTAATGGAGATGCAGTGCGCATTTTGTGAAGTAGGAATTGAATTCTTAAATAAGGAGAGGAATTTCATGTTCCAGAGGATTAATGGATCACTACAGGAAGGAAGGAAGGAAGAACTACGATAGAAATAAGGGCACAAAATAAGAGAAAAAAGCACTAAACTGATGAAAAATAAAGTACGAGAAAACTACAGAAACAAGAGAGTGATTTACTATATGTTTTATACAACGTGCAAATAAGTGTTTCAGAAACCAAAAGACAAGCCAACGCTTTCGAAACTACTACTGTGAAAGGCAGGGTTGCCGATCTGATGTTTGTGTCCCTTGCTCTATGCCAATGATGCACTTTGTTCACCATTCTTCTACTCTAAGAAGCTCGAAGAGGCTTCTTGAGTACAACACAATGTTATTATGCTCCAATTGAAACGTTCAACAGCTATCCGACCCCCCGAGGTACAGCAAGGCAATATCTGCAGCGGGGACGAATATCTCTTCCTTCTAAATGAAGCAGCAAATTGCTGAGAGCAAAAAAGGTTTAAGGGGAAGTAAGAAAGCTGGTAAGAAGGACTGGTACAAGTAATGCCATGGACCAGGATGTTACTTACGCAGGTATTACTTATGTAATTGACAAATTACACATTATTGTTGGAGAACTTGATGATTCATCGTCATCACAAAAGCCCAACATTTAACCATACCTTCATCATAAGCTATTTATCCAATGCATGTTTAGGTGGTGCACTAGACCTACAGGGCGAGAAAATAATTCCTTGAAAAGTGCATTAAATATTGAAAGACTTGAATACCAATTAACCCTGTTGTATTTCCCTTCCGAAACACGAGTACCTTTATATCCTCTACACGTACTAGTGAATAAAACACTTGATACTTAAGCTACTAACAACAGGGTTCAAGTATTGTTTTAAGTATTTTAAAAGTTTCAAATGAATAGAATTAATTTATTGAAATGAAAATTTCGATTTTCTGAAGCATAACTTTCCTTCTAATATATAACAAAAACATCTTTAACTTAAATTTAATTTCGTTTATTTCAATATTTAATTGGCTGAAAAACGCTCCTTTAAATCTTCTTAATTAGTTCAAAAGCTTCAAACTTTTCTCTAAAGTAAACGTTTCCTTTCAAATTATCTTGCAGTTCTTGTATGTAATTGGCTTAATCCCCTTCAGCTTTATATATGAAACTATACACTATCCTCCATTTCAACGTCAGACGTCCTTACCGCAGACTGTCTGTCATATAAGAACCTTAACAGCTTTTGTAAAGAAAGCAGACCGCTGAAGCTGGGTGCACTTATAACAAACAAGTTCCACTGAAAGCACTCCGTACTTTCTGTCCTATTCAGATAAAATTAAAACTGTTAAAGACTTGTCATTTATACTGAATCTATATAATAACTGCATACTGCCAAGAGAGGAGCTCTTGAGTAATGTGTGTCAGTATACAAATGAACAGGGTTGGGGAGACAGAAACTTCCACACTGCAGCAAGTGTATCTCAATACAGTAGTAATTGAAGGCGCGTTTCTCTGGCTGAAACCTAACACGAATCATTTCCTTTTATACGTAATTATAACTAAAGTACCAACTCCAATATTTATTTGCAAGGAAATTAATTATAAGCATTGGTATTATGTAAATTTATATAGAAATTAAATTTAAACTTATCTGGGAAGAGAATAATTATTCAAAGAAAGTGGTTTCCAGGGAAAACAAGCGTGCTAATTCAGTGACTAAAAACTCTTTACATGCTGCATACGAGAAGCAATATCCCATATTTGGAATATTTTTGTAGTATGATAAAATCAATGCTAGGGCAGACGCTACAGCTACATATCGCCAGAAACCCAAACGTCGTACAGTCCTGTAGAAGGGCATCAGCCTTGAGAAATGACCTGCTTCTTCCATCTTCAAAGCAGATTTCTGACAATGGAAGTAGCGTGTTCCTCGAAAGGTTTGTTATTTTGCACCACACTACATGACGCCACATCAGATAATATTAATCTCCGAATGTTTAGATAATGTAATTTTCGAATATGTGACACTAGGTTACCCGGCGCTGTACATCATCATCATCATCATCATCATCATCATCAGCAGCAGCAGCAGCAGCAGCAAGAACAACAAAAACAAGGCAAAAAACAAAAGCAGCAGCAGCAGCAGCAGCAGCAGCAACAACAACAACAACAACAACGACGACGACGACGACGACGACGAAGACAACAACACTGAGACTCCCATCTAGTCTAGTTTGGAACAAAGCGAATTTTTGTAGATGTAACTCCGCAGAATTATTTACGAAACCTCACTTCATTTTTTCCCCTTCAGAGGCTGAAGCGCAAGGCGGGATAGTACAAATATTTCTTGGTCGCGTCCTTCCCACGAGCCGCTCCGGAAAACAGTGGGGGAGGGGTTGCTTATGAAATAATTGGAATGCCGTTACCGGTAATGAATCCATGGCAGTCTCCTTTGAAAATATCGCCTAAAACTTGATTAACCCAAGAACATTTTGCCTAACTCTTACAGTGTAGCATTCAGTGCCACGTATCCGTCATTAAACTACGGGCACCGGGGAAAAAGATTCCGGTTGGTTGGAAACATCTTCGACAACAAGCGCACTGCCAATGATTTTATGTTAAATAACTGAAAATACTTCTGCAGCCATTCAAACATTATTCAAGCGCGAAAATTCTGACGGTACACCACTATCAATTTTGGTTGACGCAACGCGATTATGTGACTAAGCACAGACCGATATTTGCACAGTTTTGCCTTTGATAAGTGAACGCAATAATTTCTCAATGGAATGGGATTCTTTTACCAAACGGTACACAGGATGTGACGAAATTGGTACTACCTGATGTCACAGCCGTGTAATTGGTACTACCTGATGTCACAGCCGTGTAACTGGTACTATCTGATGTCACAGCCGTTTAATTGGTACTACCTGATGTCACAGCCGTGTAATCGATACGCTGCTCTATATTTGTGGTGACTTATACCGGGCGTTCTTCAACGTCGAGGTCACTTCATCCAACCTCTAGAGTGAAGAATTTATTATTTTAACCACAGGACAAGTGATATTAACACATAAACAATGAAAACGTGTCATAACCATATCCCATTTCATTCGATTCATTCACATTTCATGCAAATTATCGGAAAATGGTACAGCACAGTCAGTAGGCTAATGATGACATGGCGGACTGGACGACTGAGGTTTGGTTCCCAGCAGGAAGAACCACTTTCTGCCCGTTTTGATATTATAATCCCATATTTGTCTAGGTCTTCAAAGCGATCTCGTTTATTCACGTTTGCCGTTCCAGACCCTGCTGTACCCCATACTGCCATGTTCTGCCCATCTTGTCCTCCTTGATATGATCAACCCAAAAATATTTGGCGAGGAGTACCTAATCCTGGCAGTCCTGCTGATGCAAACTTCTTAATACTCCCGTTACTTCCCCCGCCTTAAACCCAACACCTTCCTCAGCAGCCTGTACTTGATTACCCTCAGCCTATACGTCTTTAAATTTTCGCGGCAAAAAAGAGCCAAGAAATTTGCTCGGGCTGTCAGCCCCGTCAGGTTGTTTACATCAGCCAGCGTTCCAGAGGCCGACTCTGTCTCCATCATCAGGGTCAGTTAGAAAGGTTTCACTGCATCCTGAGCCTATGTGATTCACTCAGTATGAGAGACCAAGCTGCACACCGTGCGAGACAACAGGCAACATCTTAACACCTTAACTTTCGTGGACAGGATATTAATATTTGTGAGACATGACACGGTCAAGGTGGTGCCTGTGACAGTTATTCTTCTGGGTCGTGACGCGGTGTAGCTCTGTCGTTAGAGTGACAGGCTACACTTTGGAAGATCGAGTAATCGTTGTTCGATTCTTGGCAGAGTCAAGAAACATATTACTTCAGCGAAACTTTTAGAACAGCTCTTTGAGTCCACACATCCGCCTAGCCAGTGGGTACCTGGGTCTCTTACCCCGCAACAAAGCCGTCGGGTTACCAAGCTGACCACTCACCCTATCTAGTGGCCAAATTCAAACGCATGGAGCTGTACCTCCACTCGCCAGCTGCCTTCATGGTACAGTGCTTAGCTCAGCATAAGGAAAATTTTACGATGAGATTTGACATTCCTACGGCGGCAGCCACGAATTAATGTTATTATGGAACGCGTCGTCATGTTGTCTGGTAAAGGTTTGCCAACACTTGTTGCGTACGTCAGAAAATTCCAACCACAATGTACGGCGTCACATCCCAGGACAGCAATCTTCGTATTAATATTTGTTTTAACGTCGAGTTCAATTGTCTGTAAAGCTTTATTATAAAGTATCAAGAGATATGTAATGCAGAAATGAATTATGGAAGTCAGATACTGAATGAACGTAAGGAGCGGCAGAGATGAAGACCGAATACTTCAGAGACTGAACGGATGCATGGGAGAGTGAAGTCTGACTGAATTTGTGACTGAGTCAGTACGAATAATCGGAGGCTGGATGAGGGAAAATGAGTGGGGCAGCGATTGATCAATAAATGGAATTGTGAGCAAATGAGAACGAGAGACTGAGTGGTGGACAAATGAGTGGTCATCATTGTGTCCGGTTTTGTGTTCGAGATTTCGAACATTTGATGGCGTTGCCTATGAGCAGCACAAAACGATAATGGGTTTCATACATTACATTCAAATCGGCTAAACCTATCCTCAGTGACAAGTGTAAATTATTTCTCGCGTTCTTAGAAGTTTCTCTCTGTTCAAATGTGGGCTATGTTTTACCACTACGTTCTTTGGACTGTAAGTGACCATGTTAACGCAAGAAAGAATCTTCTATCTGCACAGCCGGAACGTCAAAACTCATTAATTCAGTGAAGAAAAAACGCTTTGAACGATATCAACGATGCGTGTGTATATAACGAGAGTTTCGCTTGTCGTTGGGAAAGAGAAAGCTATACTACATCCACGGAAACAAGTCCGAAGGATCGACCTTCTCCACATCTATCTCGAGGTTTTCTGCTTCCACACCCAGAGTCTCCCTAGCCATTCTCTCCGTAGGACTGTTGGTAGTAACAATCACATTGTAACCTCTGTCAGTGGCAAGCGCTATGCGCTGGCAGCATTGTCGAGAGGGGACTGGAGGAGGACAAACAGTGAACAGAGCGTGGGAAGGTAAAAGTTTTCATCGCCATCACCCACGCCAATACTTTCCGTGTCCTCAGTGCAGTCACGACATTTCTCTCTTTTTATGGAATCCGAAAGTTTCTTACCACATTCACAAAAACCTGTCAACGAATCCCATCTTGAGCGAGGGCAGCGAAGCCCACAATCTCATATCTTCCCTTCATCTTAATATTTTTATATTAGATTTGTGTTGCTGCAGTTCGAAACAACACTCAAACGACAGCTGAGTCACTAACACACTACTCACCCTACAGGGAGGGGACTGCATTCAGGAAGATCTTTACTGGTAGCAAGGCCAACGAACTGAGAAATTTAGGCGCCCTCGTCTACAAAATAAGATGTAAATGGGAACACCGGGTGAAGAAAGTAGTATTGAGGTTGGGGGGAGGGGAGGAACTGGATTGTACGTAGGATCGATGGACAATAGATAACTCGGATGAGACTGGAACCTGTGTAAGCATAATAAATATCATAGTTACCTTTTAAAGCCTAGCGGTAACTTTACGTACCGCCAGGTTTAACATTAAAAAATTCTACGTGGTGCCCACATTGCGTTTATGTGTTTTGTACGGATCTCAGAACAAACAGCAACTTTTGCCTTATAAAACATTAAGAGACTGGTTTTTATAACCGAAGTGGAGAGTGTTTACAGCGCGGTACGCACTGAGTCCTTATATAAAATAGATATGCTTCGTCTTTAAAGGGTTAATATGTAATCGTTGGTAATACGGTGGACGTGTACTGGCAAAACTTGGCGTTACTAGGCACATCTAAAGGAATGTACGTGCAACTGAACTAAATAAACATTCGTTAATTAATTAATTCATTCATTCATTCATACTCTCCCTACAATAGACACAATATAGTCTCAGGCATTGACAGTTATAAAATATACACCCGCTCCAAATTTTTATTTGTAGTTATTACGTGCATAAAGGGCACAAAATTTTATCCGTATAATATGATAATAATTCTCGCCTTAATTTCCGTAGTTGGAACAACGAAACATGCTCCACTCGTGAAAAATTGATAATGCCTCTGCGACGGCATTCACGTAATAATTTTACGGACTACGTGGCGGGCATTTTGAAGCTGCGAGGCATAAGCAGTAATTACACTGCACACAATAGACGAACTGGCAGAGCCGTGTCTAGTTCAGACCGTAACACTAGTATTTAAGAAAACACTTTAACGACCAGTTTGCTGTTTCCTGCTTCAGCAGTAGGGCAGCTCTGCCCCCCACACACTGAACAGTTACAGTACTCACTAAACACGCCTAAACACACCCAGAACAAACTACTGAGATTCAGTGGCGTTGCTGGGGGAGAATGATGGCAGAAGCGTAAAGCTGACCACTCTCCTCACTTCAGTACCGACTTTAAGAATTAGTGGAGCTATAACTCCACTCCTCCTTATACCTTTATGTCGTGGTACTTGGATTAAGAAACGGGGCAACTTTACTTCATGATACGTGACACTCACGACGTCTTCCAGCAATGAGGGAAATCTGGAGCGAGTCTGATTGGAATGGATTGTTTTGTTTCACAGTACTGCATATTTTAAGGGGCTTAATGCGGCCGCCGATCTTCATGAATTATAGAACGAAAGCGACGGAGAACGCTGCCAGATGTCAGCACCATTGCCAACAAGCTTATTCACGATTAAGTGCCTTCACTGTGGAGTGCGGATACCTAAAAAAAAACAATGCATAGAGGCATGGTGGCCTCTAGTATTAACGCCCCATTACGGTATCCTGTCATACTACAAATACAAACAATCAGTGTAACAAGCCTCCAAACTGCACACTCCATGATTTTGTAACAAGAATTTACCACGGTATTCTTTTCCTTTAAAAAGCCGTACGATTTTACAGTTCACGCATGAATGTAATTTAATTCACGCTCATCAGAAAATTACAGCGTTCTATGCGCCGATACTGAAGGAACTGATGAGCACTCAACAGCATTATATGCAGATCTCTTAACAACGAATTTTATCCAAATCGGGCAAAAAATGTGAAGCGGAAGGATAGAAATTCACTGACGTCCCTAAGTAAAGTGTGACCTTCACCACCCCAATTTGCACGAAAATCATAGTGACTTAGTAAATATTTTTGTACAGCTCCCATCCCAAATTTTAAGCAAATCGCATAAAAAGGCAGATAATATGTTGAAAGCTACGTCTACGTCCATAACGCAAGTATGTCTTTCAGTATATCGATTTTCATTAAATTCGCCGTCACTTAAATGGCGGCGGACGACTGCTACGCCGAAAATTACCCGAAGTGGACGAAAAGCGTGAAACGTATAGGCAGAATTCCCTTTACGCCCTTAAGTAAAGTATGGCTTTCACTCGAGCCATTCTCGCCAAACTAAAATTTGCATAACAAAATTATATAACGATATCCTATACGAAATTTAGTCCAAAATTGGTCAACCATGAAAAATGTGGTAGAAATTCATTTAAGTCCTAAGTCGTGGAGCCGATTTTCACGTAAATCATGTTTGCTCGACAAGGTTTGTAAAGGACACCTGTACTGAATTTCATAAAGATCCGCCAGAAAGCTTAGTCGATGACACTAGGTCACTGACAGGCAGCTGGACAAACATGGTCACACAAAAGACGTTCTTTCTTATTTCGTCAATAACGCCTAATACAAAAATGAAGTAATATGTAGTGTTGCACATCACCGTGTGTTACATAATCGATATGTGACCAACAAATATGACTTTGTTGTTTAATTATTATTAATTATACTCAGTAACAATTCAAGATTTTTCTGGTGTTTGCAGTGTTTCGTAAAGTTCCCAGGTTTTCACAGCGGTTATGTTTCAAGTTGTGGTCTTTTGCGTTACAACGCCGTATGTTCCTGTAAGCGGGTACCTATGTTTCTGAGAAACATTCTGTCTCCGTCTTCAGGGTTAAATTGTGTCTGGGTCATAACTAGAAGGTAGAGGCAGCATATTCCACCGAAATGTCGATATCCGCCTACAAGACAATACGGTGTCACTGCCTAGAAGACTACTACCTTACATTCCTCTAAATTTAAGATTTTATTTCAATGTTTATTTTAATGTAATCAAATCAACTTCGGGTTTATGCATCTAAAGTTTTCTGTCTTATTATCCTGTGGAATTATGTATTCCAGAAAGTTTTCTGTTCCCTAATCTTACAGCGATGTAGGACTGTGACTCAATTAGAAGACTCTTGCATAATCCATATTTCAACTCAGGACTTCACACTCTCAGTTCATGTCTTGTAGCTGCAGCCGTCTTCTACTCCGACGGCATTCCCATGTGCAGTCAGTACACTAACTCCATAAGCTGAGGAGCGATTGTAAACACTTTACAATAAGTATCATAAAATGCTTTTTAATTTTAACCTTTTAAAGCCTAGCGGTAACTTTACGTGCCACCAGGTTTAACATTAAAAAATTCTACGTGGTGCCCACATTGCGTTTATGTGTTTTGTACGGATCTCAGAACAAACAGCAGCTTTTGCCTTATAGAACATTAAGAGATTGGTTTTTATAACCGAAGTGGTGAGTGTTTACAGCGCGGTACGCACTGAGTCCTTAGTCCCGTCGCAGAAACCTCTACTTGTCAACACACAACACTAACAAAAGACATCCATGCTTCCCGCAGGATTCGAACCCGCAATCCCAGCAATCGAGCAGACACAGAGCTACGCCTTAGATCGAGCGGCCACCGGGGCCGGCCGTCACATATTAGGTGAATAAATTAAGGAGAACGAGATAGGTGGGTTATGTAACACAAATATGAAGAGCAGGTGTAGATGCCATCCGTAATCTTCAGGAACTGGGGGTAAAACATTCCAGGTTTGTTCCGTCTTTATGGGTGTTGGTCTGTCCACCTTTTTCTTTATCGACCCATGTTCCTTCTGCCAGCTCGAATGTATTCACTTAACTGAAGCTGTGTGTAACCTTCGCTCTTAACAAATGTTTCGTCCGATTACGTCTACAACCCATAATCAATTGAATATGTTCCATATCCGTGCACTCTATCGCATAAAAGTAATAATCACCAACAAATGCACAATGTGCATATTATCTTCACTATAAAAACATCCTACATGTTTCCACTCCGCCTGGTCATCTTCAGGGAGAACAGTTTCGTTACCCTGTGGCTGCACTTATACAGTTGAGTGAGCATGTGCCGCTGACTTTGCACTCCGTCGTGAGGGAGCGTGAACTGGCCGGGCCGGGGCCTGGGTATTAACCCTTTAAAGACGAAGCCTATCTGTTTTATATAAGGACTCAGTGCGTACCGCGCTGTAAACACTCTCCACTTCGGTTATAAAAAACCAATCTCTTAATGTTTTATAAGGCAAAAGTTGCTGTTTGTTCTGAGATCCGTACAAAACACATAAACGTAATGTGGGCACCACGTGGAATTTTTTAATGTTAAACCTGGCCGTACGTAAAGTTACCGCTAGGCCTTAAAAGGTTAATACCCGGGCCCGGCGATTATTCCTTATAACCCGTAACGAGTTTGTTTAAATTCTGTGTATTCAGTTTATTTAGTTGCCTTATTTATTTGTTTTGTTTGTTTTCATGCAACTGAACTAATAATTCCATCTCTGTTGCCGCACTTTTAAAATTGACAAAAACCCCACGGAAAGTACGTTGATAAAAGTACGCAAGACCTCATCTTTGGGCAGCATGAAACGGAATCAGAATTTCTTCACTCAGTCTTTAGCAAGGAAACGGTAAAGCTAGATTTGTCCCCGCGCTTAATCAAAGATGATACCAACGAAAACGTATGACAGGAGGTAAAACTCTATGCAATCAACGACGGCATTACATGGAGCCGACAGAAAATCTTCACGCCCCCTCCTCCTTACCTCCAAGATAAAAGATGCCTATGCACATTACATAGGTAAAAACAACTTTGTCCCTGCCAAGAAACGAACCCCGGTCTTGTGATTGAGCTACAATGGTTCCTTACCACGAAAACACTATGTTTCGCGAGATTCGATCCAGTGGTCTACTGAACTAAAGGATGTTTAACAACAAATTTAAAACTCGCCGCTAGTCACCAGTTTAGTGGGTAAGTGAAGCGTGATACAGTAGATGTGACAACACACTGACACACGCAACAAGTCAGCCGGAAGACCTGTCAACGTGCACATTACCGGGTCACTCTCGTATTCATGTATCCGTCCCCAGCGGCAGAAACGTGTTATACCGTACCCACTTTCTATTCCTATATGTAAAGTGCCTCTACATATCCTTGACATTTCTGTACAAAATGTCGCTTTTCACTGCCCCTAAAACACTTCAATAGCTAATAGTGTCATATGTCTTATAAATCGTTCTGTTAAGTTAGCCTAACCTTTTTTATCACACTATAGGAAAGGGGCACAAAAGCCACTCCACACTCGAAATTTAACACATTGCCCCTAGGGTCAAGTGACCTATGCGTCACGCTGTATGTGAAGGTTCGCTTGAACAAAACACTCATCTGGGATTTTAAACATTCAAACTTTGTAGCCAAAAGATTTGATATAGCCCTCGCTTGTAGACGGGATAAGAGCGGTGTGTTTATGAAGTTGATGTATTGGGCAATACTGCGGTACAAGAACTGCTATCTATGTGCAGTACGCTGGGGGTGGGGGGTGCGCAGTGGTAGGGGTTTCAAATATGAAGTATACATACATACATACATACATACATACATACATACATACATACATACATACATACATACATACATACATATACACGTACACAGCACTATGCAGAACACTGAAGAGCAGCTAGCCTTGTCGTTTCGGTATAAAAACACGACCAGTTGGCACAGGCCCCATCGCCAGAGGGTGGAACACTCACAGAAACAATTGAAAAGCTTCTATACCGCACAGTTGCGCTTAGAGATACTTGGAAACAAACTCGGTCACAACTTGCTTAAATAATGACGCTTATGCAAGGCTGTAGGGAACGTGTTCAATCTTTCCCTTAATTTTATGTTTGTGTTACAGTGTCAACAGCACGTGACGCAGCATAGTTTGGTAGGCAGTTACCAACCTGCTGCCTCCATCTTCAGGGTAAAATATTAAACTGATAATCTCGAAATGTAGGTAGCAGATTTCTGCGAAACGTTGGTGCCTGTGTATCAAAAACAGGGCGTCACATCCCAGAAGACAGTAATATTCACTGTCATGTAACCTCAAAACTTACATCTAAATAATATTAAATATTTATTTTCTGCCTCACGAAAAACACAAGCTGCGTTACAAATAAAGCTGTATAAGCAAAGAATCATGTTTGTTATGTTTATTGTAAGACTCATACGAAACCCATGAGTACACTCTTGAGAAAACTAAAGAGATTTGCTGTTTAGATTCGTCAAATATTCTCTGGCAAGTATGTTTCGGATCCATGAATGCTCTAACAATGGACAGCTCAATTACAGAGACTGTTTCTAAACTAACGCGGAACTCAGAAGTGCACAGCGCGGGCCGTCGTAGGTCGCTGTGCAGAAACTGTCGTCGTCCGCTCTATGACGCAACGCGCGGCTGTTCGCAGTAGAGCGGACGACATTGTCTTTCAGTGCGCAACAGTGGAGCTGTGAGCGGGCCGCGTGTTCGTTTCGACAGCCCACATTTACTTGCCGTGACTTACATTCGTTTCAACTGCTCCAGCTCTTTGGGAGAGAAACAGGTAGCAGTTCTTAAAACGTGAGAATTATTGTGCCCCTTCCGGACCCAATATAATCCGACTGAATGGGATACACTCATCTTGCTTAGGATAGGGCCTAATGACTTATTGTTATAAACTTGGGGTTTGATAAAACACGAGGGATTTCCCGTCTCGATAGGCAAATACTGTCTTTTCAGATAAGACTCCATGGAGTTCTTTAGAGGGGCAGGCAGTCCATTTTGCATACAGTGCGAGCTTTGGTCCGCACGGCACTTTCTAACTACTGTTTCCAGTTTAAATTTTAGGACGGACCGTGCAACTAAGTATTGGTAGGGGAAACTATACGTTTTACATCCGTATAAACCGGGATGGAATTGCAAACAGTTGAGTTCATTATAAGAATTTACCGCACAGAGAATTGTTCTCTTGTAAAGGGAACTGTTACACATCAAAAACCTGAGGAAGAAAGCAGTCGCTTTCGAAACGTTGTGTGTGTAAATGAAGCGAGACAACAGAAACAGTTAAAAAGCACATTAGTGTTGATTCACACGTGATACCGTTGTCAAAGACTTTTAGTGCGCAAATCAAAAACCTCCCCTACCATAAAGCGCCAATTTAGAGTTTTGTGGATAAATTAAGTTTATCGGAACTCCACCTTCCATCGACGGTGTTTCAGATGCCAGCGGCGCTCAGTTCGAATAAACTGTCGCTATTAAAATAGACGTTAAGGAAGCAGCACGTGAGTCAGTGAAATGGGTTCGTCTGTTTTAAGACAGAGACCAGTGGCGGGCTCTTTTGAACACTGTAACCATTTTAAAAACTGTACAATATATGGACTCTGTGGACACTAGACATCCCGCTGCCTTGTGATACAGCGATACAGACAATGTACAGCTGTCAAACACAAACATTCATTAATACATATGTGTTTTACCGCTTTCCTTTGTCCCTATCAACGTAAAAGTAAAAAGCGCGTCACGAGGGCACACAGGGTATAGCTCTATACTTTCTTTAACCTCGACGCTAGTTGGGGTGGGTGGTCAACGCCACGACACGGCCGCTTTACCCCCGGGAGTGACCCTGTACCTATTGCATATGAGGCTGGGTGGGCCCCAGCGCCGGTCTGAATGGGTGCGAAAAATCCCGCCCCCATCGGGATTCGATCCCCGGACCGTCCAGCCCGTAGCGAGTTGGTACACTGACTACACTATCTGTATAAACGTACGGTTTGTAATTCATGTAAAGCAGCTACTGTAATGTAATTTTAAAACTATTGTTGTACAGTACGTTCCAGAACTCTTAACTTAAAATCCCACAATAAATGTACCAATTATATGGTAATTTCATTCCATCAGGCGAAAAGAAAGATGGAGATGTAAACAAATAAATTATGTAAAAATCTTGGTGTCATGTTTTTAAATTTAATTAGAAACGTTCCAAAATTTCAGGTGGCCAAAAGGACAGACACGTTCTCCCTGTTACATATTAACCCTTTAAAGACGAAGCGTATCTGCTTTATATAAGGACTCAGTGCGCACCGCGCTGTAAACACTCTCCACTTCGGTTATAAAAACCAGTCTCTTAATGTTTTATAAGGCAAAAGTTGCTGTTTGTTCTGAGATCCGTACAAAACACATAAACGCAATGTGGGCACCACGTAGGATTTTTTAATATTAAACCTGGTGGTACGTAAAGTTACCGCTAGGCTTTAAAAGGTTAATTTTACACACTTCATACAAAAAGCGGTTGTCGGACCTTTGCCCTCTATACCCTTGTTAAGGCAAAGAAGTGTGTGCTAAAAGTTATGTACTTGGCTATTCTCTATCTGTCAGATTCTTAATGATAAAAAGTTGCCAGGACAATGACTACTGCGGTAGACAGAGAAGATGTAAGGTGGCCTTTACCACAAAAGCAACGTCACATGAACCCGCCCACACGATAGTATAGTGGCCTGTCGTTAGTGCTTAAAACGAAGCAACCACGAAGAAAACAACGACGCTGTGATGAAGGTTGCAGACAATTTATGAGTACGAAAGTTAAAGGCTACAACCACGGACAATTTCAGCAATGCTTTCAGCACCATGTGTTCCAAATGTGGGCTCATATTCGAACAACTGCAGGCATTCTCAGCTATGACAGAGTGGAAAAGAAATGACCACGCTGACAGATGGAAAACTGTTTTACTTTTTGTCTTGTCTCACAAGATGGAGTTCCGGAATTTAGCTTCGTCATATCTCGCTGGTGTCTTCAGAAAACGTCCGAATATGGCTTTAAGATATGCAACAGCGTAGCCAGCGATGTCGAGCGGTGTGGCCGCCCCAGACGGCAGAGTCCAAAGGGCGAGTAACTGAATATTAAAAAAAAAAAGACGTGATTTTTTGCACTCAACAAATTTTAAATTATGAAGTTAAACGAAAGGAAATTCAATAAATGATTATGTTATTTTAATTCATAATTTGTTTTGGGGACGTTCAATGCAATTTATGGTCCCGTGCCCCAAAAAACCTACATGCGGCACTGAACCCAAGTTATAAGCATCACTCGGCAATTACGGTAAATTTAAACTACCTCATTATAACCAAGTAAATGCACAACGTCAACGTGTAATTTTATAATTAAAATATTATAGCTGCAAAATGTTTCGACCCTTCACAGGTCATTTTCAGGGAGAACATACATCAATCAATAAGAATAAAACACGAAGTACAAGTTCCGTGCCCACCATTGTTCCACAAACAAGCTGATTCCAAGGTACTGAACAGTCGGAGTTCCACGTCACTACATGGTTACACCTGCTGTGTATGGGATCAACTGCAGTCCACACTTTACACTTCTGTACGCTGTTCAAGATACCAACACGTACTGCAATGTACTACTATAATTTTAGAGATTGTATTGTACCTCACGTTTTATACTTATTGAATGACGTATGGTCTCCCTGATGATGACCCGTGACAGGTCGAAACATGTTGGAGACGTAATGCTTTCATTATAAAATTACACATCGAAATTGTGCATTTCGTTGGTTATAATAAGACGCTTCAGCAAGTAACTCAAGGAAGGAATAATGGCAATATTAAAGAGTAAATTTGCAGCCGACAACACAAACTCACTGCGTGGAAAAAATGCAGGTATTTTTAACGTTAACAATAAGCATCTACCAGTCAGAACAGAGACATGACGTATTTCAGACGCAGATGGGTACGTATCTTATGAGGTGGCAGTCCAGCTGTGTGGCAGCAGTTCCTTGTCCGGGCTGGCAGGTGGTTTTTGTTGTTGTAGATGTCAAGTATTAAGACAGAGTGTCATCGGACGCACCATATCATGAGTACCTTCTCTTTCTCTATAATTAAAGCTGTCCCTCTCCGCTCCATGAAGGTATAACGGGAGCGCAGACGTATAGATCCACTCATTCATAACCTGCGCGCTAGACTGAGGTTGCTGGCCCGGCCGCTTTACATCCGGGAAAGAACTCCGGTACCCATTTTATAGGAGGCTGAGTGGGCCCCAGAGTCGGTCTGGACGTTTTCAGAGAAGAGGAAAATTTCTTGATCATGAGGGGGTTCGAACCCTTATCGATAAATGTATTGTTTTATGTGATTATGGAATTTGGTCTCTCAGATTAACCCTTTAAAGACGAAGCGTATCCGTTTTATATAAGGCTTCAGCGCTTACCGCGCTGTAAACACTCTCCACTTCGGTTATAAAAACCAGTCTCTTAATATTTTATAAGGCAAACGTTGCTGTTTGTTCTGAGATCCGTACAAAACACATAAACGCAATGTGGGCACCACGTAGAAGTTTTTAATGTTAAACCTGGTCGTATGTAAAGTTACCGCTAGGCTTTAAAAGGTAAAGCAGAGAAAAGAGGCCGACACCGCGGAATGTAACATATATGGGAAAGATATTTTGATAGGACATTTTATTGGAAAACTCAAATGGATGAACTGATTCAAAACATGGGATAATACTGATACTGGGTTAAGGGTGTTTCATCATACAATTGCGAATGGTAGTACAGTATATGAGGGGTGAGCTGGGAACTACGTGTGGAGTAGCGAATGTGCTCCGCTGTACATCATGGTTACCACAATGATTGTTGATGCTCAGAAACGTCACAAAAACATCAGCCAAGATATAAAGCACGTGGTCTTCACCGCAGCTGTCTTTCAAAATAGGTCGTAGTTTGAATTTCTTCTACACCGTGTACTGTTTGTTCCGACGTTTCGGAGGAATTTACTGCCTCCATCTTCAGGGTGACTACTGAAAAATTACTTCAAGTGTTCTATACGACTATCACATTTACTTCCATTCAGTTACTTCAGAATCCTTTAAAATAAATTCAGTCCAGTGAAGGAGACAGTACGTTTCTCCGAAACGCCGGGACAACCGAACACTACATGGCGTAGAAACCCGAAAGATGACTGTTGTTAGCTAAGACAGCCTGGAACTGAGTACTATTACACACTGACCTTTAGTGACAGAAAATCCGCGTCATCAAAGATCAATAAAAGTGAAAACTTCGTAACGTTCCATTTCTGCACGCAGTTTTATCTCTATGTTTGTAGCCCAAATAACGTGAAATCTCTACCCATTTTCCTGTTTATCCCACCAAGTCTGGATGTTCCCCAAACCCAGCCGTTATTAGAACAAGGTCAGCTGTAACATGTCTTCTTCTTCCAGTCTCCTTCCCAGTAAACAAACTACAAAATCTTTCGAGCAGGAGTCATAAAGAAAAATTTAATTTTGCATGCATTTCTAGTTACACACAACAAACTGGCATCATCAACATCATCGTCGTCGTCGTCGTCGTCGTCGTCATCGTCATCATCATCATCATTTATTTTATTTTCGTGAAAATATTAAGTGTAACTTCTATGTATGTCAAAACCGTGGCACATAAACTTAAATTCTGCATCTCTGTCACTTTGTTACTCCTGGCATACAGATAACGTTTGCCATACAAAATATACTCGTATCTCTGCAACAAATGTCACGTGCCTGTAGCTCCAAAAAGTGACAGTTCTGGACAAGACCAAAATGTCGTAATGCCGTAACGTGCACTAGCTTTACTCAGACGATGCAGCACTGAAATGATCGTAAAGCCCTAAACACATTTGAAATTTCCGTATTACTTCTACATTAACTTTTCACATCACAACGGTAACTGTAAGGTCCGCATATCCACATATTCTAACGGCACACCACTCTACGATTCGTGTACAGGGTGCATTTCTGTCTCGTATGATGCTCATAGTAAAGGGCTATTATTATTATTATTATTATTATTATTATTATTATTATTATTATTAGTAGTAGTAGTAGTAGTAGTAGTAGTACTGTTTTGTGTTGTATTTGCATTCTTGTGCTGGTTTTGTAATTGGCACTTGTGCTGTTAAGTCTGCACGTTAATAAACGCCACTGAATTGAAATGAAATGAATTGAATTATTACTACTTATCACCGTTATGCACGGTATTTACAATTATATACCTGAAACAAACCCATGTTCTTAGGGGGTATACAGTTTTACATTTACATTTATCCTGCATTTATCCTGCACGTGTGCTGCTATGTCCCATGTTGAATATTTTTACCTCTACATTAGCACTTTCCGCAGTGTGTGTGCTGTGCCCAGTATGGCTGCTTTCTGCAGTTCTGTGATTTCGTGCTTCCCCGGTATGTTGCTCAGGTATTTTCTGATTTTGAGATAGCATTATTATTATTATTATTATTATCCACATTTACTCTATCCACTTTGGGGGGGGGGGGGGCAGCAAACAAGACAGCAGAGTACGGTACGAATTTTAGCGCCCCATCTATACCGTATACATTTGTTCGTTGGGGAAAATTTCTCCTAATTCACCACAGCGGTCGGCCATAAATGTTAATTTAACCTTTTAAAGCCTAGCGGTAACTTTACGTACTACCAGGCTTAACTTTAATCAATTCTCCATGGTGCTCACATCGCGTTTACGTGTTTTGTACCTATCTTGGAACAAACAGAAACTTTTACCTTACACGTCATCAAATGATTGGTTTTTTTAAACTGAGGTGGAGAGTGTTTACTGCGCGGTACGCCCTGAGTCTTTATATTAGACAGAATGCGTTTCGTCTTTAAAGGGTTAATGGACAGGGCCATAAAGAATGTCGTCTGTCCGATATAAGCGTGTAAAATCATTTTCTATGACAATACTCGTATTTTGTTATTCACTATACACATCTGGCTAAGCACATTAGTGAGCTGGATCACGTTGACAAGGGACTCCATCTTGTCATGACGATGCGGTCGTAACATTACTACACAGGGTCATGATAAAGCGGTTAACCTGGCGTGTACGTTACACGAACACGGTAGGCGGCGGGACGTTTTAATAGCCCACCCTGCCGTATACGCGGCGTTGTTTACTTGCGCAGCATTCCCTAATCTCTCGTCACATCTAGCTGGTTGCTGAAGGTTTGGAATTGACAGCCCCACTGATTGCCGCAGCCAAGTACACAGCAAACAGTCCGCACGTCTGCCTAATCGCTACGTGCACAACGCAGCGTTCTGACGTATCCAGAACACGTTCACGTTTCAAGGCTTGTATAATGATCAGTATCACAGGCTCCGTTTCTGTAACCCTTTAAGGATGAAACGTACCGCGCAGTAAACACTCTCCACCTCGGTTATATAAAACCAATCTGTGAATGCTGTATACAGAAATAATCGCTGTTTGTTCCGAGATCCATACAAAACACGTAAAAGCAATGTGAGCACTATGTAGGATTTTTGAGTGCTAAACCTGGTGATATGTACAGTAGCCGCTAGGCTTTAAAAGTTAACCATACATTAAACAAATGAAATATAACTCCAGGTCAATTGTGCTTTTAAATCAGCAAAAATCAATGTTAATGTAAATTGCATTCTCATTGGTTGAGGTTTCATGCAATTTGTGAAGTACTGGACTATACTGGACGGGAACAGGATTTAAACTTTAACCGCCATAAAAACCTTAAATCAAATCAATGCAAACGGCGTAAGAAATTTTTGTTTCTTCATCACATCTCTGCCTTCCAAAACAGCCTCTGCCCCGACAAGTGCGTTAATTATGATTTGAATTCATATAAGTCACAAATTCAATTCCAAACTAACCGAAACACACTACATCTCTGAATGTTCTGCATACTGTGTGGTGTAAGCAATTAGATATACAGACGAGTCCTAGAGTTAAGTCAACAAGTTAGTAAAATATACAGTGACGTATGTTTAAATTCCTTCATCACTAAGTGAATTTACAAAAATCGTTTCAAATGAAATACTCCATGTTCATTCACAACTCACATGGCTGTGACACCGTTTTATAAACTAAGAGACGTAACTCTTTACTGGCATTCCAATTAATACGACAAAAGTTTTTCATTTAACTCACTTTTGGACCACGCTGTATTTATGAACACCAACAACCTGTTAACACAGTTGTAAGTCACACAGATGGGCTGCGCTGTCTAAGGCGTGGGTCTGCGGCCGCTCGCATGTTGGGATTGCGGGTTCGAATTCCGCCGGCGGCATGTTTAAAGAACCATGAAGAAAGATGTTCACGTGAAATTAAATCCAGGACTTTCATGTCAAAAGCAGCATTCAGCAAGAAGGAAACTTTTTTCACCAGCAAGTTGGAATTAAATTCAAAAAGAAACTAGTAAAGTGCTACATTTGGCGCTTAGGTTTGTATGGTGCTGAAAGTTGGACACTTCGGGAAGTAGATCAGAAATAACTGGGAAGTTTTGAAATGTGGTGCTGTAGGAGGATGGAGAAGATCAGTTGGACCGATCTGTGAGAAATGAGGAAGTATTACATAGAGTTAAGGAGGACAGGAATATCCTACATACAATGAAAAGAAGGAAGGCTAACTGGATTGGTCACATTATGTGTAGAAAAACACGTTATTGACGGAAAGATAGAGGAAAGGACAGAAACGACGCAAAGACGAGGACGAAGACGTAAGCAGCTCCTGGATGACCTTAAGAAAACGAGAGGGTACAGTAAATTTAAAGAGGAAGCACTAGATCGCACTCTGTGGAGAACTCGCTTTGGAAAAGTTATGGACCTGTCGTAAGACAGACAACAGAATGAATGGATGTTGGAGAAACCAAAGAGAGCAATGAAATCGAGAAGATAAGAACGCACAAGGAGTGGAGTGGGGAGGATATTTGAAAGCCCAAAACCAAACGGTTACGACATTATTAAGATGAGACTTAGACAGGCAGGTTGTGACAACGAAAGAAGAAAGAAACTGATTCAGAATCAGGTACAACACTGAACTTCGGCGACACAGCAACACTGATGGACGTGAAGGCTAACATTTGTGTTTGCCCTGCAGTGGCCATCTTATGACAAACACAAACCATGTTCACTACACTTCAAATAAAATTACATACGTGGTGTATTAGTAATGGCTCAATTTTATGCTATATATCGGCTTTGGTGAGGAAACGTTTTCTGGAAAACTAATTCAATTCGATGTGGGTGCGTATGTACGTCGTAATAATGGAAATGTTTAAAGTAACTGAATTAGCGCTGATTGTTGTGCGGCAGTTCCTCTTGAAAATTAGTATTAATGAAATAATGATGGAGTGAATTCTGTTTGACACTAATTGAATAACCTGCTTTGAAAAGGGCATCGTGATTATACGGTACAGACACAATGATTGTTCGCGCAGCCGGTCACTTCGTGAAAAAGTTGTTTATGTTATTTTACAGGGGAAACTGAGACTGCGACTGAAGTCCGCCATTTTTTCAGTAACCCTGCCTGAAGGAACAGAAGGTGAATATTTTAAATATTTATCTTTCGGTTTGAAAAAATTGGACCATCTCCGTTTTGGTCTTCTGAGTGGTTGTTTTCAAGGGGCTATCTTACTGAAATTCCGTATACGGTTCTTGTTTCCTTCTTTTATTAGGCACATCCCTTCAGATTAGTGTTCCCTAAATTTTTTTCCTCCCTGACCCCTTTTGGCTTCGAAAAATAACCACGGACCCTCACATCCTTGTTCAGGTAAATGTAGTCTCCGGATGACAGGTATACAAAATTAGATATTTATATCTCAGAACTCTCTTTAGGTAGTTACGAATACATACCAGTAGCATGTGTAACAATGCATTGCATGATTTGACCTTAATTAAACTGACTGTCGCTCGCTTCGTGGGTACAGGGGGTTTCTTAATTAGATATTCTAACGATCATACGAAACAAACACATCACCAATTAGAGAAGTTCCGCGACTATTTTTAACAAAATATCAAACTTCAAAGTAGTCATTGCAGAAATATATACGCGGATCCCATGGGAACTGGCCGCGGATCCCAACGGATCCCCTGAGCACACTTCGGGACCCACTACTTTAGAAAATCCTTAACCTTTAGTCGACCGGGTGGGTATTCAAAGTTTAGCGCATGGTTTAAGGAAAACGTATTGCTTGAAAAGAAGTATACAAAATTGTGAAATAAATGGAATTTTGTAGAAATTTAAAGAGCATGTCTGCGTCATGTCTTACGAGTGCAGTATATTTCCTTGTTGCCTAAATATACAAAATGAATTTCTAGCGGTATCCTTTACGTGCACTTGCATTTGCAAACGCACGTCTTTAAAAGGTTAATTTGACTATCTTAAACAAATAAATTAACTTTATAGATGAACTCGTCTCCCGTTATAGCGTACCCTGATTATCTAAAGGGTATTTTCATTAAAAATAAAAGAGACATTCACTCATTGCGCGCGCCTAGAAATTATTCCACCGTAGTCAAGGTTTTTCTCACGACGGCAAATGCATAGTCAGTTTCCCTAATAAAAACACTCTGAATCAGAACGTACGCGCTCAACAATGAGAGGGCGACAGCTGGAGTATAATTTTAACACCTCAGTGTTCGATTTCCACAAACTAAATACCAGGGGGTCACTTTGCGGTGATCACGCATGACTAGCCCAGTTCCCCTGGGAAGTGGGGGATATTGTGGAGCAGAGAGTGATGTGGCCGATAGGGCCACCTCTTCCCCTGTTAACTCGACAATCTGCAACAGAATTCAGCTCGTCGCTCAGTTCCCCTTGATTCATGCGGCCAACAAGTAACTATAGTGATCACTCTTTTCCAACTGACCGAGAAACTTCAACGTAGAGCTGTAGCCTAAATTGGGAAATATTATTTATGTTGTTATGAATAATTTCAGCACTCTGATCCCTACAGTGCACAAGTAGTATTGCTACAAGCGTATATCTCTCGTGTATTTAAGGACTCAGAGCCTGCACACCACGTGGCGTCGAATGTTGAGTGGCATCAAGAAATAACGCGAAGAAAATGCGGAAAGGCATAATGTAAGGTACTGTCCCTTACTCAAGAGAATGCAGTTGACCTGCACGGCGTGGGTAGAGACCCTTAACACTTGCGACGACGGTCGGGGCAAAATATACACTTCTTGTTAAAAATATGAATCTATATTACTGCATGGCCTTCTTTCCACTGACCGCCATTTGTCAGGTGTTTCGTTTATACGAAGCCTAAAGTCAAATTTGTGCACAATAAAGAAAGTAACTGCGTTATATCACACGGCAGCACTTCAGCCCAATGTACTTTAACTGCAATACATGGGTTGCTTGCCAAAAACAAAGGAGGGTCGCCTTCCCCCAGCGCAACAACTGCCAAGGTGAGCTGCTAACTCCTCTGTCAGTATCAGTAGCATATATAAAGGTTGCACAAATCTCCCCAAAATCTGGGCGCCAACTCCAAATTAACCCTTTAAAAAAGAAGCTTATCTGTTTTATATAAGGACTCAGTGCGTACCGCGCTTTAAACACTCTCCACTTCGGTTATAAAAACCAGTCTCTTAATGTTTTATAGGGCAAAAGTTGCTGTTTGTTCTGAGATCCGTACAAAACACATAAACGCAATGTGGGCACCACGTAGAATTTTTTTAATGCTAAACCTGGTGGCACGTAAAGTTACCGCTAGGCTTTAAAAGGTTAAAGGCGCCACAAGGGTGACACGAAACAAGTTACACACGGAGGACCCACCATTCTGTAGTGACCTGTGGCCCTATCTGCCAGCTGACGTTTTCTGCTTCTTGCATGTGAAGTGATAGGCACATTTTTGTAAACGAAAAAGACTGCAACAATTATGCAGAAAGTATTAGGGGCAAGAGTATAAATTTGAGTCGACGGGAATTTGTGCATCCCTGGTATACAACGTGACGAACCTCAGTCATGATATCAGGTGCCTCGGCCAAGGTTTGAACTGGTCCACCAATATTACTCACTTTTTGCAGTCAATCACTTTTATTTTTAATATTATTATTATATGGCTACACGTTTCGGCCCACGAGTGGCCATCATCAGGCGCACAATACAAAATCTAAAAGAAAGGTGCAAAAGTTGACGCCTTTACACCTTTCTTTTAGATTGTGTATTGTGCTCATGATGATGGCCATTCGTGGGCCGAAACGTGTAGCCGTATAATAATAACATTAAAAAGAAAACTTGTGATTGACTGGAAAAATTAGTATTATACAACACAACGGGGTGGGACATTTGAAAAAAAAATAGTCCACTAATCTGATCCTCACTGGTTTGATCGCCCTAAGAATAGCCAGTAAACAGCACACTATAACTTTTCTTTTCACGCAATTTTATTCAGCGCCCTACTGAACATTAAGTTTAATCTTCGAAATGGCCCCAAAAGTTACAGTTTCTGACGTAATGTTATATTTTACCGCCTGGAAGTTCTCTGCAGAAGAGTCGCACTCAACTTCCGTACGTACACACATGTATGAAGGCAGTAAAAACTAATGACCTTGTCCCTTTTATACACCACAAACAGTCCTGACGCTGTACAGCGGCATCCTTTACAGAATAATGAGATGTTAGGCAAACTGCCGGAACGGTTCCGGGTCCGAACTTTCACGTTAATAAAAACCATTCGTTCTCTTTACAGCACAGCAGTTAGACCTTCCAGTTGTCCTGAAATCTCTTCAAACTTTCAGTCCTTAAGAATCTGAGATTTTTATTGCTCTAAAGACTGAACATTCTTATGGGCGGCCATGATATGGTACTGCAGAGTCTTAGGTGGAAACCAGCTCTTTGGCAAGAGTATACTCCGATGATTTTCAACACTCAGTTGAAGAATTCAACCCGTAGGTCATTGTAGTGTCTTTTCCTGAAGTTATGTTACCCCCCTATCAAACCGTGTCATAGCAAGATTGATCACAAGACGGCCTGCAGCTCAGTGGACACCTCACCCTCACGTCTCACGACTGTAACGTTCTCCAGCGCAGTACATAGTCAATCGTATCCATTAACCAGATGTTAGCGTGATCTCCAGAAGTAAACAAACTTACACAGCATATAACTGTAAGGTATGAACTACGCCTTCGTCAACATAAAAACATTATTTACAAAGAATGTTTTCTTCTGGGACGTGGCATGTCTTTTTTTTTAATAGAAATTTACCGGCGTCTTGGAGGAAATTGCTACCGCTGTCTCTATAGAACGTTAAACCTCGCATCATGTAAGAAGCCTTCGCTTACAACATAGAATTCATGACAGAATTGTCTCTACGTGGGTTATTAAAAGAGCCTATGTCCATGTAGACAAATATAAGAAATCTGTCTGAATCTAGGAACGAGAAAAATTGCTATTAATTCTGTAACAGAAGCAGGTGTCGTTATCTGCTGACGTATTTAGCCTCCGGTAATATATGCAGCCTACATGTACTGGACGGAGATTTTCATTAAATGCCGCCACAAACGGTGTTATCAGCTTCGCCACGCAAATCCATTTAGCGTTCGAAATTAACAAATATTGAAATAATTAAACCTAGTAGTAATTACTGTACGACGGATTAACCTTGCATGCCCTCCTCTACTACAAACAAGTGTTGCAGCAAACCCAGTAAAATCAATCTGTTAACTAATAGGAACAGTCAGAAAAAGGTTTCTCACAAAAGTTCAAACAACTGTTTCAGATGTCGTGTTGTCATTTACTATTTTGGAAGCAGAACTATGCTGTCAGGAACCCAGAGCATACAGAACTATGCTGTCAGTAACCTAGGATATAAACAACTACGCTGTCAGTAACCCAGGACATACAGAGCTATGCTGTCAGTAACCCAGAACATACAGAACTATGCTGTCAGTAACCAAGAACATACAGAACTATGCTATCAGTAACCCAGACCCTACAGAACCATGATGTCAGTAATCCAGAACATACAGAACTATGCTGTCAGTAACCCAGAACCTACAGAACTACACTGTCGGTAACCCAGAACATACGAAACTATGCTGTCAGCAACCGAGAACGTACAGAACCATGATGTCAGTAACCCAGAAGATACAGAACTATACTGCCAGGAACACAGAACATATGAAACTGTGCTGTCAGTAACCCAGAACCTACAGAACCATGCTGTCAGTAATCCAGAACATACAGAACTATACTGTCAGGAACCCAGAACATATGAAACTATGCTGTTAGTAATCCAGGACATACTGAACGATGCTGTCAGTAACCCAGAACATACATAATTATGCTGTCAGTAACACAGACACACAGCGTAGGCTGAGGAAGGAAGCTGTCGTGGCCTGACTTAAGGCGTTATTCGTATACTTGCACGACAACATACCGACACACATCACGAAAACTGTCAGTCGCGATAGAGAGCCGCCGGTCGAGACTCGAAACACGCAACACCCACATAAACGTCGGGAAGTGTTACCGCTTGACTCTACTTTTTAGGTGGAACAACATCTAACGCAAACTAAAGTCTGGCATTACAGACTACGCTCCGGCTAAGCGAGGAACAAACACGCCACTTCTCTCCTCACTGAAATATTGTCCATTTAAGATCCGCAAGCACGTCACTAAGTACCTCAGTATGGCATACCGCTATACCGACTACGTCACGTCGAGACGGATTTTAGTATAACAGAAGGCAAATCGAAGTTCAACTAGGTAAATGGAATCCTATTGTGTTAGCGTAGCTCATTTATTCCAAAAACAACCCAAATGCTTCTATTATAAAAATTCTGGTTTTAGAAAGAGGCGCTACGTGTTTCGGCCAACAGGGCTATCATTAGGCGAGGCCTTCCTCTGTATATGTTTGTAACAGCTTTGCCTCATGATGGCCTTACTGGCCGTACCATGTAGCAAATTTTGTAAAGACAATTGTTTTTATAATAAGGGGAGTAGTGTTTGGATTGTATTTGGAATAACTGACATCGAAGTTTCCTATGACGGAGAATATTTGGGACACTTTAACAGTCACCGGAACAGCTACAACTTACTGACTAAACAATAAACTCTCCCTCGGGACTTAATTATTGTGAAAGTGTTAAAGAAATTACCTAACTTCACAGTAGAAAAATGTTAAGTCACAGCATGCTTTCACTGGTCCGAATTCAGACCCAATCAAATCCATACATTCTCACATAAAAGTTTCAAGAGTCCATATAACCCTTCACTCAAAATGCCACTGATACGTGAACAGACACGACGATAGATGGGATAAACAGAAGCTTGAGATTGTGTGAAATGCTCCTGCAGATCCTTCGAATATGAAGGTCTGTTTGTGACGTCAGCTGCTGAAACTGAAGGGGACTATAAGTTATTGAGTAAAGGCTAAAATACGAAAAAGGATAAGACCAGCAAACGGTTACATGTTTGTCTAGACTGTGCAAAGTTAAGCAGGGGTCACGCTGCTACTTTATATATTTGTGTCTGTTCAGATCAACGTTCAGCCCCTCCTACAGATACCCTAGAGATACCCTAGAAAACGGAGAAGACGATAGGAATTGGACTCACTTTCTGATTGATTTACGATTTTTGATCTACCAGAATAGACAGAGGAAACAGAGCAGCAGAGTGTGTCAACAAAGACAGTTTCATTTTCCTTACGTTATGGCAAGTTGTAGGCCCATATGAAAGGAGCTTCGGCGATTTAAAGCAGATGGAATTTTAAGTTTGAACATTTCAGTCACTTCTCCGATATTCCGAAAACAGTCTGAAAAGAGTGACAAATGCGTTTTGCACAGTTTGGTGTGGAAGGGCACTTTGATCTTAGATTAACTTATTATAAAAACAAACGCACTGTTTCAAATGTAAGGTATATCAGACTGCCGAATAAAAACCATTTTTTAATATCGAAAACATACACAAAGCAATCAAGAATGCTTAATATAAAACGTGCAGATTTTTATTGGATCTACAGATTTATTGGGGAGGAGCCAGCAAAATGTCGTGGAAATATTAAGAAATTTTTGGTAAAGAATTTCTATTAATAAAAAAAAATTCAGAAAATTTATGGAGCAAAGCAGTTTGAATGTGAGATAAAGGACAGCCATAAACATTAAAAGGGTTTAATAAGAATCTCACAATAAATTAAATGTAAAAATGCAGTAGTTATGTTACAACAAAACACGTTGCTGAAACTCCTCACAGTGTCGGCCTGGGACTTGAGTGCACATTAGCAAGTTTTGGCCCTCACGGCGTATTATTGGAGCGGTTAACAACAGCATCTACTGCCTACGGCGGCTGGCACATGAAACTTGAAACTTGCAAGAGAATTATCCGCCACTTATGTTGTAAGAACAGCACGAATAAGGCGATATTATGCACATGGCATGAATACAAGGGTACGAATATCCCACTGTCGATAAATGACGAAGTTTCAAACATGCGAGATGCAGGAACAAATATATCTACTCGTCTATGCAGTCCATACACTTGTTTTCTGTTTTTGCTACAGGAAGTTTCATGGCAATAAAATATTAATACACTGCAGTCTCGATTCTCCGAGTCCCGATTGTTCGAGGTTCCGTTTCGTCCCAGCCAATGCGCTGTAGTCAAGGCCGTGTCTATGCTGGGTACAGAATTCAGTTGCAGTGTTTATCTGCATGTGCAACAAATATCTTCCAGGCATTACTGTACTTGCTGTTACCCGTTTCTCTGTGTACTCTTGTGTACTGTTACGTGATTTAAGTACTTGTTTCAGCGTACTCTTAACAATGAATGCCAGTTCTTATTACTACAGTGTGTA
This sequence comes from Coptotermes formosanus, assembly GCA_013340265.1. NCBI lineage: Eukaryota > Metazoa > Arthropoda > Insecta > Blattodea > Rhinotermitidae > Coptotermes > Coptotermes formosanus. The sequence continues at coordinate 866,808 of BLKM01000897.1, forward strand.
TATCAGATGTACGCAACTATAGTTTCTGAACTGTCGTAATGCGTGCGGTACGAGGTTTTCGATAATTCGAGAGAACCTCGTTCCCATTTTCCTCGAACAATCGACATTCAGCTAAATGTACCTAGGTCCAGGTATGGTACAAGTAACAAGATGATGTCACAGAGTTCACTGTTGTGCAATAAATTCCACTTCCGTGTAATTAAAATCTTATGAATTCGAATATTTTCGCCATCTTAGTCTTCAATGACATAATATTGCATTCTACATTCCCCAGTCTATCGCCGCACGCTAGTATAGGGTTCTCGTGGTTTCCTGCATCCCATGCACACAAACACTACAATAACACTTTATAGTACGCCACAATGACGTCTTTCTTTATCTGTAATCATCCTCTCAAATCAAGCTACTGCTGTTTATCCAGTTACTTTGGTTTTCGCTTCTGTGATTCCACAGATGTTTCATACTTATGTATTCCTGTATCAGTTTCGTTTCGCAGTCCTTCCCTCTTCTACCTGTTCACAGCAGGTGTCGAGGTTGTTTTATTTTCACTTGATCACACTCAGACACACACCACAGTCGGTAGGACTCCTCTGGACGAGGGATCGGCCCGTCGCAGAGACCTCTACCTGACAACACAAACACTGTACAAGAGACAAACACCCATGCCCCCGGTAGGATTCGAACCCACGATCCCAGCAAGCGCTCGGCCGCAGACCTACGCCTTAGACCGCGCGGCCACTGGGATCGGCTATTCCTGTACCAGTGATCTAAAATCCTAGCAACAGACAGCGTCGTGAAATAACTAACTCCTACACTTTTGGACCAGAGTCCTTCTTTAGAAACAATTCCTCAGACAGTCTTCAATTTCCGCGGATTTTATGGAACCCTAGTATTCAATACCAAATCCACAACAGGTCGCCACTTGTCCCTACTAATTCAGTCCACGGCTCCCAATTCTTGAAGAACCGTTTTATTATTATAAATCATAAAGTTTCTCATAACGGAATTTCCTCCAGTCGCGTCGCGAAAAAAAAAAGAACACAGAATTAAATCTATGAGACGCAAGTAATTGATAAAGTGGCTTTGAATGCAGTTAGACTAATCGCTTAACTGGTTACTTAGTTGGTTAAAAACGGGGTGTTGGAAGTTGAGTCACAGATGAGAAGTTCAGCAGCGCCGTCTATCGCGAGTCATCAGCACGTTCTCATCGCTCCGCGGTTTCTAATTTACCTCGTGCACAAGTTACACTCTCATTACATGAGGGGTTGCACTGGCCGAGTTGCATGCTGGCAGCGTCGAGGGTCGCGGTACAGCTCTGACCCGACAGCCCTCCAGCGGTGTGTTGCAGCCAGCAAAGTTTTAATTGGGGCAGCAGAAGGACTAATTGGTAAGCCAACAGACACACTATAGACGCCCTGAAGTTGAGACTATTGACTAATTCCTTCAGTACAGAATTTGGGTATGTCTCCTGCATTTCCATTTGTTATTCTGTTATTGCTATTTCGCTAACAGCCTCCTTAATAAACGAATCGTTTATTCAAAAAACACTAATCGCCAACAAATGCACAAAGAGAGTTTTATCATCAATTGTAACACACTCCTACATGTTTCGACCCTGCTGGGTCATCTTCAGGGAGAACTTTTTGTTATCGTTACACTAATGTTACACTTTATAGTTGAGCGATAATGTGCTGTTGACTGTGTACTGTGTACTGGAGGCGTGGCCTCTCGGCGACCCCGGCCTGCCGCCCCCCACCCCCGAGCGCCCACGCCTCCAAAAACAACGCAGTACACAGTCAACAGCACATTCTCACTCAACTGTATAGTGCAACCTTAGTGTAACGAGAACAGAAAGTTCTCCCTGAAGATGACCCAGCAGGGTTGAAACATGTAGGAGTGTGTTACAATAGATGAAAAAACTCTTTGCGCATTTGTTGGTGATTAATATTTTTTGTATAATATAGTGCACGGACATGGAACACATTAAATTTGAATCGTTTATTTTTATATACTGTTACCATTTATAGTAGTAGTAGTAGTAGTAGTAGTAGTAGTAGTAGTAGTAGTAGTAATAATAATAATAATAATAAGGCGTGGTCTCAAGCTATGCTCGGTGTTGTGGAACACCCACAGCACAGGTCTATTCAAACAAGTACGCCTGCCTGTTGGAAGATCACGCCAGGAGATTCTTAAGTGTATAAAGCCGGGAACGCGTTGTTCGAATCCGGCATGTAAAATGACATGGGTAGGGGTTATCAGCCTCTTCATCTGGTAAGTGTACTTCGTCACTGGGGAATTTTGTGACGGTGGAACAGGTGTTTAATATCACCACTTTGCGCTTCAAACATTATTATTATTATTATTATTATTATTATTATTATTAGTAGTAGTAGTAGTAGTATTGTTACGCTACTTTTATATTTCTTTTCCTGCTATATCGTTTTGTTTGTTTTGGGTATCTGTGCTGTTTTTGTATTGTATTTGTGTTTTGTCCTGGCTTTTTAATTGGCACTTGTGCTGTTAAGCCTGCACGTTAATAAATACCTATTGAAATGAATTATTATTATTATTATTATTAGCATGTGTTTCCTTGTCTCAGTTTTTCTACGTCTGATGGGGAGAATTAGGCTGCTACATTAAACTGACCTCATATTCCTTGAAACTTGTATTTGAAAACCTCATAATATCACGACGGATTTCTGCAGCTGTCTGTGGCAGGCAGGGTCAGGGTGGTTACCGGAGTGAAGCCTCCATCACGTGGCTCACACAGTCCACGGCAGGACCTTAACTCTGTTCATACTGCATTAGCCACGGACTTCAGTCGTGAGATCAGTTTTGTCGTTCCTGTGTTACTGCTGTTGTTCTTGTTATAATTACTGCAATTAAGCTTTAATAGATTATTTCTTCTTTTTATTCTCCTCATCCACTTCCTCCTCCTCCTCCTCCTCACTGTTGTTGTAGTCATTTTTGACTTGCTTTCTTCCGTTCTTGCCCGCATTTGGCCAAACTTTATTGCCAAGCGCTTTAATATACGTATTAACTTCTTCTTATTATTCACATCTTCCTTCTCATTGTTGTTGCTACTCTTGTTGTATAACTGAAATATATTTAATTGGTTTCTGTCTGTTTTGTATTTTGTCTGTTCCTCTCTGTTATTTTCCGTACATCAGTGCTGATTTTATAATTGGTCATTAGGTCCTCCAGTCAGCACGTAAATGAAAGGTTGGCGATGTGAACTGAAACTGAAAGATTGTTCTCATCAGCCGCAGTATTATATTGTCAGCAGCACTGTATCATCGTATTATCAGTAGCATTATATTGTCATTATCATCAAAATACCACCAGGAGAAGCATTATATTATCAGCAGTAACACACTATCACTATTATCGCAGGACTGTGCTGATTAAAGTACCGGCTGTGTAACTGGTTTTTGTAAATCTGTTGAATTGCGTTAATAAACGCAGCACGATGCACCATACCAATACAAAAAAAAAAAGAAAAGAAAATAAAAGAAAAGAAAAGAAAAGAAAAGGAAAGAAAGAAAACACTTAGCTATTATGCCAATATTCAGTAGTCTCACTTTTGTGTATTATATGTAAAACCACACCACACACAGACATTTATTATAATCTAAGTTTCCTGGAAGACGTTGGTAATAAATTCCCAGTTGACGTAGCATCCGGTTCATTTTAAACTTTCCCTCCTACCATCTCCACAGTACCAAATGAATTCCTGACCACTAAATTAGGGAAGGAACAGCTCCTCCACAGGACAGAGACAAAGTTCTTTAACTATAAGCTACCCTCCCAAAACATCCTTCCTAAATTTTGGAAAAGGGACAAAGTTAAATTTCAGAACTTCCCTTTTACATGTGTTACACAGGGATTTAAAAAAGTTAGTGTAAGCAGTCTAGAGCTTTCCGTTGGTTTGAAGATCCTATCGCCGTCGTCGTCTCCCCGCCCCCACTCTACCCCACACTCAGACGCATACTTGTACTTCATACTCTAGCCTACAATTCAGTTGGACAGGAAGACGTACATTTGCATAATGTTTTGTGAAGAAGCACCCTAGCTTTCTCAAAATTGTCGGTGGAGTTAGTGGAAGAATTTTAATAGACATGCAGACTGCTTCAGGCAGTGTTATAAGGAGACTAAGCACTGGAACAGGCAGAAAGAGACGGCTGCAGACAGAGTTAGCATAAATTGCGCAGACAGTAGACACTCTGCCCAGTGTCTGCATCCTTCGTGTCATGTATGAGGATTCCAGCGGTTTGGGTTAGTTCCTTAGCCACAAGGACGGCTAAAACACAACAGCTCTGTTATTAAGAATCAACTAACGGCTACAAGCGGGACGCTTTTTCAGAAGCTAATAGTTGCTTAGGTAGTCAAACGTTCTTTGCCTTTTATAGAACAGCAAATATTATAAAGTTTTCACAATTTCCAGCCAGTTAATGAACCCTATTCTGAGTCAGATGAATCGTGCTCACATTATAAATCCTTCTGTACTTCATATCCATTTTAATATTATGCTGGAGCTGGGATAGTGTAGTTGATATAATGACTAGGCTACGGGCTGGAAAATTCGGAGTTTGAATCTCGTCAGGGGCAAGGGTTTTCTCTGATCTACAAAACGTTCAGCCCGTCTCTGAGGCCGACCCAGCTTCCTATAAAATGGGTACCGGGGTTCTTTTCCAGGGGAGAAGCTGCGAGGGTGTGAAGTTGGCCACTCACCTCAACCTAATGCGGACTTTTAAGAATAAGTGAATATATACCTGTACTCCTTCTACATGCCGTCAAGACGTGGACAGGGCCGAATTTTAACTTATCTTTAATATTATCCTCCATTTACGCCTAGGATAGACACAATATTAATCCGGATAGAGCGATTGAAGTCTGGAGCAAGCTTCGCTCTGTTAGCCGAACCATACTTTAACTGGAAACTTGTCGAATACGACGCCAGTGCAACTTACTCCACTGCAACGTCCGAACAGCAGAACACTTGATGCAAATTCTGCGGGCGGGTTCAAGATTTGCCGCCACAAGTCTGACTTGCCTAGCTGTCAGTACGCTACAGTGAGGGCAATCAGAACGAAATGTCGCGTATATTTGTTTTATTCTGACCAGGGGTAGGCAAAACACGGTCTGCAGCGACCTCCAAATATCTTATTAAATATACAATATTTAATACGCTCCTGTATCAATTTATAATGTTGTTGTTACTGACTGAAAGAAACTGAAGAGAAAGACGCTGGCACGACCGTCAATGGCGTAACTTTACTACGAAGTTTTATGAGAAACGGTCACATATTTCAATATTTTAATATAAGGAACATAAACACAAACTGGTAATCTCATAATAAAGAGAGGAGGTTAAAATACGGGTTTCCAAAACGCCTAAGAATGCAGGCGTCCTCTTTTAAAACGAGAATTGGCGTAATATGTACAACTGGAGTATTCTCCGGTCATTACATGAATGATGGTCACCCCTAGAATCCATTCAGCATTTTTCTGTCACAGTAACAAGCCGTAATGTGCTGAGGACTTTCGTCTGTGACCACAGCAGTTGGAAATTTCTTGCAGCCTCCGCTAATATGGAAATGAAAGTGCTGACTGCGGTAAATGGTAAACACCAGGTAGAAACAAATTCGTGAAGAAAGAGTCCGCGCACTTTGCAAGACGTGACTGTCGCTGTCATGGTGACTTCAGAACTTTCAGTTTTCCTTCATTCTACCAGTTCACTGGAGTTCAATATTTCGCACTGCCTCTGGCGTATACGGATTTATTTATTATGGTAAAACAAACTGAAATTTCAAGTACAATATCTAACACGTCTCGTCTCTGGTAATAGTTTACACAGATGACCCTTCTACAGACACGTAATTATAGCGACCGGAAGGGGGGGGGGTACTATAAATTCGCAATTACAGAGTGGGGACTATACTTTTTTCGGTAAACATCCAGACTGTAATATCGACCTTGTGGGCCCATTAGACTTGTGTGAACACGTGTAAGTATGTGTGAATGTATGAGACACAAACGTAAATTTGTCCCTGTGTAAGCCAGGAAAGGATTAAAGATTATGGATCTTCACAAGTAAAACGCAAATATGAGAGCTTTTTGTGCTTACAGACTGGAACTTGAAAGCGATGGAGCGCTACTTTCTTCTATACAATGTGTAGAAGTCAGTGCTGTGAGGACAGGAGTTTTTACTTGCTGCATCAAAGACAAGGGCCAGGGTATGGTGAGGTCCTATTTCAAGTGGTAGAAGGAGCAAGTTAATTAAAGCGTAGGTTAGTCGTTGTGGTGGGGCACATAGCCCCGCTTTCCAACAATAGGGGAAGGAGGTTTACCACTAACATTAAACTCCTTGTCTTCTCTGTTCCTATAGAGCACAGACTATAAACCCACTCAATATCCGAAGCAGCGGCACTTCCCTCGATATCTGAAGACGGAGAGATGAGGGAAGTCATACACCCTGGTCTATAATGTACGCAAGTCATGTGTCCACAATCCAAAGACGCTTGCACTTCGGCCCTTCTTCAGAAGCTGACAGTAATTCAGCCAGTAAAGTTATACTTCCTTATGCTACTAAAACTGTAACAGACTAAAAGTTCTTATGGCTACTCCTAGCTATCCCCCCCCCCCCCCCAGTCGGGGCGGTTGTGATTTTAGGGTATGAAGTTTCTTGGAATTCAGTTTGAACTCAATCCGTGTCGTACAAAAGCGCGTTTCAATTTATGACTCCTTTCAGTCTGGCGGTTTCTTGGTGTGTATTTTGGTGGGGAGACCTGAGGGAAGGCGACCACTTGCGAGGCCCAGGCTTAGATGGGAGGATAATATTAAAAAGGATCTTCAAGAAGTGGGCTGGGGCATGGACTGGATTGAGCTGGCTCAGGATACGGACAGGTGGCGGGCTCTTGTGAATGCGGTAACGAACCTCCGGGTTCCATAAAATGCGGGGGATTTCTTGATTAGCTGAGAAACTGTTAGCTTCTCAAGAAGACCTCTGCTCCATGTAGTTAGTTAGTTAGTTAATTAGTTTCTTGGTGTGTGCAAGCTAAACCCGGGTGTACAGGGGACGTGAGCGTAAAGCCCCACGCATTCTGAAACTCGACGTTAGGCTTACTGAGTGGTCGGATTCATGTTCTGGCCCCATCAGTCACCGGTTCGCATTTACAGAATGCAATTTGGCGCTACAGGCTGTCAGGATGCGACGACGAATAAAAGGCGGCTGGTCCTTGTCGCAGATTGGACCCCTGCCGTTTAGATATAACTGCTTTGATTTCGGGCTTCCGCCGCGACGCTGATGAGACCTGAGCTCTTCTGGGACATTACACGGCGTCGTGTGGTAATTGTCTGTCAATTAGCATTTAGATAATAGAGACTCGATTCACAGAATCGAGTGCCTGCTAGAAAACAAAGACTAAAAGGCACTATCTAAGGCACAAAATATAAGATCTGTGTTATCATATAAGACGTTAACCCAGCGTGTTTCGATTCGGTTACTGAACCATCCTTACAAGCTGGCCTACATTTGTGAACCACTAGTGGGTCATTCTACCATCGAATATTACAGAACAAATTTACATATCGTGATTGAGAACTTCATGCGAACATTATTCCCTCTACCACATTTAGTAATTTCACTGTCTGTGAGACAGGGATCCCTGTAGTGTGATGGTCGGTCAGTGTTTTTCAGAACTAACATGTTTACGCAATTTTGGACAACAGTCTCTCTCTTTGTCTCTCTCTTTTACAAATAAAAAAGGCATCAAACCGAAACTGCAGTAGGAAATATCATCCAAGAAAAAGTACATAAAACATTTATATTTGGGCAAGTTTTCTTGCAGAAACTAATATAATATTGATTTAAGATGCTGACAGCATGACGCTTGGCTGCCGCGGCTTAATAGCTCGTTGCTGCCAGTAAAAGTACACAGTAGGGGCCCCTGGAACATGTGGGTGTACAGTTACGTGCGACATTACAATGTGACGGCGTTGCAGCTGTTTTGGAAATATACACAAGCTGGTCACGTGGAGATACTATAAAATGGCAGGAATATTGGTTTTTGTTTGGAGGCAATGAATAGCGCTGTTCTATATTGAAATATTTAATTGCCAATTGACGGATGGGCGAATTGAAACTTACAGATTTAGAGTACGTTTCAAGATTATATACAACACAAAATACAAACAAAATAAACAAGATTTGAAAGTTGCAGGACATGAAGTAAACACATTTGACAAACTCATTCCTTGTTATTTTGCGTACCTTACTGGCCCTTGTTTTGTTTATTTAACGACACTATCAATTACTAATATTGTATAGCGTCGGTGACAGACGACGGAATGGGTATGGGTAATTGGGGGAATGCTAATGACAAGAGAAAACCGAACAATTGGAAGAAAAACCTGTGCCAATACCACATTCTCCACCACAAATCACACATGGAAAGTTCTGGGATTTGAACATGGGCTTCCTTGCTGAAAACCTACAGAACTACGAAATTTAAACAGTCTCTGTACGTACTGCAATCAGGTTGAGAGCACGCCATCTTATTAAACACGCAGCAGACAAAATGGCGAGATATCAACCTTCCAATCCACTTTCATTCATATTGTATGTAATGTGCACAGGCCACTCAGAGAGCTCTGCTGTTGCAGTTCAGCAAATGTGAAAACAGAGTTCAGCATTTTGAAAATATTGAATTATCAATGGAATGTAGCAAATGCTGTTGCCTCTCTGTGTATAGTTAAGATACGTACAAATCAAACTACCGCCTATGTATTGCCAGCAAGCTGGGGAGAAAATGGGCCTAAGGGGCTTTCACGTTACTTCCAATTTATTTGATGTAATGTCATTCAATACGCATGCGCACATTTCTATACATAATGTGGCCAAGACATCCACAGGTAAAAATCCCACTCATTCACGATTACGCATTATATCTCTGGATGGACATTTTGAGATCACTGTTCCCTCGCATATACGCGCTATGTGACGGTTCATAGTACAGGTCGAGACTGCAGTACCGACTGAAGTACAGGTATGCCTGGTGGCCTTTTTACTGCACACAGAAATTGGTAAGAAATGCTATTTAAAATTAGCGGGGAGTAGTAGGGTATCTTCTCGCTTCACCCCATTTTTTCCCTTCATTTATCAATTTCACATCTCCTACAAAACGTGTGATCTAGTCGGTTTCCATTATGGTAGCGGAAGGGGGGTGAAGTTAAAGAATCGCCTCCAGTCTGGTGTTGAGATTAAGGAGTGAAGCTGCACTCGTCCTCTTCTATGGGCCTTCACGGCATACAGAGAGACAAGTTTAACTTTACCGACACCATATTTTTTGTTTTCGTTAAAACACTGAATCAAGTTACATTTTTAGCCTTTAGATGGCAGTTTCTACCAGAGTTCTGCCACCACTGAAAGTACGCAATACTAGTACAGCGTGAGAATAACATACACTTATAGTCACACACCGCGACGCGCACGCACGCACACACACCCACCACAGTCACTAAACCTGTAGGTACTAAAGTTTGTTTGTGATTTTCAAGATGATAGAAAACCTCTTCAGTTTGAATGTAGGAAATTCAGTGAGTCGGCAAATGCTGGCTTCATACACCGTATATCGAATGCGGTTGTGAAGGCTACAGCACGGGGTTCCCCTCAAGTATGGAACACAAGTGGTCAGGCCGCAGTCCGCGATAGTCAAAACAAAGGTAGGGTAATCCCTGCGTTCTGGATTTGATCGTCTCTCTGAAGAGTTTAATACAAGATGGACGTACGTGTCCATGTGCTTCATCACCACGTCATGGTGACGTACGGCAGTCGTCACAGTGAGCGGTCAGCTTCACGCCCTCCGCTCTACCCTGAAGGAAAGAACCAACGGTACTGACTGGATAAGCCCCAGATCTTGTCTGGACGCTACGCAGAACAGACGCCTCTGAAGAATCAGGTCTTTTGAGGATTTGACGTTGTGTTATCGGATATTTCCCGACTTCTGAAGGAACAGAGTCCGAAACGTCAGGAACACCTAACCTAGTGTCCTATCCCAGAATACGTGAATCCTCAACAAAACCACTGTTGAAACTTCAAACCTCGTAAGGTGACCTCTGTCCCCGTTCGGAAACAAACCCCGACTCTTGTACTCTCGAACCCACAGCCTAACCGCTATTTTGACCTGCCTCGGACCCCATAAAAGTTAAGAATTAAATTTAGAATGTGCAGCACATTCTGTACTTTTTGTTGGACTCTCCCTGAGCTAAACAATACTACCAATATCGAAATTCAATATGGGAAAGCCTTCATTTCCCGTCCAGCATTAGGGTACATGGGATTGTGTGTAGTTGTGTGGCTTCTTTTTGAAAAAGTTGCCGTTATCGTGTACCAAATGAATTTCAACACGGTTTTGAAAAGTAATTAATTTCATTTTGTGCTTCTAGCAATGCAACTCGTCCACTTAAAAATGCGAACACAGAATACGTTATATTATCCTTTCTGTGTGCCCGGTCCATACAATTCATACACAAGAAATCATGGCTCTCCTAAAGCTAATCACTGTATGAACATTACTAGGCCTACGCACGTAGACTCCAGTCCAAATTCTCACTTGTTAAGTTACACTGCTACAGGGTGTTTCTAGTTGACTTTTGTATTTATTTGAACATGAAATTCTAATTAAAGACATTGTCAGTAGCTCAGAGTGTATTGCGTCGAATTTTACGATGGTTATTGAGTTACGACTGGGCCGGGATAGCGCAGTCGGTATAGCGACTCTCTACGGGCTGGACGGTCCGCAGATCGAAACTGCACATTTTCCGCAGCCGTCCAGACCGGCCCTGGGGCCCACCCCGCCTCCTGTACAATGGGTACCGGGTCTCTTTCCCGGGGGTAAAGCGGCCGGGGCGTGGCGTTAACCACCCGCCCCATCTAGCGCTGAGGTTAAAGAAAGAGTAGAGCTATACCTCTGCTTCACCTCTGTACCTTCATGGCAGATCATAGACTAAAATTTAGCTTTAGTAAGTAATGAATCTTAAAGGACGTGGAACGAAGCAAGGGTGGCCAGATGTGAAGTATTGTCCTGCACTGTTCTGGAGAGGCTGAGGACAATACCGAAAAGTCTCAGGACAGTAGCTATAACTAACTAACTAACTAACTAACTAACTAACTAACTAACTAACTAACTAACTAACTAACTAACTAACATACAAACAAACAATTACATGGAGCAGCGACATTCTTGAAATGGATTCTGAAGGAACAGTTTATTTTTATAAGAATTTAGTGGCAGTATTGTAGTACAGCTTACAACTGTGGGCTCTTTTGACCATTGTATTGAGTAACAGGGTTCCACAATAGAAGGAAAGCGCTTGACCAAATGAATAATTAGAAACGTTTCAAATAACACCTTCCGCCACGAAGCTAGACTGTAACCGGGATGTCAGGGATGATATAAATAACTAGACGACAGACCGGACCACAGACGAACAGCGGTTACTTCTCGGCGGAGGCAAGAGGTTCATGCTCCAAAACGCTCAAACGACTCCTGTGCGTTCCCAGAGTCGCCTGTACATTATGTAGCAGGAGTTCTTACCTCGGGGTATTCAGGGCCAGCCCGTGAAGCTGAACACTCATCTCGATTTTGTGTAAAGTTTAGGAATGCGTGGAACTATACCTCCACCATCCCAGTCCCTTCATAGCTTGGTGCTTAATTAAGCGCTCACCGACCTTTTACGTTTAATCCGTACGCAGCATGTGAAAACGGCAATGCGATCTTGCAAGACAGGCGGAAGGAACGAGACAAAGTTGCAGATCTGTGGAGCCTCTAAGCCCAACAACTTCTCTTTCTGGACAGACAGACAGACAAGGATCGAACCCAGAGACCTGGACGGATGTTGGATTATAAATAGTAATTCCACCCTACCTACAGTCCTGCAGGAAGACTTGGCAATTTAATTAACTGAAATTTAATTTGGCGAGCTTCAGTGTGGCAGAAGGGAGCGAGGTATAGAGACTGACTTAGGAAGGTGCCAGCGGCCAAGTCCCGTCTGAATCCCGCGAGGGATATCCACTGCCACAGGACGACCCGAAACATACTTCACTCGGAGTAATACATTCCAAACTGCCACTGATCCCGCAAGGGATACAAATCGCTACCAGGTGACTTGAAATATTCCTTACACTCCAATCGTATTATCCACACGTCTCTGGTTCTCGCGGGAGCAATCACTGCTACAGGCTGATTTGAAATTTCTGTATTCTTAAATTGCATTTACAATGCATATATTCTCACATGGAATATCTATGTCTAGACGCTGATTCAATGCTTTAATTTTTAAACAGCAAAGCGTATATTCGAGACCGTTGCGGTACAAGTTCCCTTAACCGGTGACGCTCGGGTTGTGTTTTTAGAGTGGCCGAATGGATTTTCGGAGAAGACACCGAGTATCTTGACTGAAATTTTTTCGTGTTTTTCTTTGGTCCCTTCGGACAAATGGTACCTGAAATTATGTCACCACAAGTTGCTTCCACATTCTTTCAAAGTTATTATTCGTTCATAATTTTAGCACTTGCCACTACGTAGTACGATGCCAACATTCAGAGGTCCGTTTAATAGACCACAAATAAATGAATAATCACGTCCACACTGCCCCTAGTTCCATGTGATACATGCAGTACTCTACCGTAACTAACATACTGCTAAACTCGTAAAAAAAGCTGTATAATTGAGAAAGCTTGTCTCAAGGGACACATCTTACCAGAAAATTATGCAGTTCTCACGTATGCATACAGCAAACTAGTCTGTTTAAATAAATCCAGCATATAAGTTAAGTAAGACGAATATACGATGACTAAAAAAGACACGCAATGTACGTATAAACGTAGCATTGAGGTGCGTTCGCGTAACCACTGTTGCCGTGGAAAAGCAATAAGTATTACATATTCTGAGTGTGTGTCTGTAGCCTTAGTCATCCAGCATGCAACGCGCATGCGCCGTATTATATTGTCATCTGTGGCCTGTCCGGCTGTACACTATTTTACCACATTATCTCATAAACGGCATGATTTTTGTAAAAAAAGCTTTATTGAACGCAAGATGCGTGTTTTGATTTTCTCTGAAACCTTGTCTGAAACATGTGTAATTCTAAGAAGAGATGAGCGAGATATGATCGTAAATGTACATTGGTCTTCACGTTATTCTTGCCAGATTTTAATGAAACTTAAATCTGCTAAACAGATTTTCGAAAAATGATCAAATATAAAAAATTCCATGCAAATCATTCCAGCGGGAGCCGAGTTGTTCCATACGGACGGACGGACAAGACAACGCTAAAAGTCGCTTTTCGCAATTCTGCGAAAGCGCCTAAAAAGGTTAAAGAATTCTTATTAACGCCATAAAGAGTAAATTTAACCTTAATTTTATTTAAAGACCAATTTCCTACAGAGCAATAACATTACGTCTCGGTTACAAAAGTCAATCAATTCTGTACAGTGAAAAAATGACCACATTTTCTGACATTCTGACCACACACGTGCAAATAGTGCGTGGCCAGAGCGTAGAATTTTTAAATGTTAAACCTGTGGTACATAAAGTAAGCATTGGGCTTTAAAGGGTTAAACAAAACAACGAAGGCGGATCTCATAAGCGCAATTTCGCAGTTTTACTTCCGAACGAACCAAGAATATCCAAAATCAAAGTTGTAAAACAACACTCGAAAACTCCAACATAAAGGCGGTGTAACTGAAAGCAGCAAAAATATACAGAATTAAAACTGTATACAGAATGCAATATTGTCACAATAACAGCGACTTAGCCGAACGAATTGTCGAGTTAAGTATAAATTGCTCAGTGTATCTACAAACCGCGTACTTTCAAAATCCCAAGCACAAATTAATCTTTAACGAAAGAACTGTAAATTTTATTCCAACAGTAATACAAATACTGAGAATTAATATAAAAATCCTCCCAGTCTCCCCCATGACAGCCATCACAGTCGCTGCCTTCTGACCTCATTCCATCTTAGCCTCACATCTCAATGCTGGCTCTTGTCAGAATTTCTATTTGAAAAGAAAAGACTGCAGCCATTTTGAAGTTATTGAGCAATATCTACAGAAGGAAATGAGGAGGTATTCTGATCCACAGCTGTGTGAGGAGCGCTGTATGGATCCTCCCTACCCTGGGGTGGAGAATGCTTTATTCTATACCAAGGGGTTGAGGCATAAGCTTTCAATGCAGGTTACGCAGCATCTCTGAATGTTGCGAAGATGTACAGGTGTTCACCTGCAAGCAGTGATGCCATGACAACGGAACGACCAGAGATTACAGGCGAAGTATATCTATAAGGAACTGATTATTAACCCAGTAAATACTGAGCTTGGCATTCACATGGACGTCCACACCGATCGTAGTCTTCTGGGCGTATCACTGTGTAAGCGTGTATTGTTCAACAGTGCCGTCAGGGGGCTACGGAAAATTGTGTAACGGGGAGCTTCATGATTTGTGTTCCTCGCCAAATGTTATTAGGGCGATAAAATAAAGGACAATGAGATGGCTGGAGCTTATGGCCCGTACGGGGAAGAGGAGAAGTTCATACACGGTTGTGGTGGGGAAACATAAGGCAAAGTGACCACTTGGAAGACCTTAGCGTAGATGAGAGGAAGTGGACTGGATTAATCAGGCTCAGAATACGGAAAAATGGTGGGCTATTGTTAACATGGCAAAGCACCTTCGGGTTACACAAAACACGCGAAATATCTTCAGTGCATTAACGACTGGCAGCTTCCAGGTAGGACTCTGCTGCACGGAGTTAATCTATTCTAAAAATATGGCGTCGGTGTCAGGTTAAACAATACGGAAAAACAGTGGAATGAAACTGACAGAAGATGACCGAAGTAGCGGAGATAAAATTGTCCCAACGCCACTTTGTCCACCACACATCCCACCACAGCGGCTAACTTGGGATCGAAACTGGGCCTCCTCGATGAAAGGGCGGCAAATAACGGCCAGAGCCTTACCACTGCGTGCGTATCGGAGGAAGACTGCATAAACTGCGCAGATGGAACAAACATCGTTAAATAAACAAGAAAAGAACGTAATAATCCCACTTAGCGTCTGACGCGTGTTACAGCAGTTAAATGATTTTTTGATAAATTATTTACACCATGTTTGGTCCAAATCTACCGCCATGATTTGATCGCCCTAGCTGTAGTGACTAGTGCGAAAAACCCCTTTAAATTCAACGGAGAAATGTTTGTTTCTTAATTCTTCACCACTATCTTCCTTAGACAGTCGAACCGGTTATAAAGATATCGGTTTATACGACACCTCGCTTATAGAGTCAGATATTCTGTGGTACCAATTAATTCCTCACTGTTAACCGTAACATCATACTCCTCGGTTATAACGACATTCGTTTATAACGACACAAAATATTCAGTCCCATTTATGACGTTATAACCGAGTTCGACTGTATTCGTGCCTTTGTTACCTTCATATCCTTCCCACCCCCCTCCAGGAAAACAGCTAATCCATTTAATATTTATCCTTCAGATGGCACATTTTCGAACACAGAGCTGCCACCTCTGTAGCTACGAGAAAGCTACATGTTTCCATGGAAACGTTGTGTGAGGGAGGGACTTCACACACACTAGTCAGTCCTAACGGTCTCCAACTGCATACGTATATTTCAGAGCGAAATGCACACGGGAAATCTGAATATAATGCAGTTCCTCACCGAAAAGAATGACAGGGTAATGATTTCAGGTCACAATCGCTGCTCTGGGCTATACTGGACTGATTGGCGTGGCAGCCCACAAAAATTCCTATTCAGTGGGTAATAGACGCTATTCCTTGGAGGTGAGGTGGCCGGAATGTAAAGCTGACTACTCATCTAATACGGTGTCGAGGTTAAGAAAGGCTGGAGCCATAAACCTACTCTCCTATATGCTGTCCTGACGTGCACTGGGTCTTTTATGTTTTTATGGCTCGACAGCCCCTAATAGGCCAGGGCCACCTCACTGTCGAGGCTTCACGATCACACGCAGACACACACCACAGTCGTTAGGACTCCTCTGGACGAGTGATCAGCCCGTCGCAGAGACCTCTACATGACAAAACACAGCACTCACAATAGACACCCATGCTCCCGACGGGATTCGAACCCGCAATCCCAACAAGCGAACGGCCGCAGACGCACACCTTAGGCCGCGCGGCCACTGAGATCGGCGGGTCTTTTATTAGGCGACCTAAAGACGTACAGTACCTGTGTGCTGTACCAGCCGGGGCGCTATGGTTAACAGTGAGGTAACACGTGCAAAAAATGTAACGTCACGAATTGCATATGCGAAATATCCACTAATTTCAGTAACTCCCGTATCACCCTCTGAATGTCACGTATACTCTTCGTAACCTTGTAATGAAATTTACAATTTGCTCCCCCCACACTAAGGGAAGAACACAGACTGATGGCGAAGATTGGTAATAAGAGCGAAGATGGGTGGACAAAATTACACGACGAATTTACAATTTTTATTCCTCGCTAGATATTACTAGGCAGATGAAATAAAGTAGAATAGGACGAGCGGGGTATAAAGTATGCAAGACGGAGTAGAAATGTTCACGAACCTCAAGGAAAGAGAACACTTGTAATATCTAGTGGTAAAAGGGAGATAATATAAAATAGAAATTAAATAAACAGCAAAGGAAGAGGGATCAAACTAACTAACTCCATGGAGCAGAGGCCTTCTTGAGAAGCTAACAGTTTCTCAGCTAGTCAAGAAATTCCCCGCATTTTATGGAACCCGAAGGTTCATTACCGCATTCACAAGAGCCCGCCACCTGTCCCTATCCTGAGCCAGCTCAATCCAGTTCATGTCCTCCCATCCCACTTCCCGAATATCCATCTTGAAGAGGGATCAATCTGTTTCAAAATAGGGAAAAATGGCGTTTCTTGAAGACGGAAATTAACTTTATGTTTGCGAACAATGTGCAGAAATTCTCGAAGAGCAGCTGCTGACTTCTAAAATGGAGTCCTTTCTTGTTGCAATTTTTGCACACTTCCAGTGTGCAAAAATTACAGGTAGTTAATAGCGGTGCTAAAATACCGTCACATTTCACCTTTCGCAGACACAAACCACAGTAGCACATAACACTACACAAAACAATGCATGGAAGCATAGGCTACGCGCTACTTAATGGGAGGCTCTCACCATGTGAAAGTCTGAACAAAGAGAATCGCGCATGTTAATTAAATTGGTCAATCGTGAGGCCGTTTGCACTGGCTCTTACTTCCGTATAATTAACAAATCTGTTTAATAATCACCACGAAACGAACATCGCAACACAGACCACCATAAAGCATGTCGATGGAATAATTTCGGCGTTCCATTTTCGTCAACATATGTGGGCTTCAAAAAGACCTGCACGGTCGGTAACACTTACCGTTACGGTGCCGGTAACACTTACCGTTACGGTGCCGGTAACTTCGTTATCGTGCTGCCAGACCGTAGCACTTGCTTGTGAATTGCCATTAAATTGCAAATTCAAGAGCTAATCCACGCTCTAATTTCAACTGAGTAACTCAATTAAAACGAAAAAGAGTTTAAATGAATATAAATAGAAAGTTTCCACGTCTCTGTGCATGCAAGAGATTATCATACGTTTTACTTCAACAACTGCAGGACCTTCACAAACGGGCTGTTACATATTTTAAATAACATGTAAAGTCAATTTTTTACAAAAGTAACACCTCAGGAAGTTACATGAATGTTGCGAGTTTTCATGTCGTTCAGCGTGTCCATCACTTGCCATGAGGTAATTTCAAAAGTGCCCTTTATGTCCACCACTGACTATGGGTTACTTAACTACGTGTTAAATATGTCCGCCACTAATCATGAAGTTATTGCAGAACGTGATAAACATGTCCACCACCACTGACCATGAGGTTATGACAGATCTATATGTCCGCCACTGACCATGGGGTTATGACAGAAGACCAATATGTCCGCCACTGACCATGGGGTTATGACAAAAGATCAATATGTCCGTCGCTGACCATGGGGTTATGACAGAACGTGATCAGTATGTCCTCCACTGACCGTGCGGTTATGACAGATCAGTATGTCCTCCACTGACCATGGGGTTATGACAGAAGATCAATATGTCTGCCACTGACCATGGGGTTATGACAGAAGATCAATATGTTCGCCACTGACCATGGGGTTATGACAGATCAATATGTCCGCCACTGACCATGGGATTATGACAGAACGTGTTCAGTATGTCCACTACTGACAATCGGTTATTTCACAGCGCGCTCAACACATCCACCGTCCACCTCAACATGAAGCTGGCATGTGTCAGTCCGTACAGTGCCTATCCCGCGGGCTGGATGACTGTGTTTGAACTTCTGGCAGACGCAAGAGGCTTCTCTCTTCTCCGACGCGTCCCGAATGACCAGCCTTCTATTAAACGGGCATCGGAAACTTTTCTCGCGGCAAAAGCTACCCTGTCGAGAAGCTGACTACTTATCTCAATACACTGCCGAGATTAGGAATGCGTGGAGCTACACATCCAGTCCCCCACATACACCTTCATAGCATGGTACCTAAGTATGCACACTTCACCCCCTCAACAAGACATACACACCCACACAGTTAATGTTGGTAGCACTGGTCCATAACCTGCTCCCATCCACCCATATTACCAAGCAGGCAGCAGGTCTAGTCTGCGCATAGGGCAGTAAGAAATGCTACAAAAACTTTGGTTGGCATTCCTTAAGAACAGAGGCGTACACACAGATGGACAAAATTTATTTTTGCGAAATATGATGTGAATATGTCGGCTGACAGAGCAGGCTACGGCAGCGGTAACGACATAGACTTGTACTGGAGAGATGCCCGGCTGGAATCCTGGTCGAAACACCAGCTATGCTGATGTTGATCTTTGTTTTCCCCAGTCCCTCGAGGTAAATTCCAGGATCGTATCTTAATTTTGGACCGACCGATTCTTTTAAAATTCTTCCCAATTTAGCGTCCACCAACCACCCCACTACCGGCGCCATACGGTCAGCGACACTGACGTCATCAAATAAATGACAGAAACCACAATCAAGTTAACTGGATTGACATTACACGGAACAGGGATCAACTGTGGGCTGTTCTGAAAACTGCGAGAGTTTACGTGTTCAATTACACGGTATTCGTTTACAAAATGAATATTTATAACTAAACGGACAAGCCGTGTATGATAAGCTGGTCCCTGGTGCATCAGCTACATTTTAAACATAGAAATAGTTGGGTAAATTACATAATAATTAAAGACGAATACGTAACGATCTGAAAGGAGGTATTCCTTGCAGGATTCAAGGTATTATCTTTTGAATTTCTTTGGAAAATACTAAGAAAAGTATATATGTATGTGTGAAGACAAGTGGTGTCCCATATCTCTCAAATACAAACGTAAGGTGTTAGCGACACAAGAATCTTACAGGCAGTTCACATATTTAGACACTACATGAATTCCATTCTCATGCTTGAATAACAGTAAACATTTTTTAACTAAGAAGCTCTGACATCGAATGAATAGCAGTTGGAAGGTTAAGGGTTCAAATTCTGCCCGATGGACCCAATACCCTGAACTTTGTCGTGGATTGCATTATGCCATCCACGCAATGCCAGGTCACCACTTAATGTGTGGCCCACAACCTCTTCTTTGCGATTCCTTTTAAATGTATTATTCATTACTAATCTTATCTTTTTGCATACAGGATTTTGGTGGGGAGACCTGAGGGAAGGCGACCCCTTGGGAGACCCAGGCGTAGATGGGAGGATAATATTAGAATGGATCTTCAAGCAGTGGGATGGGGGCATGGACTAGATTGAACTGGCTCAGGATAGGGACAGGTTGCGGGCTCTTGTGACTGCGGTAATGAACCTCCGGTTTCCATAAAATGCGGGGAATTTCTTGAGTAGCTGAGAAACGGTTAGCTTCTCAAGAAGGTCTCTGATCCATGGAATTAATTAGTTGGTTAATCTTATCTTTTTCCTTATTAGTCTGAGCTACTGAGAGCTTGATGCAATAAAACAAAACAAAAGAATATATATATACACGCACGCGCGCACACACACATTAGAACCCGGACCACCAATTTCAAACCACCGATATTGTGTAGTATATGACATAACCAGACCAAATACATATCATAACACTTCGTAACAACGTCGCCCCTCGCATCTTGCTATTTAATCTGTTCAGGCCAAATTTCATTCACTTTTACCGCAAGAAACCTTCTTGTAGACTCCGTATGAAGACTCTGTGATGAGTGGGAAGGAATCGACCCTAGGACCTCAGATAAGAATGAAGCTGAAAGGGGAGGAGTACACATCGTTAGATCTGAGAGAGACATCTTATGGTGCTGGTTTAACGAAAATGCTCGGCAGACTGAACTCTGTCTCTCTCTCTGTAACTAATGGATTTAAATTGCAGCGGAGGAATTGTTGCGTCAATGAAGGCTTTGAATTGTCAGTCCTCTTTCTTCTTCTTTCCCAGAAGTCTGTGTCTCTATTGTGTGCAACTACAGCACTTACACGCTTCAAGAACAAACTCCATGCAAGCGGTTTCCAAACGCTTTTGTTCGCCAATCAGCATTTCAAATTCTTCCGCTTCACGACACGTAATTTGCCAATTAGGGTCAGATTAGAAACAAAATCCGTTTTGTAAATACATCAACATCGCATTTTGTTAGTTGTGTGAATACGAGTATATTTACAAGTACGAATACACGTAAGAACGTAGATGACAAGCCAATTCAAGCGAGTTGCCTCAGTCGGCGAAGTTTTGTATCGCCTTCAAATTTTTGTTTAAGTTCTGTGTTTCGGAACACGACCCATCAAAAACTCCTCGCGACTCAGAGTTTGCGAACACGTGCGCTGTACCAGGACATTGAGAAAGCTGGTTCAACCCACAATATTTCTGACTTGTATGCGTTAGCTGATTGGCTCAATTCCGAGTATCGCCGTGGTTTTCATCAGTTCCGCCAGACATATGTCGAGATAAGCAGAATTAGGCCAAGACTTCCTTCCTTCACGTCTTCCCATACTAACGATTCAATAAAGCATCCTACTGTTCAGCACCGTATAGTTTCAGATGCTGACAGCGTCGTTAACATTTATCTTGCTAATGTGCAATATATGGTGAGCTGCTAATAATGCCAGCACCACTAATGTGTAATATTTGGTGACCTACATTTGGCAACGCTGAAAGGAGCCTCTTTGTCTCTCTCTCTCTCTCTGCACAATTTCTCAACACTGAATCAATCGTGAAAGACGTCCTATGTCGTATCTGTGTGCACACACTTACTCGAAGGGCCTAGTTGGTAGCCTATATGACAGGTGTCACTATTTTGCTCACTTCATCTTATGTTAGGCTATGAATTTTAGCAACAACACAGGACAGTTTGTCAAACCTAGGACTAAATGTGAGAGTTATAATAACATGATTCTTATAACTGTACAGTGCCTACTGGATTTAACTGGCATAGGATGAGGTCTAATGTCGGTATTTTATGAACCTTCGGGTTCAATGAAATACGTGACATTCATTCATTCATTCATTCATTTATTCATTCATTCGTTCTTTCGTTCGTTCGTTCATTCATTCCGCAGTATGTCTTACGACAGGTCCTTTGCCTCTTGCAGCGCAAGTTCTCCACACAGTGCCATCTAGTGCTTCCTCTTTCAGTTTCCAGCATCTTCTCGTTTCCTTCCGGTCATCAGTCGCTGCTTACGTCTTCTTCCTCGTCTTACCATCACTTCCACCATTTATTTTATCTTTCCTTCAATAACGTGTTTTAGAAGGCAGGTCCTACTCAAGTGTGATCCATTCAGTTAGCCTTCCTTCTTTCTATTTTGCAGTATGTTCCTTTCCCCCTTGACGGCGTGATACTAGTGAAATGACTGCAGCTTCTGAACAGAGATCAACCTAGCTGAATTAATTTGTATTAAGGTATACGGTTGTGATTTGAAATTCGAGTTCGGGTGTTACATGATCAAAAGCTGAATGGCGGGTGCTGAGAAGTGACAGCTGACTGGGTAGCATACTTGTCTTCTGTACACAGTACACTCCGCCTGTCATAACACTCGGCCACCATCTACAGGTATAAGATACTGAGATCCTACTGGCTATACATATACAGAGCACCATGCATAGAAAGTTAAGAAGGCCTACATATGTCTTGGAAACACAATGATGACGGGCAGAAATTTAATTACAAAAAATTTTAAACTAACAGCCTAAATGTAGCCACCAAGGAGCCAGGGCTGTGGAGTCGGTATACAAAAGCTCCGACTCCGACTCTGACTCCGACTCCGAGTCCGATTCCTCGATTTTTAAAACTTCCGACTCCGAATCCTCGATTTTTAAAAGTCCAACTCCGACTCCTTCATAAAAGCTCAATATGCATTACTAACGGTAAACCTATAAGATATTTCATCGCCACCACGTGAATCAACAGGCTACTGTTTAGACTTATAACCTATATTTAAGTATAAGTCTAATGGTTACTGTAGCTATCGGGGCTCTGGATTTGGGGTATGTAGTTAAGATTTTAGACTGAGGTCGGAGTCGGAGTCGGTACATTTTTACGTACTTCGACTCCGACTCCACCTAAAATTCCTTCCGACTCCGACTTCACAGCCCTGCAGGGAGCAACTAAAATCCAAATTTAAATACCACGTAATGCAAAATTAATATATTACATTTCATCTTAATATAAATGTAAATTTTGTATGACGTTTCAAGACACGCGTCTGTGTACTGCACACAACTTCTTACATATTCTAATATTCTAGTGAGAATAACTAAAAGTCGTTACATTTCACCAGATTCATTACTGTGTTCACCACAGCCTGTCACTTGTCCCTGTTATAAGCCAGATGAGTGCAACATACGCCCTCCCATCTAATTTTATATCCACTTTAATACTGTCGTTCCATCCATGCCAACGTACTCAAAGCGGTCTCTCTCCTTTAGGTTTTACAACTAAGCCCTTCTAGGCATTTCTCTTGTCTCCTATGCGTGCTACCTGCTCCACCCACTTCATCCTCCTTGATTTGATCACGCGAATAATACTCGTGAGGAGTAAATTTTATGTAGCTCTTCACTGTGCAGTTCTCTCCAGCCTTCTATCAGCTCCTCTCTTACGCCAGACTATCCCCATAAGCACTCTGTTCTCGAAAACCTTCAAGTCTATGTTCCTCCTTTAACCTTTTAAAGCCTAGCGGTAACTTTACGTACGACCAGGTTTAACATTAGAAAATTCTACGTGGTGCCCACATTGCGTTTATGTGTTTTGTACGGATCTCAGAACAAACAGCAACTTTTGCCTTATAAAACATTAAGAGACTGGTTTTTATAACCGAAGTGGAGAGTGCGTTTATGTGTTTTGTACGGATCTCAGAACAAACAGCAACTTTTGCCTTATAAAACATTAAGAAGTTGGTTTTTATAACCGAAGTGGAGAGTGTTTACAGCGCGGTACGCACTGAGTGCTTACATAAAACAGATACGCTTCGTCTTTAAAGGGTTAATGCCAGAGATCAAGATTCACGCCCATACAAAACTACAGGCAAGGTTACAATTCTGTATCCATTCTTGCACAGCAAATGGGAAGCCAAAAATTCTGGACCGAATAGCGGAAGGAATTCTCTGAAATTAATCTGCTGTTAATTTCTCCCTGCACAGAAATCTGATTTGTTAGCTACGTATATTTGTTAGCAAGCTAAAAACACAAGGATATGATATGAAAGAACGTGCTCTTTGGAAGGTTAACAGGCATGTCCCAGGTCAGTGCCTCTGTGGCGAATCCGCCACGTTCCACATGGGACGATAAGACTTTTTTTTATCGTGACAACCGCTGTAGCGTGTCCTCATTCATAAGTGATGAAGCGTGTTCTCTTTATGATTGGGGGTAATCGAGGGTATTATACCCTCCAAAATGGAACTGGTGCTTATGTTGCTTATAAGAGTGTGTGAATCCAGTCCAAGCCAAATCTTGCCCACCGCATCGCTGAATGAACTGGAAAACAAATGGCAATCTGCATTTTTAATTAGTGAAATGAACGTTGAAAATTCATTGGTAAAAAAATGACAAGTCCGACCTCGAGCCACAGTTTCCACTGACAGACCACCCACTCACTCACCGTTATACATTAGGCTGCTTGACGGACACTTTGATATCACTTCACTGAATATGCAAGCCATGTAACTCTTCGGCAAAAGGCGAGACGGCGCCCCAGTCACTCCACTCCGGTACCTAATGAAGTTCCGTAATTTGTTCTCTTAACCAAACACTATTAGAGTGACTAAAAGAAAGACGAAATAGATGATACACAGAATGCATGAGAGATGGCCTTATTTGGAAAACCCGGAGAACAGGCATTTTGACAGACCTGAGAGTAGACAGGAGGACGGTATTAAAACGACTGTGTGGGTGTGTGAGGCTGTGCTATGACTCTGGCGGTTATTTGCCGTCTTCTCAGGATGGAGGCCCGGGTTCGATCCCAGGCCAGTCCGTGATGGGTTTGTGAACAAAATGGCATGGGAACCGGGTTTTCTTCGGTTACTTCGGTTTTCTTATGTCAGCATCATTCTGTCAGTACTCTATTACGAATACTTCGTACCACCAACGGCGTGTAATCTTAGGCACTGACAGCTTTGTCAAATAACACGCTGCACCCTCTCTCTCTCTCTCTCTCCCTCTCTATTTCTTTAAGGATGTAGATTAGGTTCTTCTCTTCCAGAACAAGGTCGAGATGCGGGTTTTGTGAACACGGTAATAAACTTTCAGTTTCCATAAAAGGTAAGCAGTAGTTTGACAAACAAAGTGTTTCCACCATGGTCTTCAAAAGAGGTTCAGGCTGTATCCCGCGCCAGGCTATGCACTGCACTGGGTACTGAAGTGCAAGGAGAAGGGGTGTAGTTTTATGGAGCTTCGGCGATGTTTTAAATCCGTTTAGAGAAACCCCATTACCCACCACTACAGCTGCAAGGTACAGCAGAACTCTTTCCCTCTGCAGCTACAGATGTAAGTGTGAAGCTGCTAGAATTTGGTGCCAGATTGGCAAATTACAGTTAGTTCCTTCAGTGATCCCTTTAGAATACAAATCTATTTCAACAAATGTTTAAATGTTTAAACAGACGTTGAAAGTCGTTTTCCCGCCTCAGACAAAAGCAGGATGTCTCCATTGCAAGGACTGGTTTGGTTAGCGGTGTTTACAGAAATGATCGCTGCTTCTGCCAAAAAAAAAACTTGTAAAATATGGAGTATTTCTATATTATAGCAGGTGGTACCTACAGCAGCCACTGTGCTTTAAGGGGTTAGGTACTGGAGCGGGTATGCCACCCAGCAGTGTAGATGCGTGTCCATCGTGCCGAACTTCAGGGTGACGAGAGACGCGACGTCTACAAGGGTGAACTATTGCTAACAACTGGACACACAGACAGGCGGCACCCTGGTCATACTGTGCGTTCTAAAATATTACGCTACAAGCATGGGCAATACACGCGAATATAAAGTATATTTTTATGAACAATAAAACAAAGTTTCGTGAATGCAGTACATGTGAACACAATATATTCTGAGGTATAATAGCAGAGTTTTGTAAACGCCGTCCGCAGGCAAAGACGCTGTTTCTCACGAGTTTACGGCTACCACCGGCACACATTTCGTGTTTCCAGTCTACATTACAGAATCGATTGTCTGAACTGGGCTGTAGCTTTCTCGGTTCGTCGAACGATTGTAGTATATAATGAAAACAGAACTGAGCAGCGTTGCTAAATAGATTTGGTCTAGGAAACTTTGTATCCTGGAATTATCTCCGATTTTCACAATAAAATCGAAAGAAATGTAGTCACATGCCCCCTTGGAGTAAGAGCAAAATGCCCCTTTTCGTTTGTACCTTTATAGCTCTTTGTACTGTATGAACTATGTAGTTCCTGAGATAAGGGACAGTTGTCAGATAAAATAATGTGCCTGTAAAATGCATTCACCACCTACATAGCATTGATGATGAACAGTCAGTGTGCACGGTCATTAAAGTAGTCATTTTCTCGAAATAAAACAGTCACGCAAATATTGTACAACAAATTTAAATGTGTATTTTATGGAACCATATGAACTGTATTCAGTAGGGTTACGTCTTCCTCCAGGTTAACACGCGATAAGAACAACAACTGTCTCGAAGTAATTAATTCACTTGGCTCATCAAACGGATAAAGACACTCGAAGAAACTCATGTACCATGTTTGATAAAAGTATTCTTAAGAAATAAAAAAATAGGAATGCGGTTAAAACTTAATTTATAGCCATAAGTAAAATGGCTTTCAAAATGGAGATGCCAGAAATGCCAGAAAAGAAAGCAACGAAGGGAGAACACAGTAAAACTAATGAACGCGTTTCCAATTTGCTTTGCATAACAGACCTAAAAATGAAAGAAAAAAGTCACAAAACAAAGTTTTTGCTCCGCATAAGAATTTGACACAATTTAAATCTGACAAATTTGATTGTAGATTACGTCTGTTTTCTGAACGCAAATTGCCTTAATATTTATACAAATTTTACGAAGTTTGATTACGTCCTTATATACAGCACAAATTTAGTTTCAAAGCCCAGTTACTCTACTGTGTGCTGTGAAGACTTTTTCTCACACAGACACATTTTTATTAAGAAAGGCAATATCAGGAAACTCGTCACAGTCTGACAGTCTGCAAGGACAGCTGTGAAGAAATTAAACTAAGGGTTCTCTCTGAACCTTAGCTTCTAAATGACAAGCAAGTTCGATCATTTTAAGAAACGCCTCTGACAAAGAGCAAAGTAATTTCTCTTGCAGAACAGAACCTTTCGGGCGAAGAAAATTCAGCCAAGACAAAGAACATAGATTTACTAAACGCTCTATTGTGTGAATATAAATATTATGTTCTTGTAATTCACTGTTTGAGCAAAGAATGGCAAAGCCTTCGGATCTTTCTTCCTTTTTATACATTCATAATTGCATGTAACAAGATAGGGAATGCCCGCAGAGATAAAAAAACGCACTGCCGGCATCTTCGCTTGACCCCAGAAACCAACGAACTTCGGTAACGCTGGTCACCGCGGCAGCAAATGTAACCACAGGAACATCTGTAATGTTGGGGAAAAAAAGGTCCGGAAATTTGTGTTCCTCCAGTGCTTGAAGGATAATGAAAATTGTGGCGCCACTTACACAGTTAGTACAGGGTCTTACTCATTAAGTTACTAGCCACGGCCGATTCCAGTGGCCGCGCGGTCTAAGGTGTAGGTCTGCTGCCGAGTGCTTGCTGGGATCGTGGGTTCGAATCCCACCGGGGGCATGGATGTTTGTCTCTTGTGAGTGTTTGTGTTGTCAGATAGAGGTCTCTGCGATGGGCTGATCCCTCGTCCAGAGGAGTCCTACCGACTGTGGTGTGGGTCTGAGTGTGATCAAGTGAAAATAAACAACCTCAACACCTGTTGTGAACAAGTAGAAGAGGGAAGGACTACGAAGTTATTATTAAAAAAATGTACATAATCATGCCCGATATTAATTAACATTTTCACTTTTACCGCCTCCTAACAAAGAGACTGCCGATCCCAGTGGCCGCGCGGTCTCAGGCGCGGGTCTGCGGGCGCTGGCTTGCTGGGATTGAGGTTTCGAATCCCACCGGGGGCATGGATGTCTGTCTCTTGTGAGTGTTGTGTCTTGTCAGCTACAGGTCCCTGCGACGGGCTGATCACTCGTCCAGAGGAGTCCTACCGAGTGTGGTGCGTGTCTGAGTGTGATCGTGAAGCCTCGATAATGAGGAAGCTCTGTCCCCCTAAGGGCTGTCGAGCCATAAAAAAACAGATGAATTAATGTTCTTATAAAGAAGGAACCAAAATTAAATAAAGACATACAAAACTTTTGAAGTTAGTGCCTCAGTTATTCGGAGGTCACAGACATGAGGATCTCACAGCCGTGCTGGCGAAGGGTCAGGTCTTCACGGTTGTTATGACTCGTCGAATTGAAGCAGCTGCTGTCGTTTAGAAGGATCGTAGTGTCTTCAAGTTCAGGATCAAGCAATTGTCGCCTTCTTCGACTGCCTGATCCTGAATGTGAAGCCTCTGCAGTCCTTCGCAACATCTCTGACAAGGTGTAACATCTCAGAAGACGCGATACTTATCCTAAGGTATCGGGAAAAGTGCAGCAAGTGCCATGGTTCCAACAATCTGATCTCTTGGGTTTCCTGTACAGGACCGTCACCGCGATTACGTCACGTGACAGGTGACAGTGTTCAATGATCCATACATCAGTCAGGGTGTAACGACAAAGTAGAACTGCTGATGGCATTTGCATTTATATTTATATTCCCCGCTTCCACTGGCTTGGTTTACCGGATGCGACGCGAAAGAAAAGCGTGCAGGATATGGAGAAATGATCTAATCGAGTATATCTGTTTATTTATTAACATTTATACTTTCGAAATAATGGGTTTTGACGGTATGAGTTAAGAGTGTGTCAGATAAAGGATAATTTCATTAATAATTTGAACCAGCGTAAGATAGCAAACAGTCCGCCCGAGCTGTTTCCCGTTGGACACAGTTTCTTGCCGCCGAACAACAGGTGTGAGGCAACCAATTGCAAGAGACGTGGCGCGATGAGGGAGATGGAGTGTGCATCCAGATGGGGCGTTCTGAACCGCGACTGGTGGTTAGCGCTAGGCAGCACCTAGAGAGTCAGTTGCTATCGAACGGCAATGGTCTTAGCAATGGCAACACTAATACCATAGCACAACAGACAATGATAGTGGTGGTGATGATGATAGGGTGTCGTAGTAATAGTAGACTAATTTTTTTCCATGACGCAACGGCCCCTAGTGGGCCAGGGCCTCCAGGCTTCACGATTACACTCAGACACCCCCACTCGGTAGGACTCCTCTGCACGAATGATCAGCCCGTCGCAGTGACCTCTACCTGACAACACACAAACACTGTACAAGACAAACATCCATGCCTCCGGCGGGATTTGAACCCACGATCCCAGCAAGCGAGCGGCCGCAGACCCACGCCTAGACCGCGCGGCCACTGAGATCGGCAGCAATAGTAATAATCCATGCGAATTAAGCATCACACAAGAAGGTATAGGGAGGAGTGGAGTTACAATTCCACGATTCCTTAACCTCTGCATTATATATGGCAGTGATCAGCTTCACGTTTCAGCCGCCAGATCCAATGGAAGACAGATCTGGTAGCCATTACATAGGTGGCTGTGTGAGACAACACGTTACGACGCCGTGCCTAAGCGAATAAGGTAGCGTATTGTCACTGCCTGGCATCGAACCTCGAGTCCTCTGCCCTCCAGACCTTACCCAAATCACAATACCAACCAATTTATCGAAGCATATGAGAAAAATAAGATGGGAAAATACATACACAAGGCAGAGGAAACACGAGAAAATATACAAACTTTTGGTCGCAATGCCGAAGCGGAACGTTCACTCGGAACGCACAGGTGTATATGGTTAAGGCAATGTTGTCCCTGTCCACGCCATGAAGGTGTATGGGGGGTTTAGGGTATAGCTCCAATCATTCTCAACGTCGGCATTAGATGGAAGCTAGTCATAAAATTCATGACTCGGCCGTTTACCCTCGGGAGAAAACCCCGGTGCTGGGTGGGCCCCGGAGAGGGCTTGGACGTTTTGGGAAAGAGAAACGTCGCTTGCACCGAGTACAAGATTAAAACAAATATTCGAACAGGGTTTAAAGCTGTAGAATAGACTAAACTCATTCCGACAGTGCTATGCAGAGTAACCTGACGAGGTTCGCAGAAGGTTACTCCGAAACATCGGTATCTACTTACTAAACCGTACGGTGTTACAAACCGGAAATTAATTATACTAACATTCAGGGCGATGAGAACCTCAAGTGTCACACGATTTACGATAGGCCCAATGGAAGTGTGTGGTGCACACAATTTTGCACGTAAATTTTGCAGATATATCCATAACACGGACAAAATTTCTTGGTCCCCACGGAATGCCTTAAGTGTGTGCCGAACAAATAAAGAAGGTTCAAAATGTGGTCGATTCTTCCTTCAGCCCTTGTCTCCCGTAAGACGTGACAACTAATTAGAGCTTGCTAGCATTGTACTGTACCAGCCGCCCCAAGGGGATTGCCCTCTATTGTGTTATACTTCTTTCTATCAAATCAACAAGATGCGACACGCACACGTGAAGCCAAATCCCTCTTCGCTCTGCTTTCCCCTTGTCGGTAATTCTCCGCAAGTTTCTGTTACTTGTTTAGAAAGAAAGATAAAAGCAACAGAGGGAAGACACTCTAGTACTGTCCAAATGCCGTCTTCGCAATCCCACAGAACTTTAACTTTTAAAGCCTACGTAAACTTTACGTACCACCAGGTTTAACATTAAAAAATTCTACGTGGTGCCCACATTGCGTTTATGTGTTTTGTACGGATCTCAGAACAAACAGCGACTTTTGCCTTATAAAACATTAAGAGATTGGTTTTTATAACCGAATTGGAGAGTGTTTACAGCGCGGTACGCACTGAGTCCTTATATAAAACAGACACGCTTCGTATTTAAAGGGTTAAAGCCTCTTTTCCTTTTACAGCGCCTATTATGTATACCTGTTATGTATAAAAGGTAAATATATGTTTCAATTCTTATACCTAATTAAGTACCACAACACGAAGAAGCTAATGAAGGGACTTAAGCTCAGCAAGTGGTCAGCTTCACGTCTCGGCCGTTTTATCTCCGCTATCTAATGGAAAGTACCCTGTTGGGTGGGCCCAATGTCCTGAACGATGAGGATGAATGAAAAAATCTTCTGCCTTTGCCTGAAATACAGTATTATTATGTGTCTTTTGCGCAAACTGAACGAGCTGGAATAATGAAATTCGGGTTGCATCCATCCGCCCGCAAGCATTCTGTCTCCGAAATGACTACACCGATTTCAAAGGAATTAGACACTCATATACTCAACACATGTCTGTCGGGTTTAATTTTGTTTCGTGTCAGTGTAATTTAGCAGCTGCTTCACAAAAATCTTAAAACTGAATTTTCAAAGCTTTTCTCACAAACGTTTTGTCGAAAGAAGATGTACATAAAATACATCCCGCTGCCTTCCAAGTTCTTTGTGTGACAAATTTCGCTCACGGTAATATGCACTGTGCTCATATTATGAGGAAAATTTACAACGAATTTGAAGGTTTGAGCACAGTTCAACTGTTTAAAGGGGTCCGTGTGAGAGGACAACTTCCTAATTGGTTGGATTTTATTTTCGCTTATTTAACAACGCGGCCAATGACTCATTATATCACGTGACAGGACAGGGTTATCAGTGAATAATAAATTGTAAAGTGCAGTCGAACTCGGTTATAACGTCATGAAAGGGACTGAATATTTTGTGTCGTTATAAACAAGTGTTGTTATAAGCGATGAAAATAATGTTGTGGTTACCACTGAGGAATTAATTGGTAACACAGAATATCTGACGCTATAGACGAGGTGTCGTATAAACCGATTTCGTTATAACCGGGTTTGACTGTATATGGAAGAAAGTAATCGTGTTCTAATTTGAGGCAGTATCCCAGCATGTACCTGGATGGACAGAAACTGTGAAAATACTAAGCATGACGTGTGTCCTAACAAAGATTCAGACTTGACACCTTCCGAATAAAAGCGTGTCGAGTTATCGCCACAGAAACCCGAAGCTTACCTGAAACCAGAAACAGCCGGTATACATACAGTGCAGCAATATTCATATACAGTACTGAGAAGCAGCTTGTCAGTACCTAGGCTAAGTTTTGAGCTCATACTTCTTTGTTCCACAACTCCCTCAGGATGGCACCCCCGTGCCGTCACATGACGGGGTTTCAATAATTGTTATTAACCGTATTTCGTTTTATTGACCCTTTAAAGACGAAACGCCTTCTAATATAAAGGCTCAGTACGTACCGCGCTGTAAACACTCTCCACTTCGGTTATAAAAACCAGTCTCTTAATGTTTTATAAGGCAAAAGTTGCTGTTTGTTCTGAGATCCGTACAAAACACATAAACGCAATGTGAGCACCACGTAGAATTTTTTAACGTTAAACCTAATGGTACGTAATGTTACCGCTAGGCTTTAAAAGGTTAAGTACATTTGTTGGTGGGTGTACTGATTGTGAAAATATACACGCTAAGAAAACCTAAAATTGTCACAAAAAACCCTGTTTATTTGCCATCTGTGTCACTTCTAAGTTTGTGCAGCGTAAACGGTGTGACGGTAACCAGCCAGCACACAGTAAATACGTCCGAGGAGGAACTCCAACCGCAGGATCTGCTTCGTCAGCACTTCCGTTGGCTCAGCACCGTACAGCAGAAGTTATTGGGCGCATGAGTAGGACAAAATCCAACGAAAGCTAAAAGAGAGAAGCCCGTGGCCGACATACATATAAAATGGGGGTGCACAGACTGGGGAGGGGGTGTCAAGGCAGCGTCCCTAACATCCAGTACAGCATCATCACGATTGGCACCAACAGCCCTGTTGATGATGATGTTGATTATGAAATAATAATTAAATTTTTTGTTTATTTACATACTGACTTACAAACCTAGTGGTGAATTACAAAACCAGCATGATTACAGAAAGCAATGTACATAATAGGTCATATATTATTCCGACATATATGCATAACAGTACGTATGCATATGTACGTACAGACAGACACGACAGAAAAAAAAGACGAGAACACAAGGCCAAAACAATGCAATAAAATTCAATAAACAAAACATTTAAAATGAGAAAAATGTACTTACATGTACGGCATACAGTATCACCCCTGATGTTAATGTATCAAAGTACAAAAAATAATAAAGTTTATTGAGAGTTAAAACATTTTTTCTGTAAATAAGCAGTCAGTATGTCTGATTTCCTTTGGAAAAACCGGTCTGAACCTATATCGATATCCAGCAAAATGTAAAACTTAAGATAAGGTATTCACAGTATGAAGTAGATCCTACGTCATTGCAGGCAAGGTAAAGATATCCCACTACAGATCTGGATAGGCTCAGGATTGCAGGAGTTTGAGGTTGCAAGAATTTCTAAAAAATAAGTCTTACGCACCGGCCGCCTTTACCTCCTGGGAGATACCACTGGTACTCATTTATGTTATAGGCTAAGTCCAACCCAGGACCACGGTAGAAGGATTAAATGAATGAAAAATACCACTGAACCCATCGGGAATCAAACTCGCGACCTTCCGGCTTGTAGCGCAGTGCCTCAAACAACTGCACGAATTCTTACCCAGTGCAGTGTAGGAAACATCTTAATTACTGTCGAACATTCCTGTCCTACTCTTGTGTCACAGCTTGTTATTCTTCGAAAAAACGTTTGTAAAATGCTCCAAGAATAAAATCGAACATTTCTGCTTCGTTCATGGGCGTCTTCAGTTTTGTTTACCAGCATATCTATAAAACACAGCTTATCGGCTTGTTCTGTTTACCAGCATATCTATAAAACACAGCTTATCGGCTTGTCCTGTTTACCAGCATATCTATAAAACACAGCTTATCGGCTTGTCCTGTTTACCAGCATATCTATAAAACACAGCTTATCGGCTTGTCCTGTTTACCAGCATATCTATAAAACACAGCTTATCGGCTTGTCCTGTTGATGTACACGGAACACTTGTTCACGCACTTTGCTTCAAGCGACAGTTGCAAACTTCCGTATCTTCAGTAAGATTCTTTTCTAGCAACCACACGCCAACATCTTCACTTCTATGCAACATTTTAGGTGTTCACAGCGGTGAATACGACAGTTGTGTGTGAGACGTGACGCCATGCAGTGTGGCTGAGATATAATTCCGGGGAAACCTGCTGCCTCAGTCTTCAGGGTAGATGAGAGAGGCAACAGGGCCATTCGAATATTTACACATTTATATCAGACCACACTGCACCACATCAGAGTGACAGCAGGTTTCTTCTTCACTCCTACTTTTATCTCCAAATGTCACGCACAGAAACCTCAAATTTACTGCGTCTAAACGTCTCCTATTCCATATTTACGTATTTTCAAATGTTTCACAAGTAGCCGCTATACTAAAGCCGTACTCTGGATTTCGATCAATATCACGTACTGCCTACTTAATTATACAGAGTGGCGCAAATGTTCCTTTACTAGAGGTAACACGTTAAACATCGAGTGTCAAGTGACTTGTGCGCCACCCTGCATAAGGCCGGGTTTCTGGGGCGCAACCCAGACAGTAACTGAAGGGCTACCGGGCTGCAGCCCCCCTTAAACCGCGCAAAACCGAAATTAAAAAAATTGTAGATATTACGATATAAAAGTCTTACGCGATTTCCCCTTCAGCCTAAATCAGCCACTGAAATCGGCTGATGGCTAGTAAATTACAATTTTGAAAATAAAGTAAGAAAACTAAAAAAAAAAAAAAAACAAGAAGATAGGGCACACTGAGTCATGGAACATGTAGTTATATTCATATCTACATAAATGCAGTTGCAGGCAGCGTTATGTTGTACTTACAGCACGATTTTTATAATTTTCACAAAAAAATCAGTCACAACCAACTCTGTTTATATTACTTTATTTAGAGAGTTGACTGATTTTTTTCTGAAAATTGAAACATACGCCAACGGGGATTTTGAACATTAAAATTATTTTTATAACATAATTTTTAAAATCAAAGAGATTATATATAGCCTCAGGGTCAGCCCCCCCCCCCCAATGACAAATTCTGGGTATGCATCTGCCTGGTTTAATTTATTTATTCACGGCGTGTTTAACGACGCTGTCTCTGACTCAGTATCGTCGAGTGGTAAGATGATCCATGAAAGATAAATTGGGTAGGATGTGAAAGGAAGCGGTGCTTGCTTAAGTTAAGATACTGCCCAAAACATGCCGGGGGGAAACAAACAAACAAACACAAAAAGCCTTATGTCAGGCTAGTCTGTGTTACAGCCGAGATTCGAATGGGGGACCTCCCAAATTCACATCACAAGCTGTACTGTTAGATCCTACCTGCTAGATTAGGCAGAGTTAGTTGTGGAAAGTAATCATACGTCAGCCTACACGTCACTTACACGTTACCGGATTATAAAGTCACCTAATGGGTTATATATACTTACATTCAGCTACCTCCACGGACAAATAACTTGTATTCCCTTATCGATCAGTTCCAGTGCAGCGAGCCTAGTTGGTATGCAGTCTGCAATACGTTGCGCAAGTTTACAAAACATAACACATATATCTATGGCGTTGTCGCTAGACCTTGTCTAGGTACAACGATCTGCATTTAAGACAGTGGTCTGCTATAACATTCCACAGTCTGAAGGAATATTCAAAGGCAGATGCAACTACGGTGCACCTCTGTATTACTGCATTACACAAAAGACAGTGTGGTAGCATTTTATGCGAGGGAAGCATTCCTGAAGATCTCGCAAAATTCAAGACTAATTTCCCCATAGGAATAAATGTAAAGTAGGGGCGATGCATAAGTAAGGTAAATACCAACAAACTGCACTTTTCCATAAACAGATAACCGCTCCTACATGTTTCAGCTGTTAGTTGTAGCCATTTTCAGAGAGCATGATTACTCACCCAAGGACGTATAGAGCATTAGCACAGAGCTTTGTCAACAGTACGTACACAATATCAGTACACTAGGATTGTGTATTTTAACATTTAAAATTGGCAAAGCTCTGTCCTAATGCTGTATGTGTCTTTCAGTACATAATGATGCACCCTGAAGTTGGCTATAAGTAACAGCCGAAGCATGTAGGGGTGTTGATCTGTTATGGAAAAGTGCAGTTTGTTAGTATTTAACTATTTTTCCTGGCACGACAGCCCCTAGTGGGCCAGGGCCTCCTCATTGTCGCGGTTTGACGATCACTCTCAAGACACGCGGGTAGGACTCCTCTGGACTAGTGATCAGCCCAACGCAGAGACCTCTACCTGACAGCACACAACACTCACAACAGACAGACATATATGCCGCCAGCGGGATTCGAACCCGCAATCCCAGCAAGCGAGCGGCCGCAGGACCACGCCTAATACCGCGCGGCCACTGGGATCTGCCACCTAACTTACTCGCGTATGTCAACTGCACGGAAGGTGTACAATAAGAAGTTAGCGGGGCAGGGCGGTGGGAGGTGTTCTCAGGGCGTGTGAAACTACACTAATCATTTTGGCGTAATTTTGCTTTCAGACATAAGTTTAAGCACAATATCAATAAATTAACAATAAGGATTAATTTTATGATTCGCACTACTTAAAATTTGTGCGAAAGTTCAAATTCGCATAAAATGTGACCACACTGTCTATTAGAGCCTATTTATTTTAAGGATATTTGCTGGTACATTTCATAATGCAATAAACGCTGATCCAGTCACCGGGAATTCAAAGTAAAATACGAACCTCAAATAACAGGCAGGTGCCAGCACGCAGACTGCACTTGTATTGCAGCCTCCAGCACTGTCATGTCACAATGTGTTACTGTCACACGGCACCAGAGCGGCGTGTTTTATGTCTTGTTTTGCACTACAGGGGGCGATTATTTATTGTCCTCGTGGCATGTTTAATTAATTGCTTTTTTTATTTTGTGGTTTATTTAAGGACGCTGTTAACAGAGATTTTATGTAATGTGGAACGATAAAATATTCAATGAATAATTCACTCGAAGCGATCTGCAAGGACCCAGCGGGAGCGGACGTGGTCAATACTTGCCTGAAGGCAATGAAGAAAATCACAGCCAAGACAGCCACTGGTGTGCAAGAGATTCAAACCGGGTACCTACCGAATACAAGTCAGCCGCCTTACCACGTACAAAACTTGCTCAGAATTTTCACTGAATGCATTTAAATACAAATGCATATTTTCTATCTCCGACAGGAAAATACGAAGCAGGTACGCCAGCCCACGTAACGTGACGGTACAAATAAGTTGAACTACCGTATGCTAGTCTTGTGCGCAAGGCGGATGGGAATCACCTTGCTATGAACATCGAACCGAGCGTGCCCGGGAACAGGAACTGCAGTCGGCAGGCAGTAGCAGCAGGATTAGCACCAGGTCTCCCACAGGGGCATGACGGTGAGTTCGGAGTGTGTGGGGGAGAAAGAAAAATCTTTACATGCTCTCTACCGTCGTCGGGAGGTTTCCATTCCGACTACACGCCAACTATGCGATGCGATGACAAGAGAAGGTACAGTCTCCCATCTCCTGTGACCTACCTAGCCAACACTCTATCGAAGACATGACCACAGCCCGCAGAAATGGGGCAAACGCTTTAAGCCAATTTGACTTGTTAGGAGAACAAATACAGATCTTTGGCACGTCATCTAGTACAGATTGCACTCTACGGATACAGTAACCGACATGCTAGACAAACTGACGTGGGACAATGTAAAAGCTGTATGGACTGTCACGTTAAACTGTCCCTGTATTTAAATAAAAACACAATGAGGCCAGGATACGTTACATTACAATATATTACACAAATAGGGCGCGTTGAGATCTGTGCTCTTCTTCTCGGAATACTTGACCCGTGAAGATGGGACCGTTAGGTTGTCCCGAAACGTCATGACGAACTACCATTCTACGCTGCGTAAAATCCCTGAAGAGCGCATATCTCATTTACACCGCGGTGCAAGCCTGAAGTCACGCATGTGGTGCTTTGTTCGGAACCGCAATATTGCATTCCGTCACCGTTCCGCGTTGGGGGATTTACTGCCGCCTTCAGTTCTACAAACGCAAACGCCAATTTGCAATAAACCTGTCATGAGTTACACAATAACAAACTTATGTACAACTAATATCTTAGGAGTTCAACACCCAGAAAAATGTCCACAGAACCCTTAACCTCTCAACGCCGGTCTCGGTACACTGCACGGACCCTTCACTCTTCACACTCTGCCCGCCTCGGTGCATTTTACGTTCTTGAATGCATTCAAGAGCATTATAAATAATCTAAAACCCCTCCGTTTTTGGTCCTAGTTGCAATTTCAGTACGAGTCACTGAAGGTTTAAAATTTATACACTTTATAGCAGCTTAACTTTACTGTTTTAGTTGCAAGTTCGCTTTGTTACTCAATATCACCGTTTCCACTTTCTCACTTCATGTGTGGCGAGCTGATGAGCGTACAGTGCACATTCTGACGTGATTACTAGAGTACAGAGCCAGGTTGCGCTGGGAATGGGGAAGTCCTGACACCGATTGATAGAACGCAGCGCGACGCAAAATACTCAACTCTAAACACGCATAATGTGTACCGTGGAAAATGAAAACACATAACTGAGAATAGGACGAAGACACTGGTATAATGAACTCGGAAATATGATTCACATGGCTAAGCAATGTGTATAAAAGTCAATGCGAATTTTATGACTAATTTTAAACTTACACAGTGTTTGTTTGTTGTTTGTTTGTTGTGACCCTGCTTAAGGGTTTCAGCGTCCTGTGGTAGCAGGTTTTGTTGCTGGTACGATCAGTGACATACGCATTTCTGACCTAAGAACTTCCTTCTCGCACACCCTATGAAATCTCACAGGGTCAT
This sequence comes from Coptotermes formosanus, assembly GCA_013340265.1. NCBI lineage: Eukaryota > Metazoa > Arthropoda > Insecta > Blattodea > Rhinotermitidae > Coptotermes > Coptotermes formosanus. The sequence continues at coordinate 905,415 of BLKM01000897.1, forward strand.
AATGGCAGTGTGACCGACCGTTGCAATCCATTTCTGTGGAGGAACATCATCATCTACTCCACCATAACCATTTGGCCAAGTCTGACTGCAGACAATTTCCATCTTCGTCTATTTTACTTTTCTCCTTTATTTCTTAGCGAATTGGAGCACTTTCATTGAACGGGGATTAAACAGGTCCCTAGACGCGGACGTCACTCATGTAGTCTGCCTTCCTGACGCAAACCAGGTCTGCCAACTGCACAAACTTCTTTCACGCGCGTAAGGAAAGTAATCTGTAATCCCGCATCATAGGGAACGTCGCCCAGAAAAGAAACTTAGAGGCGCAGCCTTAACACATGTCAGTCATTTCGCTACATCACGAAATTGTGTCAGTTGCT
>BLKM01000898.1:0-13682 GCA_013340265.1 Coptotermes formosanus
TACATAGCATAAAGAAAAATGCAGAAGATTTAATTATTGCTAGTAAGGAGACTGGTCTAGAAGTAAATGCTGAGAAAACTAAGTACATGGTCATGTCTCGAAATCAGAATGCACGACACAATCACAACATAAATATAGATAATAAATCCTTTGAAAGGGTGGAAGAATTCAAATATTTGGGAGCAACCCTAACGAATCGAAACTCCATTCATGAAGAAATTAAGAGCAGATTGAAGTCGGGGAATGCTTGCTATCATTCGGTGCAGAATCTTTTGTCTTCGAGGTTGCTATCCAAAAACACAAAGATTAGGGTATACAGAACTATAATTTTACCTGTTGTTCTGTATGGATGCGAAACTTGGTCTCTCACACTGAGGGAGGAACAAAGACTGAGGGTGTTCGAGAATAGGGTGCTGAGGAGGATATTTGGGCCTAAGAGGGACGAGGCGACAGGGGAGTGGAGAAGATTACATAACGAGGAACTTAATGACCTGTACTCATCACCAAATATTATTCGGGTAATCAAATCGAGAAGACTGAGATGGGCGGGGCATGTGGCACGTATGGGGGAGGAGAGAGGTGCATACCGGATTTTGGTGGGGAGACCCGAGGGAAGGCGACCACTTGGGAGACCCAGGCGTAGATGGGAGGATAATATTAAGATGGACATTCGGGAAGTGGGATGGGAGGACATGAACTGGATTGATCTGGCTCAGGATAGGGACAGGTGGCGGGCTCTTGTGAATGCGGTAATGAACCTTCGGGTTCCATAAAATGCGGGGAATTTCTTGACTAGCTGATAAACTGTTAGCTTCTCAAGAAGGCCTCTGCTCCATGGAGTTAGTTAGTTAGTTAGTTAGTTAGTTATATATTAATGAAAATTCTTGTGGTTCTAAGCTTCTAAACTTAAAGAGGGTACCAATGTGCAGCGTCAACTGGATGCACAAAATCTTGCACAGCCAAACAATCGCACTTCTTAAAAATACGTTCAGAGCCAGAAAAATACGTTTCCTTGTATATTATTAAATATTCGGTGTATCAAAATAATTTCAAATGAAATTCGGGAAGTTAAAAATAGATTACATTTTATATCGCGCTGTAAGTGCCCAAAGGTAGTGCCTGGGGGAACTCTGGTGGCGTGAAGGGATACGTGGCATAGCCCCGGCGTTGTACACTGCTAGCTGGTTACCTCAGACTCAAGTGTACTGAAACCGACAACGAGTGCAGGATTTGGGATAAAATAGGGACTAATTTCTTTCATCACAGAACCACTTCTTTTCATGAATAAAAGCAAATTTCTACTAGTAAATTTATCGGAGGCAAGTGCTTGAAGCGAGGAACCTTTCACAGCGTAAGCAAGACTGACACTGATGTATCCCGTGACTTAGTAACACAGTTTAGCAAGGCTTTCTTTACTTTCAAAAATATGCAGCATCACGGTACACGTTTAAGCGTAATTTCATTCATGCCCATACAAAAAGTATGGCTTTCCCTGCGCCGATTTTCACGAAAATTGTAAGTGATCAACAGAATTACGTTCATATCTCTAATACCAAATTTCACCGAAATCGGAAAACAAACCTGGCAAGTGTCGTTGGCAATTTATTTACGCCCCTTAGCAAAGAACGGTTTTCACTGTGCCGATTTTCACAAAACTCATGGCAATTCAATGTGTTTCGGTGGACATCTCACGAATAACATTTCATTCAATTCTCACGAAAATGTAGAAAATGCTAGAAAAATATTTTTGCACCGTGATGTCAAGTACGGCCTTCACTGCGCCGGTTTTTGCGAAACTCAAAACAACCATATTACTGAACGGCATCACGTGGAGATCTCGTATACCGAATTTCACCTAAATCGATAAAGGAATGTGATAATAACGGGTGTAAATTCATTTTCCCCTTAGGTAGAGTATGACTGTCACTGAATAGATTTGAAAACTTCCTGTGAATAAATTCTACACTGAGTTTCACGAAAATCGGACGGGCGGTTTAGCCTCTGACACCAGGTCACAGATGGAAGGACGGTAGCCTCAACACGAGGCCATCTTTCCTTTACTTCGTAAAGCATGCCTAATAACAGTTCCACTGAACTTTAAATTGACTTTCAAATGGTAAGTAAAGTTCAGTGACGGCTACGTTAGTGTCCACATAAACACGCACTTTCTGCCTCGCCTGTACTTGCTACTACTTTATTAACAGTCTGCACCTTCAAGATATCTGGTGTGAATGCAGGATATGTAATATCACTTTCTATCGCATGAGTGCACAAAAACCGACTGTTTTTGAAAAGTACGAAATTCTTTGGGATGTAAGAAGTGAAGACCAGTATTCGTACAAGAACAGAAGGGAGTCAGCCTTTCAGGACTAGACCAAGAAGCTGAAGGAGTGTGGAGTTCAATACGTAGCCTATCAGTGAAGTCCAAAGAATTTTGTGCGCACCTACGGCGCCAGAAACATCCACCATACCAGGCACATTTAAAGAGCCCTGGAAGTATCCATGGTACGTGTTAGCAGATCCGTCATCCTCTGCCGCCTGTTCTGTCATCGAAAGAAGGAAACATTCTTGAAGAAGCAATGGTTCATTTAAATGGTTATCTATAAAAGCTGTTTTTTTTATTTTCGATTAGGTTAAAAACATTTGTCTTTGTAATAGCGATAAAGTGACTACTGTTTGTAAACGACGAAAACAAAGTAGAGAAAAAACAGGATTTTGACAATTGTCTCTCTAAACAGGGTCTTCAGCAACGTAATAAACTTTAACAAAATGATAAATCGAATTCTGATATGTTGCTGAGAACTTGTCAAATTCAGTTTAAAAACGTGGCTTCTGGAAAAGTGGCTTTACGACTGATTTACGAACATTTAGTGCTGATTAAATGCTTCTGGTTAGAAACAAGATACTGTACTTGATAAGTACGCTACAGTTCTCAAGTCTGAAACACGCCTGGCGTCGTAATGCTGCCTCGACACAGTTTAGTTCCTGTAGGAATTTACATTCTCATTATGTGTTCCTTATTTCCAAGTTAGCCCGCTGCTTCTTCCTCTTAAAAACTTTCAGTACCTGTTTACAAGTAATTCTTGTAAGCCAAAAGATGTTTACCTCTTTCAGCAGTGCTTCGCGCACAATATAATTCTCTCGTACCAATCCATTGTCTTACACATGCCCTTCCTTCTGTCTTATTGATTCCAAAACACGTCATTCGTCACAAAACACGTCATTCGTCACAAAACAAAGCAGCAAGAACACTAACGACCGCTGAAGCGACTTCCGTCTTCATATTTTTAAGAACGAATCCGAATATAAAATCCTCTAACTAAACGTCATCTACACATGCAACCCGCCCTCCTTTGATTTCCTCGTTAAAAGACTTTCTGACTCCTAATTTAATGGCTTCAAGCACTGGCTTCTCCTAAATTTTCCCAACGGAAATTCGCGTTATCACAAGGAAATGAAGGCGACAAGGGACTTGACTTCCACAAGCCTGCGTGCGATATCAAATGGCTTCTGTGGCATCAGCCCAGCCATACGAAACATGGGCTATAGTGTTCGGTGTAAAAGATCATGAACAACTATACTGAAAAATAGCAACAAAATTTATAAAGGTAACTGTGAAATGAATAAAACGTAAAACAGCTTTCTCAGCGATAACAGCTGTAATATTCGTATTCTTGCACGTACTCCATCTTGCCCTTTCCTTGTACCAGCTCAGTTTCCCTTTATTTTAATTTCAGTTTCATCCCCCACCCCAAAAATTATTTCAATTTCCCTTTTTTGGTTATCTAAAAAAACGCGGCCGTTTTCAAGCCTATCTTCAGTAATTTTACCCACCACATTATTCGACGTGAAGAATCCGCCATCTTGCGGCAATCTGCAGTCTACTGCGTGGAAAATACATGAAAACAATGGCCAGAGTGTATCGGATATCCAATGACTCCTTTTATTACCTCCGTGCCAACCATAGTGCATTCCTGTAAAATACTAGTATGCACTTCCCCATAGTGGCTGACGCAACTCGTAATTATATCCAGCAGAAGCTTGCTCATATGGACAATAGTCACGAATTTCTATTTTCCACATTTCTCCAAAACAAAATCCATGGAAACAGAAAGCTATCGGGTATCTCCCGAGAAATGTACACTGTAATACCCTTTAATAAAATTCTACGAATTAAAATATGCAATAACTTACAAAAACACTAGTCACCAACAAATGCACAAAGAGAGTTTTATCATCAGTTGTAACACACGTCTACATGTTTCGACCCTGCTGGGTCATCTTCAGGGAAAACTTTGTGTTATCGTTACACTAAGGTTGCACTTTATAGTTGAGTTAGAATGTGCTGTTGACTCTGTACTGTGTTTTTTTGGAGGCGTGAACTCTCTGTAGTCCCGGCTTGCACTCACTAAGTTTGCACTTTATAGTTGAGTGAGAATGTGCTGTTGACTGTGTACTGCGTTGTTTTTGGAGGCGTGAATTTTCCGCGGTCCGGGCCTGACCGGCCCGGACCGCGGAGGGTTCACGCCTCCAGTACACACTCAACAGCACATTCTCACTCAACTATAAAGTGCAACCTTAGTGTAACGATAACAAAAAGTTCTCCCTGAAGATGACCCAGCAGGGTCGAAACATGTAGGAGAGTGTTACAGTTGATGACAAAACTCTCTTTGTGCATTTGTTGGTGATTAGTGTTTTTGTATAATATAGTGCACGGACATGGAACACATTAAAAACGCAATAACTTGCCAAATCGCTACAGCAGAGCTACTGTTTTTCTTGCACAATAAATTGTTCTTAACAAATGTAATAAATTTATATTGCGCTTCATATCGTTTGTAAGGTAAATGTAATGATAAAGTTGTCCCGGTACTTAACTTAGGCACGGCGTCATGGCAGAGCGGAGGTATAGCTCCATACATCTTTACACTCGGCACTGGATAAAGGTGACTAAAATTACATTCTCCAGACAATTTTTAGAGTAGGCAACCAATACCAGATTTCATGGATGGCACGAGGCATGCAAACAGATCCGCAGACATCTTTACAGTAGAGACGAGCGCCATTCACTTACACAGCGTATCGTTCCAGGAATTGATGACGTCTCGGCGTGTGCGTATTGAAACATGGTTGCCGAAATAGAAGTGGAACAAAGTTCTTCCTGTCACGTTCGTGATGTTTGTGCTGCAGAATAAGATATATTAATTACTGCTACATCATCTCACTGCAGAACGACACTTCAGCCTGGCAACTGCCCTTACGTAACCTCCCGGGCCACCTATGACTCTCCATGTGACTAGCCCTGAACAGCCGACCAGCACGCGTCTCTTCCACTACCCCCTCTCCCAACAACCCAGGGGCATGGCCTCGCAAATCGCCGGATGAGTCACTGTTTTTTAAGATACGAAGTACAATGGCCACATAATGCCGGAGACGCCATTTACTTATCACATGCATGCCGTGTACCGTGTCACATTGTGTGCGAAATGACACACAGTAGCGCCGCCTTCGATTCTACCATCATGCCATGATTGTTTTGTTGGAATACTCTTACCAGAACAGCTTCTAAATCACCGCATGATTCAATATCAGAGTCCTCTGCGCTAAGACATTCCTCAGAGTCAGAACTCTTTCAAGTGGCAACAACATCACGCACGAGTCCTTTCGTGGCGCTGCAGGCCAAACGACTAATTCTGAGATGCGTCAAACCGGAGACATTCAGCCTCAGAAACATAAACCTTACGTCATCAATGCACAATTGTAGATCTAGGAATTAATACAGTGGCGCGCTCAGAAAGAGGATCCGGTGTGTATGAGACCGACAGCGAAGAATGTTGTGTAAGGTCAAGCAGTAAGTACACAAACCACTCGTCCAACATAACTCACAACTTCCCTGGTTAGCAAAGTGACCATGCGCCCTGTACAGGGCTTTTAACCTGCGGTTACTACATCAAGTGCAAGTACTTAAAGTGTTAACAACACACAGAGCATCTGCCCTTCAATAGAAGACGTGCATACAAGGTATCATAAATATCTGCCTGCTGGCATGATAGTGACAGTAACATGAACATCCGCCTACTGGCATGACAGTGACAGTAACATGAACATCTGTCTAATGGCATGACAGTGACAGTAATCTGTCTACTGGCATGACAGTCACAGTAACATGAACTTCTGCCTACTTGCATCATAGTGACAGTAACGTGAACATCTGCCTACTGGTATGACAGTGACTGTAACGTGAACATCTGCCTACTGGCATTCCAGTGACAGTAGCATGAACATAAATACTCACAAGAACGGCGTTATTTGGAACTCTTTGGCCTTGAAATCGCCGGAGGATGATTCTACGTCATAGTCTACATTGTTGCAAAGTGGCGGGCACTCACAGGGCAACAGGTTGGGCCTCGTCCCGTCTGCAAGAGACACTGACTCTGCATCATGCGGGGGGCAGACACCCTTTGTTGCATCTGAAGTCGAAGGGAACCTCACCTTGTACTTGCAGTAGTTGCGTTTCAGACATGGGAGGTCAGTAAGGTCACACAGACGTATTTTTCCTGAAACAAAATTCAATTTACGCTAATAAGCAGCATCGCCAAATAACCAACCACCACATTAATCAGCAGGGTTCTAGTAAGGACAAAACAGTACTATTTCACTCCCGGTTATCTGTCTAATTATACCCGTGAGCACCGCAGTTTAAAACAGATGTAAATCAAGTATGTGATCACGTGTCTTGGATGAAGGGTTTAATTACAATGTTATTGCCACTCGGTACTATAAATGCGCCACTCAGTACTATACGTTCAATCAGGTGGACCGATCGTGTGAAAAATGAAAAAGTATTACAAAGAGAGTGAAGGAAAAAAAGTCCTACATAAAATAAGAAGAAGGAAGGGTATCGGGATTGGTCAAGTCTTTGCGTGGGAACTGCCTTATAAATCACGTTATTGAAGGAAAGAAAAAAGGGAAGGGAAGAGGAGGAAGAAGACGCAAGCGGCTACTGGATGACCTTAAGGCAGCGTTTCCCAGACAATCTAGTGTTCTGTGGAATGCAAATAGATGTTCCGTGAAAAAAATCCGTATACCAAAAGAAAAATAACGGAGTTTTAATCAGAGTAATATCTAGCATATTTGACCATAGTTAAAGATGCTGTTCATATACAGATTTTATAAAATCGTTCAGTTGGTTACTTACAGATCTCTTTGCCCTGACTCATTTGATAAACGAAAGACCACAAAACATATGTGTTCCATAAATATTTACCAAGTTAACATATGTTTTGTGACCAAAATATTTTGGGAAACGCTGCCTTAAGGAAAAGGGAATATACTGGAAATTGAAAGAGGAAGCACTAGGTCGCAGTCTGTGGTGAATTCGCTTTGGACGAGGCTATGGACCCATCGTAGGACAGATCACATGACGACGAATATGAATACAGTCAAGACAAGTATGTGAATCAAACTGAAATACTCATTCCAGCAAAATGCGATATATTGCTCCCAGATATTTTTTTACATCACAATCTCTCGTTGAACACTGCTACATGTTTCGATCCCTTATGGGATCATCATCAGGCGATCACATTAAAGTAACACTTCTCAAAAATGAACTAATAATCCACGTACACAATAAAAAGACATAAAAAAGTCAACCAGTGTTACTTTGACCTTTTAAAGCCTAGCGGTAACTTTACAGACAACCAGGTTTAACATTAAAAAATTCTACGTGGTGCCCACATTGCGTTTATGTGTTTTGTACGAATCCCAGAACAAACAGCAACTTTTGCCTTATAAAACATTAAGAGACTGGTTTTTATAACCGAAGTGGAGAGTGTTTACAGCGCGGTACGCACTGAATCCTTATATAAAACAGATAAGCTTCGTCTTTAAAGGGTTAATGTGAATCCCTGATGATGATCCCATAAGGGATCGAAACACGTAGGAGTGTTCAAAGAGATATTGTAATATAAAATACCTGGGAACAATATAGTGAAATTTTTGGACAGAGTATTGTGAATTGATCATCGAAAACGCACGGAATAAACAATGTAAAAAAAAGGACGTGGATGTTGACTGAGGTCATCAGGAGCCTGCTGACAGCCACCAGTGCTGCACCTGCCTGTGTCATGGTGGTAGAAGTGGCTGCAGTTGCAGTAGTGAATTGTATAGTCCATGCGGCACTCGACAATGCAGTTGATTTCACTGTAAGTCGGAAAGTACTTAAGCTTCAATTCCGACTCAAAGACGCACTTTCTCACGCTGGGGGCCATTTGGCGCACCGCCTGGGTGCAGTAGCCAGAAGTGGGATTCGCCCTGAGCAGCAGTTCGCGACCCACTGGTAGAGCCTTCTCTATGGCCGTGTCATCTGGGAAGTCATCAGATCCGTGCACCAGCATCTGCACAAATCAGAGCCATCACAGTGGTAAGTATATGTTCCACCTGTTTTAATGTTCAAAATCGGCCTTTTCGCCATACGCACATGGCATTTGATGTGTTTCGCTTGGTTTCCAGAATTAACAGCGATTCTTTTCCTAAACGACGCACACTTAATGATATTTGTTACAGAGCTGGGAGTGTTTTTTGCACACGTTTAGCGTACTTTTCTTTCTACATACGAAAACGAAGTGCGCTTATGATACCAGTATGCTGCCTGTGTGTGTGTCTACATACGTCAGTCCGTCACTACAACTCGTAAAACAGCTGGCTAGTTTCTACAAAACCTCGTGTGAACATTGTACCAGTTGAAGACACATCAAAGCAGTACATTTTAATTCCTACAATTAGTAATACCAGTACGGCGGATATGCAAACATATGGGGTGGGAATGACATTAGCACGAGTTACTCAAGTACATGGAAAAGATGTATTGTAACAGTTCTTGGAAAAATGTGAAAATTTTCTTTTTTATAGAATTTAAAATAATATGGCGGGAGTTGTTGATAAAGAACGTTACAAAAAACTTGTATCTCTATGTTTTGAGTACAAATTTTCACAGGCCTAATACCATTGATCCATAAGACATGGAACAGAGGCCATTTACCTTCACCATGCCCCGCTACGGGTACAGTATTTTTACCAGGAGTCCAAAAATTTATATACCCGGCAAAATATGGATTTTTATTTTGTATTTTTATTTAGTTACTTTTGAGATTGTAATATCCTCTGCACATGAGATTATGAATGAGAAAGTGAGGCTCAATAAGGGATCTATTATAAATATACGTAACATCCAGCGGTCGGGTCGAATTTTGTATACCCCTGCTTTCAGGCAATCTTTTCCTAACGTTCAGTGTTATGTGCGCGAAATGCTATCTCACAAAGCGATAACAGACAGCACAAAGCAAGTTGTAAAGACAAACACGTCTCCGACGTTTCTGCCCTTGCTGTAGTTTATAGTGGGTTTGTGCGGAGAGCATTTCTGATGCTGGTTTAACCTTTCAAAGCCTAGCGGTAACTTAACATACCACAAGGTTTAACATTAAAAAATTCTACGTGGTGCCCACATTGCGTTTATGTGTTTTGTACGGATCTCAGAACAAACAGCAACTTTTGCCTTATAAAACATTAAGAGATTGGTTTTTATAACCGAAGTGGAGTGTTTACAGCGCGCTACGCACTGAGTCCTTATATAAAACAGATACGTTCCGTCTTTAAAGGGTTAATAAACACTTTGGGTCGTGGCAGCTGCTTGTCGACACCGAGTGGCTCACCCTGGCCCCGAGCGAGAACATGGTGGCCACGAAGTAGTCGTGCACAGCGGGATACAGCAGCACGGAGAGACCCATCCGATGGCTGTAGTAGCGCGTGTACCGCACCTCATTGCGTCCGTGCCTCTTCAGCGTCTTCCTGCCGTCATCCCTACGAACAATGCCACCTTATCACTTTCAGCACGTCACAAGAGTGCTACCAGATTTCACACTGCCTGTGAATAAAGGTGAGGTCCCCTGTCCGTAACTGAGTACAACAGGAGCGCACCCATGGGGACCCCAAACCCCCCCAAACCGAAATTTAAAAAAGGCAGATTTTGTAGATATTACGATATCAAACGTTTTATGTGATTCCCCCTCCAGCCGAAATCACCCACTGAAATCGGCTTATGACTGGTACATTAGAATTTTGAAAAATAAATTAATAAAATTAAAAAATCAGGAAAGTGGGACACTGTGATTGAGTCACGGAACATGTAGTTATATTCGTATGTATATAATGCAGTTGCAGACAGTGTTATGTTGTACTTACAACATGATTTTATAACAATTTTTAAAATCAAACATAAATTATACATAGCCTCAGCTTCAGCAACCCGCCCCCCCCCCCCCACCCAAAGGAAAAATTCTGGGTGCGCACCTGGAGTACGACACTATAAAGATGTAGGTTATAGGGGTCGGTAGAGGTTAGAGTGGTTATAGCGATCGCTTAGCACCCCTGCTTCCTATTGCAGAGGTTTCTTAAAGCGCGTTGTACTGAAAGACGCTGTCAATAATTGAGAATATGTGGCCTTGATGACAGATTAATAAATTTTTATTCTGCTTTTGTGTAATGACACTGGCAGGGTAAAAGCAAAGTACTCGGAGAAAAGCCTATCCCAGTGTCACTTCTCTATCGCAGGTCCCATATGGGCTGGCTGGGATCGAACCCGTATTCGGGAGGTCCCAAATCCCACAAACCGGCTACCGTGACTTAGGGTTTACGTGGATCTCTTCAGTTCCTCCAAACCATATTATGCAGGGATAGTACCTCAGTCTGAGCCAGGACCGTTTCCTTCCCAATTCATTATTCACGTAACATCATTCGACGATGTATAATGTCACCTGAAACTGTCGTTACCTAAACCAAGAATAAATGACCAAAAGAATGCATGAATCATAAACACTGCCAGCACACCATTAGAGCTATGAAATTATATGGGCCAATACACGTACACATGTGGTTCTCAGAAGAAGAACTCCCAGGGTCAATGCAATGTTCTTGACCACTTACGTTGTCGTTTCGACCACTCCGCGGTAGTTGAAGGAGCAGCAGAATCCATCGTAAGATTTCCTCATCTCGAACAGATCAGAGCAGTTGTGAACATTGCCCTCCCACATGCAGCGCTCTAGCATTTCATCACAGCTCTGGCCGAGCTGAAATCACAACAACAAATTAAATAAAAACGCATCGTTCAAACCAGAGTCTTCTTTGTCCCGGTATTTCGAAAAAACGTGCTGCCTCCATTTCAGGGTTTCAGCATCCTTCTTATTCTTCTTCTTAGACGCAGACCTTCGCCTCCTTAATGGACGTCTCTCAGCCAGCTCTGCTTTTTGACCTCTCTTTCCAGCTTTTAACTTTGCATCTATTAACCCTTTAAAGACGAAGCGTATCTGTTTTATATAAGGACTCAGTGCGTACCGCACTGTAAACACTCTCCACTTCGGTTATAAAAACCAATCTCTTAATGTTTTATAAGGCAAAAGTTGCTGTTTGTTCTGAGATCCGTACAAAACGCATAAACGCAATGTGGGCACCACGTAGAATTTTTGAATGTTAAAGCTGGCGGTACGTAAAGTTACCGCTAGGCTTTAAAAGGTTAATAGCGGTTTGTACACGGTTCCACCATGTTTTTTTTTGGTCGTCCTCTTAGTCGACTTTCCTGGAGATTATTATTATATACTTAACTTACTTTTCTTCTACTGTCCATTCTATTAACTAAACCCTTTCCATTGCCTAGGTCGATTCTGCTCAGTCTGACTGTTCCCAGGCCACATTTTAGGTTTGCTAATCCTTAGCTCTTACACAGTGACAGTTTGTCGGTCTATCGCCCAACCCCCAACCTGGAAGGCCAGTCCACCGTATTTATAACCCCTGGCACAGGGTGGCCCAGCTATACCCCCAGGCACCGGGTACCCATTTTAGTCGCCTTTTACGACCTGCATGGGCCGCAGTGGAAATATTCTTTTCCCTGGCCACCACAAGGGGAGGTTTCAGCAGCCACACGAATCACATTCAGTCACCCTGCACATGGAGGCAGCCTGCTCCTCAGAAACCTCGGAACAAACTTATGCTACGCGGTATAACAACCCAGAAGGCTATGACTTGGGCAACACCTGCCCTGAAAGACTGATAACTTATAAAACACTCAGTTATTCAAACGCTGTCTTCTGTTTCAGTCAACACTGTAAACTTATTATTCACCGAATTTCGTTTTTCGTTTCATATTAACATTTTAATGATAAACAAATTTGAAATCCCCTTTGGAAAACATAGAGCCAGTTAATATCCAAGTTCCCCAAGAAATTTTTTCAAGGAGTGGATATTTTTAAATAAAAATAGCAATTTCAGGTTTACAAGTTTCATAAAGAGAGTCAAAATAGTAGAAACCCACCACTGTATATTTACCTCTATCACGGTATGACCCCTTTTTATTTAAAGTACAGATTAATCTTTGTCGAACAACAGCTATCTAAAAAATTTTAAAATTTCGGTTCCTTCCCCAAAAACAGCAATTTACACTCCTCCACATTGCCGGCACTGATCGGCGTGTGGTTGGAGAAATAATCGCAGTTTATCTGTGCTCCGGGGGAATTTGTAGAATTTCTTTGCGCTCCGGCTGGAAACTGCTGAAGCAGGTGGTAAATCGTGCTCACCACTGCACTCTGAAGGTTAAAGTTATAAGCTCTTCTCTTCACATGGCGTTCGAACACAACTCTTGTAAGAGATGCATAAAAGAGGGACTTTGGTGTCGAGACTTTCAAACGCCTGACACCACACAACACTTCCGAACCACTTACTGAGCATCCCTCGTATCGCTCATATCGACCGTATCGCTCGTATCGCTCATATCGATCGTATCGCTCGTATCGCTCATATCGATCGTATCGCTCGTATCGCTCCCAACTCAGAAGTTCTCCCAGCCGCTGTGTTGGGAGGTCTAGAATTGACGTAGGACTTTATCAAATATAATGATAAAAATTTCACCAATGACGAGGTAGGCACTAAAATCCTTCACTTGGAACAAACATGTGCACACACACTGACGACGTCATGCCATAATTAACCTTTATCCTGCTAATGTGGAGTACATGGTGAGCTGCTAATAATGCCAGCACCACTAATGTGTAATATTTGGTGACCTACATTTGGCAACGCTGAAAGGAGTCTCTTTGTCTCTCTCTGCACAATGTCTCAACACTGAATCAATCGTGAAAGACGTCCTATGTCATATCTGTGTGCACACAGATATGACATAGGACGTCTTTCACGATTGATTCAGTGTTGAGACATTGTGCAGAGAGAGACAAAGAGACTCCTTTCAGCGTTGCCAAATGTAGGTCACCAAATATTACACATTAGTGGTGCTGGCATTATTAGCAGCTCACCATGTACTCCACATTAGCAGGATAAAGGTTAATTATGGCATGACGTCGTCAGTGTGTGTGCACATGTTTGTTCCAAGTGAAGGATTTTAGTGCCTACCTCGTCATTGGTGAAATTTTTATCATTATATTTGATAAAGTCCTACGTCAATTCTAGACCTCCCAACACAGCGGCTGGGAGAACTTCTGAGTTGGGAGCGATACGAGCGATACGATCGATATGAGCGATACGAGCGATACGATCGATATGAGCGATACGAGCGATACGGTCGATATGAGCGATACGAGGGATGCTCAGTAAGTGGTTCGGAAGTGTTGTGTGGTGTC
>BLKM01000898.1:18216-169289 GCA_013340265.1 Coptotermes formosanus
CAACGCGGAAAGAAAGGTTAAGAAACACCGATCTAGATGATTATGGATCACAAATGATGATTTGTAAAAAGCAGCCACACACTATTTAGAGATGTTATCACAGCATTTTACTCGGACTGAGGGAAATCACTATACCCCATAGTCGGGAAACCCCGTGCGTCACGTGGCATTCGAACCGGACGTCGACTAAATGCAATATTCAGCGCAGCAGTTTCGGCATTCTGGGCTCTGCGCACCCCTCTGATCGGAATCAACAAACCTCAGACTGACTCATTTAACCCTTTAAAGACGAAGCGCATCTGTTTTATATAAGGACTCAGTGCGTACCGCGCTGTAAACACTCTCCACTTCGGTTATAAAAACCAATCGCTTAATATGTTATAAGACAAAAGTTGCTGTTTATTCTGAGATCCGTACAAAACACATAAAAGCAATGTGGACAGAACGTAGAATTTGTGAATGGCAAACCTGGTAGTACGTAAAGTTACCGCTAGGCTTTGAAAGGTTAAACAAAATATTCGGAACTGTCAACAGAGCTAAACACATGCGTGTGTTAACGACTAACCTGACAAGTGTGGAAAGTGTCAACACTCTGCAGTTGGGGTACACATACTGCATATTGCACATTCAGTCTGTTTATTTTACATACACCTACCGAATTGTTTTTATGTTCATTTATTGCACATACATACCTCATGCTGTACAGCAAATTACACTCCATAGAATCAAAAACTGTTCTTTGCGCTCCACGAAATGCCTATTGAAAAGTGGTCTCAAATAAACAAGTTATATTTTAACGAGTAATGTACTGTAAGTCATCTACAAATATTTGGTAAAATCAGAGCATTCGTTGACAGGCAAGCGTGCGGGCAAACTTGTCAAAAGTCGCATATATCGGTCCACTGTATAAAAAAATGAGACAATTTCTTTTTTCGTCAGAGTACCGGCAGATATATTTTGGAGGGGAAGCAACGAATACAACGAACCGTGCTTCAGAAAGTCGATAAGTTAAGATATCGGAACACGTGACAATCGTGTAAAAGATAAATTGTAATACCTGCACCATACTGAAAGGCAAATAATGTCTGTTCCTACCTAGACATCACCAGTACACACTAACTCAATAGCAGTAAACAATGTCACTCGCAGCGGGCATTTATTCCTGCACAAATAATTTAATACCTTTCGTGACTAGGACTGTGTTGCGTGTTGACCTTACCCTCATTCGCCCATGACAGCCACATATACCATATACACGTATATCGGGCAGCGCCCCTCCCCCCGCCCCCTTCCTTTTTCCTTTTACGCCTTTCGTCTTTTGTAGCTGTGTCGGTTTCCTTGCCTTTATTTCCTTCATATCCCTCTTCTTAACCATTCAAAGCTTAGCGGTAACTTTACATACGACCGGGTTTAACATTAACAAATTCAACGTGGTGCCCACATTGCGTTTATGTGTTTTGTACGGATCTCACAACAAACAGCAACTTTTGCCTTATAAAACATTAAGAGACTGGTTTTTATAACCGAAGTGGACAGTGTTTACAGCGCGGTACGCACTGAGTCCTTAAATAAAACAGATACGCTTCGTCTTTAAAGGGTTAATTCCACTACCTTAATCATTTCTTTAGTTCTTTGCTTCATTCTTTACACGACTTTATCCTGTGTCGTCAGTTTCTCATTCTTTCTTTCTTCTAAACGGAGTTATTTAGTTACGTTACTGTATCTACAGGTTAGGCGTAAAGTGAGTCCTTATTTTAACTGCCTTCCCGTCCCTCTACACACAATGAAAGGCTGACAGCATATGTTAAGGGAAGCACTGGCGTATTGACGTACTTGAACGGGTAGTTCGGAAGGGGGGGGGGGTGTTGCGGCCTGGGCACCAGAGTTCGATGGGTGGCCCAATCGATGGGAAAATTAATAATTTTTAAATGAAAAAATTAAATTACTGAGCCAAATACAAGACAATTCCACAAACGAATGTGATTTTTTGAAATATCGCCATTTCTCTTCGCGGCGGCCATGAGATTATTCGACCCAGGCACCTAACAACCTAGCTACATCAGTGGAGACGGGGAACAGAATGGCAAATACAGTCGAACTCGTGTATAACGTCATGAAAAGGACTGGACTTTTTTTGTTATAAACGAGTGTTACTATAACCAAAGAGTATAATATTACCGTTAACAGTGAGGAAGTAATTAGTACCACAGAATATCTGAAGCTATAGACGAGGTGTCGCATAAACCGATGTCGTTATAACCGGGTTCAACTGTACTTTATTCTATTGACGAGCGGGGCCTCTTGCCGACTGAGCCAAGGGCGCATCTAAGGGAGGACTGCAGCCCCCCAAACCCCAAAACTGAAATCTTAAAAAAATATATTTTGTAGGTATTATGATATCAAACATTTTACGTGATTTCCCTTTCGGCCGAAATCAGCCACTGAAATTGGCTGATGATTAGTACGTTAGAATTTTGAAAAATAAATTAATAAAATTTAAAAAAACAAGACGATAGGACACTGTGATTGAGTCATAGAACATGCCGTTATATTCGTATGTATATAAATGCAGTTGCAAACAGTGTTATGTTGTACTTACAACATGATTTTTATAACACAATTTTTAAACTCAAACATAACTTATGTATAGCCTCAGGGTCGGCGCCCGGGGGGGCCCCCCCCCAAGGAAAAATTCTGGGTGCGAACCTGTACTGAGCTACCTACCCACGCTAACATATTCGAATTGCAAGCTACTGACTGGAATCATAAGTACAAATAATCGAACGTGAAGTACGCCTATAGATGCATACTATGTCTTTCAAAGATACCTTTTCTTTCTGAATACATAGTTTATCATTTTGACGGAAAGCTCTTAACACAACGAACATAGGGGAATTTCAGCCGAGGAAGGAAAATTATATGCATCTATGTTGACGGCACTGCTCGCCTCGCGGAAGGTGGGAGATAAGTTACGACGATGGTGGACGTTGGGGTTATGTAGTTCATGTTTTTGACGTACAAAATTAACATAATACTTTCAATTATTTATCAGAATGCCAAATTATTATGAAGCGGCGCTGATCCTGAGGATCATGTCACGTGTAAGTAGCAACTAAGAAATATCATGTCCGTATTCGTTTATAACTAGGTTAGGTGTAGCAACTATAATTGGGATTTCAGTTTCGTCGTAGTTAATGGTAAATTGCTAACGATAAACCCCTTGCTGTTACAAAACGTGAAAGTGAAGTCTATATCTTGACCTGAATATCCGAGATTCATTTTAACAGGTTGCATGTTATGTGTACTGCCACACAGGCACATTTTGTAATAATTTGGTACGTTCTGGTATGAGCCATCCAACTTGTTATGGCATAAATTCAAGAATTTCCTTCTTTTTTAATTAGAGTAGTTACAACTGGTAGGATTAGTTGTTACATAAGAAATGCATAAACTACTTTGTCTGTTTGTACACTTGTATAAAAGAGCATTGTTTTCTGTTTACACTGTTTTTATTTTGGTAGCAGAGTCAAAATGATCTGACTTAGCTCCAAGCACAGATTTTAAACTGAAGCTTACTTCAAGAATGGTATGTGGAACTGCTTTCTTTTAATTTTAGCCTGATCTAATATCTACTTTACGACGCTCAGCTGATGCCATATTTGCTAAAGGAGGTATTATTCGAAAGATAGAAAACCTAGGCACACGAGATCTGCCTTACAAGATGTCTGCCCATGGTTCAATGCACAGACAAGGAAGGTGAGCAAGTGCAAAGAGGTTGTTATGAGAACTCATTCAAGTGAAGAATATTCCCCTGTCCTTGAAGAAAAATGGATGTATAACTCATTGTAGATTTGGTTAAGATGTATAATTTTAATATGCAAGTATTATTGATATGTTTAGTGTATACAGAGGGAACAATGTTCTGCTTCTGAGAAATGTAGTATCTGTATTGTTAGTAGCTGTATTATAGCAATAAACCAACCTCAAGACCAGCAAAGGATGCAGACTCTAAAAAAAAATCGAAATCCTGTACTTAGCGAATTTTATGCTGCTCCCAGCCAAAGCCCAATTTAAAAAAATACCATATCTGGTGATTTTGATTTAGTACATCGGTGCAAGATCTTTCAAGGTTCCAGAACTCATACCTATATATACTGCAGTTGTGGTCGAAACAGCAATGGAGATTACTCTGGTTTCCTTCAGAATTATCATTACCCCCCGCCCCACACACACACGCACACACACACAATTTGTGGCATTACAATTGCTGGGATTCTCAACTTAAGTTCTTTCACCAATTGTTTCATGCCATTGTTTTAGTAATTAACCTTTAAATGGCCTGTGTTCATATATGCGAATGCACATAAAAAAACTCCTAGAAATTCATTTTATATATTCAGGCAACAAGGAAATTTACTGCATTTTTAACACATGCTGCATAATTTCTGTTTTATTTCCCATACAATGTTGTTTATTTCATATCTGTATCTTTTTCTGTTCATATATTACTCACACTTTTCATAAATCATGCAGTAGAATTTAAATACCCACCCAGCTGTTTAAAGGTTAATTGCATATCTTTGCTTAACAAATGGTATTTGATAGAAATAGTTTCTTTTATATCAATGTAAAGGAATTACATTATCATACTTGTGTGTTAAATCTTGTAGACAGACACTCTCCTGATGGATTTTGTATAGCCGTAATTTAGTGAAAATCTTAATTTCACTGTATTTTGTTAAATATTCGGTTCAGTGTTGTTTCATTCAAGACATTATTTTCGGAGAATGTTTAGGTGGACGTCATGAACATATGCATACAGAACATACCTGCTTATCCTGCAACATGTGCTTGTTGGGCAACGCCAGGAAACTAGGTCACTAGTTTTTCCATCACTCAGAGTAGTTTACAGGTACTACTGGCCTCTTATTCCATTGATGTCATCCATACAAATATTCTCATTTATGTCTCCTCACATGGCTGTAATATAATTACATTTTTTATATAACAGGACAGTTTATAATTCAAAATCTACTTCTTTGACAAAAGTTTTACATATACTTTAATACTGAAGTGTTCCACACTTAGATTACCAGAGTTCACTCACTAAATGAAAATCGCCCCATGATTTCAGTGAAGGTCCCATAATGCATGTGATCAGCCAAGAGTGCAGAGGTTAAATGGATATTAGCTTTGTACTAATACCCCAGCTCTATTGCACTAAGTCTGTTCTAAATGTTGGATGTGGATTCCACAAGAATTGGTATAAATGGTAGATCGGAAGTTGTATCTAAAAGAAGAATTCTAAGAGTGTCATTGTTACTTTCTTCAAAGAAGTTGGGATAGCGCAGTTAGAACAGTGATTAGGCTACAGGCTGGATATCTGAGTAATTGTGGTTCAATTCCTGGCAAGGGCAAGAGTTCCCTTTACTCCAAAGCGTTCAGACCAGCTCTGGGGTCCACCCAGTCCCCTGTTCAGTGGGTATCAGGAGCTGTTTTTGTGGGGGGTAAAGTGGCTGAAATGTGAAGCTGGTAACTCACCTCCATCTAGTACTAAAGTTCAGAATTCATTGTATGCATAGGGATAAATTTGTCTTTACCTTTACTTTCTTCAGTAGTGTTTATAGGTTTGCTGGGAATGTTTACAAATGTAGTAGGAATTACCCTTTAGGCAATGAACTTTACATATGATGCGCGGGGGAGCACCATTAAACATGGTATGGGTTAAAAGTTAAACAAGAACGATTATTTGGGTTTTCATTTTTTGGGTGAGACTAATTAGTTTACTTTTTGTATTACAGTTACTTTCTTTTTGAATTTATTTGCCCACCAGCGTCTCTTCATGACTTACAGGAAGAATATGCCCGAGATGTAGATATTGTCAGGCGAAGAGTTTTCAGATTGGAGACGCCAGAAGAATTTGAGTGCACCTTGCATGAAGAAATGCAGCCACCTGCCTACAGGTAGTTGCCAACACTAAGGAGTAGTTTCATAATAATCTTCTTCAGATACACATTCTAGGGCAGCACATATGTAGCTTCAAATACTCCATTAATTCTGTTGGGAACTTAGCACAAGAGCACAAATTTTGTGGGGTTCTTTCCTGTCACCTATTACAAAAACATTAATCTATCTATTGTCCAGAATTGTAAGGATCAAAATACACAAAACTATAAAAGTATAATTTTACTTGTTGTTCTCTATGGATGTGAAACTTTGTCTTTCGCTTCAAGTGAAGGACTTAAAGAAATTTGGGGTGCTGAGGAGAATATTTGGACCAAAGAGTGGGGAAGTAATGGGAAGCTGGAGAATACTGCAGGATGCACAGTGTTACAATTTTATTTGCTGGACCAACAATATGTTATGGTAGAATAAGAACTGATGAGATAAGGCTGATGTATTTCAATAGCCACACAGAATATCCCATTTCAGACTATAAACGTAATTGTAGTATACGAGAAGTAAAAATCCCACAAGTAACACAGTTCATCAAATACAGAAGAGAACAGATTTGGGGTAATGCCACTATTTGTACCTGAACTAAACATTTGCTAGTGAATCCCGGGCAAGTAAATCTTGGACACCTATGTTTGCATGTACTAGTACTTCATTGTTGTTGGCCTAAAAATAAGTATTAATCTTTAGTGGACGTCTTTTTAAATTCTGAGTGAATGTCATCAGCCTGCTTCTTAAATCACTTAATTCCCCAGGTGCAGCACGAATTAATTATATTTAGTACATTTTTTAAGCTTTTTAAGTCCATTTAAAGCCATCATTTTTAAGAAAAGCCATTTACCTGTGCTTAGAGTGCGATATGAGCAGCCATTATATTTGCAGATTAACATATATTTATCTGCAGTTACTTTGAACATTGTCTCTACTGGAGTATCTGTTCTTCAAATGAATTCTTAATGTTTCATTTTACTTTAAGAATGTGAGAAATGTTTGATAGTAACTGCACGTGATGTTTCTTTGAAGTTCGTAAATTGTCACTGCTCTGTGCCACTTTGTTTAGACTGAGTCTGCTGCAACAACTGCTCCACTCTGAGAATAAAAGAGAAGATAAATGTTATTGCATATGGTCACTATGTTTGTGTTTCACAGTTTTTGCCAAAGTAGAGTAAAATGTGTAAGCACACTTCACCCACCAGAAGTAAAATATATTGGCAGTTGTTATTTTACTGGTAAATTTATCTTTGTCCATGGGTGTTGGGGTTTCTGTGGAACCCAAACACATCACACCAAAACAGATCCATTACAGAAAAATATTTAGTTTTCTATGTTTGCTACAGTGCACTGCTAAGCAAAACCAAGTCTACCATTAGATGGGGTACAAGGCTGGCCTTTAGCTACAATTGAAAGACCAGGATATGCCTACGCAAGACATTAAAGGATAATTGAAAATCATCATTAACTTAATAGTGTGGATATTCTTGAGAATTTCATGCTACATATTATATTTAGGCCAGCTGTCTTTTTATTGATATTATTTCACATTTTCTTTACTGACAATGAAGTACACATACCAAAGTAGAAATATATCTGTTTCTTATGCTTCTTAGTGGTGTAAGAGAATGTCTAATATCAAACATGTCCTTGAGCAAATGATTTTCATTTCTTTCCAGGAAAGATGTCCAGCAGATGATAGAACAAAGTAAGAAAGTCGACAAATACAAATTTAAATATAATTCAGGGTTGGATTACTATCCATTTCAGAAATAATTTTTCACATTTGTGTGAGAGTAATAAAAGCTGTAGAAACATGTGATACTGGGTTGCACATTACTTTTGAGCTGTATTAACTGTAGAAAATATATCAGCAAAACTGCCATGAAGTGTGCTTATTTGACCATTACAGCTTTATTATACCCCTTCCAGTAGTAAAGTAAATAAAAAGTTACAGCTGTGACAAGGTGCACTATGTACCCTCTGTGGAACAAACTGACACTTTATAAAACAGTGTTCAGAAACAGACTGTGTGCACATTCTTTAACACAAGCTGCTCAATTTAAATAAGAACATCAAGGGGTAACCAACGTGAACATAAGTAGATAAGGACAAACAGCACATACAGTAGTCCCTGGTCAAGCACAGTTCTGGTATTTGTAGGTAATAGGTAGTATATGCTATACTGTTTGTCAGTGTTTTGAGTAGCCACAGCACTTCACATAGTCATGGCTAATTTTAATGTACAGCAGTATGATGCACATAGCAGTGCATCATACTGCCACTGTCTAACAACCATAATCATCATCACCCACAACATACCAATGGTTTACAGTAAAAATACTGTATGTCCAATATACACAGTTTTCAGTAAAATCAAATTAACCTTTTAAAGCCTAGTGGTAATTTTACATATGACCAGGTTTAACATTAAAAAATTCTACGTGGTGCCCACATTGCGTTTATGTGTTTTGTACGGATCTCAGAACAAACAGCAACTTTTGCCTTATAAAACATTAAGAGATTGGTTTTTATAACCGAAGTGGAGAGTGTTTACAGCGCGGTACGCACTGAGTCCAATATAAAACAGATACGCTTCGTCTTTAAACGGTTAAAGAATTCTACGTGGTGCCCACATTGCGTTTATGTGTTTTGTGCGGATCTCAGAACAAACAGCAACTTTTGCCTTATAAAACATTAAGAGATTGGTTTTTATAACCGAAGTGGAGAGTGTTTACAGCGTGGTACGCACTGAGTCCTTATATAAAACAGATACGCTTCGTCTTTAAAGGGTTAAAGTTGCATTAACAAAATGTTCTAGTAAGACAGTGTTTCAAAATCATCTTTTTCCAACACAAAGGCTACCTTGCACTTACAGTATTTGTACAAAAATCCAACAATCAAGGGTGCATAATAAGTCTTCAGTGGACATACAATATTCAGACTGTCAACTGTTGTAACAGGATATTACTAACCCACAAAACAAAAGAGACACAACTTTTATCCCAGAAAATATAACACATCTAAAACAGTTCATACATTAAAGGAACAGGGTAAATACAATTTACAGAAACCATTGCTGAATTCCAATATAAAGAACAGGAACGAAACACTACAAGACAGAACTGTCCGAACAAGAGCCTCTCAACTACACAGAAGCAAATAAAATTACATAAGTCAATTCATAATCTGCTAGATAAAAATAAGTTTTTGATAACTAAGCAAATAAAGCTCAAATTCTACTACAATGATCTAACAACATGTGAGGTAGGTAAAGGAAATGCACATGAATGTGTAGCTGTTAAACACAACATACATATGAGAACAATAAAAAACAATGATAATTGTAAATATGCTGTTTATATTCCAAACACAAACACTCAAGTGATGAAACGGAAAAAAAAAAGGAAAATATAGGTCACAAAAATGTGGGCTAGACACAACATCACTCATCATCCCAAAGGCTGTCAACATGAACATCAAGTGCTGCCAACATACTGAGAACTGTTAGGAATTGCTTTCAAAACAAAGTCACCTTAGAAAAGTGAGTCAGCCTGCAAATTCAGAATCCATCTATTAACCAAATTATGAGACTGCATGTTGTGACTACTCGGACCTTGTATCTTGGAATGTCACTGTGGTGCGCTTCATATTGCCTTCAAGCTGTGGAACCACTGAAGGCTGATATCACCACCTGCAACAGACAGAATTCAGCATCAGGTCAGCAGTATGGAACTGTACATTCAAGGTACAAAACTCCATCCACTTACCTGGTAAAACCAAATTCCTTGATGTATAGCGTGACTTTTATGATGGCTACAATCCACCACACCCCATTTTTTAAAAACCAAATATCAGGACACTAACATTTGGGTGACAGGAGGAAGACAGAAGTTTTAATCCATCCCACACTGGAAAAAAGCAGAGTAATCTATTAATAATTCTAGAACAAGATAACTCAGCTAACAAAATTATTACATACTGATGTGTAGAAATAATAACAACAGACCATGCACTTTACATATCTCTTCCTCATTCTTTCCAGACTCTTACAATCATGAAACTACACAGCTTCTTCTCCCTCTCCTACTCTTGTTAATGGCTGGTTGATCGCTGTCCAACTCCTACAGGCGTTTGCTCCCACCATAGGACAGTCAGCATTTTCATACGCATTGTCAGAAGCGTCGTATTTTTATGACTTGGAAAAACCTGGGCACATTTGACATCCTTAATCAAATGTCGCAGGACACTTGGACAGAGCTCTTAAAGCCGCTAAAAGCAGGACTCTCTGATCAGGATGTATACAATCCCTACCCTTTTGCCAGTTTTAAGAGCTTTATAGCCTTTTCTTGCTTGAACTTGGGGCCATCTAGAAAGATGTCAGACAGATTGGCTCATGCAACTTAATCTTCTCCCCACAGCAACCACCGGGATGCCCCACAGGGTTCTAGAGACAGTGCTCTATGTGCAATAATTGGAGACTGGCATGCAATCTCCAATCACAGCAGTTTGATGCTATTGGCCTGGTGCATAGATCTTGTATCTGTGCCTAGAATTATTGCCTTTTGAGAACAGATGATTTATCAGGGCCTGGGATGACAAGTTTGAATTGGGACATTGCTGGACTTCCCTCATTCTTTAACCCTCATCAAGGACTTGCCCAGGGTTTAACTTCCTTTGACATTAGCATCTGCTGATTACCCATTCAGTAAGTGCTGTGCTCATAAAGACAGCTTGCCTTGAAAATAAAATATTCTTCCTTTGGGATGTAACTATTAATTTGTGGTGGAGCTTTCTGTCTGAACCTGGTGTTCCATTTACGGTGTGTTGCTGTGTGCACAGAAACGACCACCTGCAACAAAAAAAAATTTAAATTCCTAAACAGGAATTCTGAACACCAATCATGAAATCACAACCTCATTTACATACCTGATAAAGTACCATTTTGCAGCCATGTTAAATATTCACAATGGACTCATGTAGCATGGAGTTCCAATTGTAGATAGTCCAATGAAATGTTTACTCCATCACAACGCACCTAAATGATTACACTGGCAATGTTGGTCAGCATGTACTTCCTCACCTGATGGATCCCAACTGGCCCCTGGACTCAACATTATACCCTCAGAACCTAGTGGTTCATGGGTATGTAATGTATATGTCATGAGAGAGTGGATCAACCAGGTTATGGGCAGAGGACACCCACTGAATTAGGTTATGGCTTCACTTAACTTCTATTGCATACCAAGCTAAATATAAGTCAGGCAACAAATAGTGAAATTTCAAGGCTGCATCCTCTCCATGAATGAAGTGTACAAAATACTTTAGCTGAGCCTGTACACACAGTGCATACCATGACATTACAGTCCTGCTGGCCAGCCCAGATGACAGTAATGAGCAATGCTGACACTCCTGCAACATGAGTTGGGCGCTCAGAGCATTCCCATACCAAGGAGACCACTGATGGCCATCCTCATATGCTGATAGGAAGAATGGTGTGGGAAATGTTTAGTGCTGGATGGACCACCTTTGTATTTGGCGATGCTACAGTACCTCACTGATGAACCCAGGAGATCTAGTACATATCACCTGCCTCGACACATATGGCAAAGAATATGGGCCAGTTCATGGCCTCTGTTATCCTTTATTGCTGGCTTCCTTTCAGGATGCAGCTACCAGTTATGGCACCATAAAACTACTTGCAAGTTTCAGGCCTCACTCTGAACATTTAAAAAAATGTGCGACAGCCTTCATCTCCTCTGGTATGCATATTCAACACCAACAAGCCAACAGCAGGATTGCATGGCCCTCAGGTAGACTGTTGGACATGTTACCTGGATAGCTTGGGCAATGAACTGATCCACATTCTTTGCCAATTGTCTATGAGAATGGGATACACACTGAATCTCCTGGGTTCACCAGCGAATTGTTCTGTAATTACTGTTATATGGTCATTATCAATATTGGTATAATTTCAGGTTTTGTAACAATTACACTTATGAACACAAATTCACGTGACATTTTATTTCAGAATTTACCATGCCCCCTCTTGTTAACCAAAACATTACCATTTACATACATGCAACCACAACACAAAGTACAAAATCTCCATATTCTTTATGATTCCTCCACATTCCTTTACTGTAATACATATTTCATGAATTGACATTATTAATGGAACTGTCGTCCAAATACATGACTTTCGTCATTGCTCACACAATGTTTAGAATTATTACAGTCCTATTCTGATGAAAAATGAAATGATCCAGTCAACGGTTTCATACGAAAAAAGTTTATAAGAAATTTGTAGCAAAACTGTTTGCTACACAACAGTAATTTCATTTTAAAATGAAACAGCACCTATTTCTGCATGTTGTAAGCATTCCAAATTAGAAAAAAAATTAATGATCCATTACAAAAGTATGTGAACATCACACAAATGTGTACATTCTGCTAAAGAGATAATATGTTATGAAAAATATCTTGGATATGAACAACTCTAACCATAAAAGATGCATTTCTTTGCTGTACACTGGCAGGCATGAAGTTAGATTAGTTTTGTTTTCAGCCCGTAATGCAGAATCCAAGACGCTACAGAAGTCTAACAGGTAGTGGCAAGCATATTTATTCCTGTCCGTTGCAAGAAGCTGATCCAATACAGAATATGAGCACTGCGTATTTCCCTATCAATATGGAACTGTCGCAAATCAACACGCACTAACACCTTGAAAGACACACTGGTGTAATGGAAGCAACATTCATGGCTGAGCACGCTGACATAATCACAACATACATACAATAGTTTAGGGACTGGAATCCACTGCTGATATACTGGAAGCCATATTTAATGACACACCAGGTTTCTTGGATAGCCTTCAAAGATCTTCATGGACATGCTTCTGAAAGCACTCCAGTATCATCTAGTGCATCTTCTCAGAGAACATTCCATGTTCACTCTTGCTTCTTCTATAGCAATACAGTTGTTCAACATCTGTTCATCAGTCAATATAATATTCTTTTCAAACGTACCAAAACCCCCAGGAAGCCGATTTCTTAAATTTTGCTGTTGTCACTTTTTATAGGATTTCTTGCTTTTATAGGTTTCCACAACAAAAACCCTATGCAGTACACTCTACTTAATATTCATGAGTGAAGAACAATTTACACCTGTCAAGTGCAGCTATAAACTGCACGGTGTAAGACTTCAGTTCCTGCTATCTCATTTAACACAGTCCACCTCACTGTGTCAACAGGCACCAATAATTAGCCCTCTAATGTGTGGTGTCACGCACCCTTGCAGTCACCAGCCTGTAAAAGTGGCCACTTCCTTGTGGTCAGCACTTCACCTGGCTGCTACGAGAGCTGGCATAATAGAAATATACGCACATTCTTTCTAAGGTGATTCTTGTAAGAACAGACTATGGTTAATGGTTCCATTGAGGGCACTTTGTCAGCTTCTCGAACTGAGGTAGTGGCATGGAACCAAATTGTGCAGAACAGAAGGCCAACTGACATGTCCCTTTCCCTTCCTAATCCCACACCCTCTGATAGGGTTCACACCAGCAGTAGACACCTTTAGCACCAGACACAACTAGCTTACTTGTGGGGCTAGATCAGAATAATAACAGTAATGGTAAGAATACGTAGGTGGTGACAACTACCAACGCTGTGCACTGATCACATCCCAATTCCAGCTTGGCAGATAGACAGCCCAGAAATTCAGGAGGGCAGTGCAGGGTGTAGAAACTATACCGGTTGGCTGACGGTCCTCGGTGCAAGAACCAGGCAATGACAATACAGCATAACACAACACCTATCACAATCCACACTCAGCTACAGGTTTCACCTCATAGTGGACACACGAACCTCAGCATGGATATGTTGCTATGTAACTACACATGTTGCATTAAAACTACCTGGAATACGTCATGTGGTACCTGATCAGCTGCTGTCAACAGAAGTTCTACTGGCAGTTGAATGTTCTATAATTACATTATCATAATAATTAAAATACACTGCTCTAAATAAAAAATAATAGTATTTCAAGGCATTAGTGAGTGAAGATTTGTAAAATGTTATGTCTTAAAATATTAAAACATGGGGCTCATATTCTGTATTAGTGCGCAAAAAGCACTTTATTCTGTGGCATCCTCTTTTGAGACCGAGAAAGGCTCAGCTACTTCTTCTGCTCCACAGTCTACGATAATCACATCACTAACTGGCCGATCACGGCTATCCGTCTTGGTGCTCTCAATTTCTCTGACCACATCCTGAAATAATAAATTTATGAAAAACCATTTTGAAAATTCTGTAAGTTACCAATAATTAATTATGTATGTTTCATAATACCAACATGATATAGTTTGATACCAACCATTCCCTTCAAAATTTTCCCAAAAACAACATGTCTTCCATCTAGCCAGGGCGTCTGTTTAGTTGTTATAAAAAACTGTGATCCATTTGTATCTTTACCAGCATTAGCCATAGAAAGCCAACCTGCCCCATAGTGCTTCAGCTTAAAATTTTCATCTGCAAACCGGTCACCATAAATGCTTCTGCCTGCAAAGGAAAAACCTTACAAATAAGCAGGAATGCATGCATGACATAGTCCCAGGAGCAGAGGCAGCATTATCTAATCCAATTGAGGGACTGAATGCAATCATTACTAAAATGTCTAATCATGTAATCTTAAAAGGCACCATCAATTTCCACTTTAATATAGAATATCAGCAAAACTTCTCTTCCAACACTAAACTCTTTACAACTCTTCATTCTTTACCACTTCAAAATGCTGTTACTTCTTCAAACAAGGCAATATTTATAAGTGAATATGGAAATGCCCAACCAGATCGAAGAAGAAAAGTAAGAAGACCAAAATTAAGGTCACTAGACTGTATTCAGAATGACCTTAAATCAGTTGGTATCAAGAGATGGAGGAAGAAAGCAGAAGACAGATCTGTACAGGCTATTGTTCTGAAGGAGTCACTGGTTAAACTGTAAGGACCATATGCCAAAGAAGAAAATGGAAATGCCTTTCTTTCATACCACGTCCTAAGAATTCTCACCATTATTACATCACAGTTACCAACAAACCTACAGTCACATAAGATCAAAGTTACAGAAGCAAATATATATATAAAGTATTCCATTAAGGTTAGGCTCTCAGGTGTCATATTAGTAACAGAGACTTGCATCACCATTGTCAACATACACACAGACCACAAACAGCACATTCGACTTTGGACATGTATATACATAAAATATAAATAGCATTTGTGTATGTTGGCAAACATGATGTCAATTCCTGTTACTTTCAGTGTTAGCGCAGCATAACCACTGTGCTTCCCCTTGCAAGTGATTCAAACAGCTGGGCACAAATGACTGCATTTACATCACGAGTATTAGTATGTCCACGTAAACACTGCTTCTGCCACACATGTAACACTCTTTTGAGATACCTGTAAATGAAGAATTGGTAGCAATTCAGAAATAGCACATCAATGTTTGCTGATATTACATATTAGTTCGCAGCCTTAACAATGTGGACAGTTTACACTGACATGGTTTCATCTGTTTTACCCCTTTTCTCCACCCCCACCTCTAGCAGTATCCTGCCACATTAATAACATACATACATACATTCCATGGATCCATAAGTTTGTCACAAGACAATAGGATGTGGAATAAACCATAAACATACAAAAAATACATAACATACAGAATTTTACAGAGCAAAATATTATGAACATTTTATACAGTCTTGTAGTTAAGTACCACACGTCGTCTGTACACATAAAAAATTCACCCACAGAGTAAAAGGACTGTGCATTTAAGTATCCTCTTAGCGCTACTTTAAATTGTGCGTTTTCATTCCTAAGATTTGTGAGACTACGTTGTAAACTGTCGAAATTCTGATGCACAACAATATACCTAAGAATTGGCTACACACCGATTTCAGATAAAGTTGATTCAATTATTTACAAATGGAATAGTGTGTCAGACTCTATAATTTGCCCAGTATTACACAGGCTAGTATGTTAGCTGCAAACTGAAAATCAAATCAAAGTCTCTCCAAAGGTTCATTAAGCAAATTCACCTTTACTGTCTAAGAGTCAGCACACGTCAATCAAAGCAAATTCTGGACACAGTTCTGCTAGCAACATTTCCTTCGTACAAGATATATTAACATCCAGAACATCACACATAAGACTAAGACTACAATGACACACACGATGACAGAAGTTTGCATAAACAACCCTTTCCTTTAAACATCCCCAGCAATCACGCCCACACAAAATTAAAAATAAGAATGACCCATTTCTGTGCCACATGACATATGCTGTATATTAACCCTGCAAAAATTTTAACAGTCCACAGAATATTTTCAACCTCTTAAAAATCATTAATGTACAACACACAAAATATCTGTCCTTATACAATTATAATAAAACAAAACCTCTGTGTCACACATACTGGTAAATGTGGCTAATACTTGTACATTTCTAAAATACAAACAGACACTACTGAAAATCAGCATCCATTTCTCACAGTCTGCCACAATTCTGCAAAAATTCAGTAGCCTCGTTCACCATTGTTTTCTAACATCAAGTTTACTCACCCCCAGTGCCGTCTCCTTTAGTGAAGTCGCCTCCTTGTATCATGAAGTCTTTTATGACTCTATGAAACTTGCTACCCTTATAGCCTTCTCCTTCAGGTTTTTTCGCTAATTCAACAAAATTTTTAACAGTTTTTGGCACTGTTTTACCAAATAACCCAATTTCTATTCTCTGCTTCTCCTCGTCCCCAATAGTAACATCGAACCAAACCTGCAAAATGAAAAATTGCATTTAACAAGGGTACAACTATACATGAGGGTTAACTTTTTAATGGTATTACGGTTGTTCTTATATACCAACTGTACAGCTGCAGTAAAATCAGACTTACCTTGTCTGTAACTTTTGGACCTTTCTTACCAGTTTCACTTCCACTAGCGTACGCAGCAAACAGATACAGAACAAAAATAACTAAATAATGCAATCTCATGTTGTAAAAATATTGACTGCCGAATTTAGACAAAACCTAGAATCGTCTTTAAGTCCTCAAGACAAACTGCCACGCACTTTCATCTAGGGATGTTACTCCAGAATAAGCACAACACGACCTGACCTACCTAACCATACCGCAACAGTATACCGTACTTGTAAGCCAGTCATATGCCGCCACGCATCTAGACCGGCATGATTCAGTGACACATCTGGCATGGATGAAAGACACCCAGCATCCGCACACAGATCACAAGCGCGGATAAGAGTTGTGAGCAAAGATGCAAAACTTTAGTGCGTTGTGAATGTAAACCGGATACTTTTAAGAAACATTTTTAAACCCTGCTATCATGTACAAACACAGAATTTCTGGGCACGTAGCAAATGTAAAATACTGATCGCAAATGCTATTCTTCTAACGATTACACCACAAAGCTTGTAACTATTTCCAACAGTGGACCTTATAAACCACGAATTAACAGAAACTACGTTTATTAATTTATTGGGCTTATTCTCAAACAATAGCCAGTTATTCATATCAACAGACATATTATGTAAATATCTGTATACAAGTTGCCGGATATAACCTCAAACTCCATTCCTCATGTTAGAACTAGAACTTCAAACAAGCATTGCATATATGGTTAGGTACCCTTATGAACAATCACTGCACCACATTTTACATTGCTAGGCCCAGTGTTTCATTAGTTGCTGCAATCAAACCAAAAACTAAACAATTTTGCACTTTCAGAAGCAGTCAGAAGCCACTCTGAAGTTATTAACAAAAAAGGTAATATCAAGAATAATACTCATACAGTACAATGTACATGCCTATCACAGACCTTACTTCAATTTTAGGTGTCCGTCATGACTACATTCACGCATCTCAAAACCAAGTTTTATAAGTGATCGAAGGGCATGGGCAAACTTTTATAACGAACTTCATGACCACTGGATTTAGAAGTCTTGTCAAGTTTGTTCAATGCATGAAAATCACAATTTCATTTCAAAGATAAAAATATGATAAATCTTGACATTTGCCTAAGAAATAATACAATTGCCAGGCATACCGTTCACTGCTTCCAGCTGAAAATGCTCGCTCAGACGGCAGAATTAAAACATGACATTACATTCACATAAATTTAATGTGTTACGTGTTCTGCAGTAAATACAGATACTGCACGCAAACGAAGAGGACGTATTCATGAAACATTAAATAAATGCCAAGTTTTAAATTATATTGAATACTACAACAGTTGACTACATAAAAAATTACATACTGTAATACTTCCAACCTCCAAACACCTGTCATTTCATCACAAGAAATATTCACGTATCAACAAAGTACAGTTGAACCCAGTTATAACAACATCAGTTTATACGACACCTCATATATAGCATCAGATATTCTGTGGTACCAATAAATTCCTCTTTGTTAACCATAACGTTACACTACTTGGTCATAACAATACTCGTTTATAACAACACAAAATATTCAGTCCCCTCCCCATTATAACCAAGTTCGACCATACTTGGTGCTTGCTTCAATTTTCTTTTGTATTTTGTATTGTTACATTGTGACACTCCCTTACCAACACTGCATTCACCCGAACAAAGGATAAACTACTGTTCTGCTGTTTAATATTAAGCATCTGAAAATCTAATAATTCGTCACCAAGATGTCACGAGCAGGTACAACCAAAGAAGAGAACTTTGACTGGAACAGTAGATGAAACACAAGCACTGACATGATTTTGAATGAAAAGAAGTACATCTTATGGAATTATCATCAATACCTTCACTGTCATCATAGTTTTTATTATTGTAACTTCTGCACCATTGGAACTTGATTTTATTAGGTACAGGTAAAAGGCAAAGTTTCTATAGTAAAAGCTGATTTGCAGAACACCACTACATGGTAGTCCATGATTATAGCTTACGAGATTAACTACACGTGCAGGCCAACACAGAGCACCACAGACTTACACTCAAATGGAACCTCAAGTAGTAGTTTCAGAACTACAAAGCTTCAAAGCACTCACACTCAGAACAAAATAACAGTTTACACAAGATTCACTTTCAGTTTTTCCCAGCATTAAACATATTTACTGTTTCAAAACTTCTCCTGCATTCAAGTGCATGACAGGACCACATAAATTGTTATTAAAAATAAAACACTTACATGAATGGTTAACATAAGTTTTTATTTTTATCTTTCTTTATTCCATTTTTGCCATGTGTGTGCTGGATTATAGTGCTACATCGTGCTGGAAGGCCTTCTTAACATTTAAAAACTCATTTCTTTCATCTTAAATGTGCTAATAAATAAATAAATAAATGCTGCAGATTTCTTTTAATAACACTACACAATATTATAATTCCAACATCTGTTCATATATCAGCACTGCTGTGAGAAAATCACATTAATAAACTGGTGGTTTCTTAGTGGCAAAGAAATACCAAAGGAATATTGGTGTAATGCTTGGGTATTACATAAAAGAATATAATACTAATGATGCCACACAGCACTCTAATTACTGTGTTTAGAAGTCCACTTCACTGTTCAGCGACCGCTTATCTTTCAGAACCTGAAACTTCTGTGTTACTGCTTCAATTGAAAATTCTCCATGAACGACATTGTCTCGTGTACGCACATTTACTGTGCCTCCACTCTGTTCCTTTTCACCGACCACTGCAACAGATATACTCGGTAATACATTAGGAAATGTACGCTGCACTTCATTCATTCTCTACCCTCATACAATGGTATCATGGGGAAATTGTAAGGTTACACATATGCATGCTTTATCTTCAAAACCAATCAACATATTTCAAAGGGATGCGATACTATAAATAAGCCTGCACTAGAGTTTCACTACTAGTGCCACAAGCTTTGGTGCCATATTTATCCACACTGCAGATGAAATAATTCAGTTGCTGGAGGAAGATTCCAAACTCACGTCAGCATTAAGATCTCAAAATTCCATCCTTGTAACCTGGGACCAAGAAGCTCTGCTTAATTCCAGGACCCATTTCTCACAAAATTACTGCATTAAGATAGGGTTTATTAATTAGGGCTTCCTACATGTGACAACACATATTCTGTATCATGATCTGTTATTGCCCACACCCATTTTTCAACATCTAAATACATCTCTGCATAAACCTCAAGGTTCTATGACTCTTGCATCTGAGGTTCAGAAGATTCCTCACCAATGCCAGGCTCAAAGTTAAACTGTGCATTTGACACAGCCTTTGTTTTTAGATGCATGTCCAGCAACATAAGTTGAGAAAAAGCAGCAGAACCTTTTTTTTTCTCCAATCCATGGGTACAGCAAATTGCACAGCATGTTGTTTTCTATTAAACCAAGCCCCAAGAATCATACATACATATAGTAAACAACAAATACATGCAGCCCAAATTTTTTCCTTATGACTAGTTCCACAACCAAAACACAGCAACATATCGGTTATTGGCAATCGCTTAACTTCACTCAAATCACAAACACTTAGAAGGACTTTTCCATCATCAACACAGTTTAAAAAAACACACAGTTAAAAATCACTACATTTTGGAAGAAACTTCTTCTGTCCTCAGGTGACCACTCACCTGAGGGTGAGGTCACTCCTAGCAGTCACCTGAGGAAAGAAGAAGTTTCTTCTGAAACACAGCAATTTTTAACTGTGTCTTGTTTTAACTGTGTTGATGGAAAAATTCCTACTAAGTGTCTGCAATTTGAGTGAACCAAAACATAGTCTATAACCTTCCTTTATCATATATGTTATTGTTCTCCTTTGAGACTTAAGCATGAACTGACCACAACTGTAACCAAACACATCGCAGTCGATCTCAGGATAGGACATACCATTTTGTTCAGTAAACAGAACACCACATAATACAAGCTCCAAGACAGAGAAAACTTACCCAAAATGAAATTGTACTGAGCTAGCTGGGCATTGCGAATCTTCTTGTTCATTGTGTCACCTGGATCCACATCAACATCACACATGAAACCACCTAAATGGAGCTGATCTTTCACCTGCACCAAAGCAATGGACAAAAGCCAACTAATAACATTTAACACCACTGACTATATTATGTCATTACATACAACACAGGTAAATTTTTTTCCCATCTCAAGTAAGGATAACATCTGATGTCTCAGAATTCCTTTCATAACAGCATGCAGGGTGGCCTCAATACTGTTGTTTTGACACACATTTATATGGATCTGTAACAAATTCACAGACCATCGCCACAACTTTCTCCAAACACTTTGACCCTGTTCATATTTTCACAGACTATTCCTTTACAATCTATTTTAATGTTATCCTCATGTCTGCCTAGATCTCATAAGTTGTCTTGCCCAAGGTTTATCCTGACAAAATTTTGTACGCACCATTCTCACCTGTTGCTGGTTAGCCCCACGTCTAAATTTTCATGATTAAATCGCTCAAACAACGTTAGCTGATGAGAATAATGTAATAACTTGCATATGAGAATTTCTTTTCCTAATACACCATCAGACAAATACAGAGTCATGTTGCAATCGCACACAAAATGAAACATGTTCTATATAGGTGCTTCCATGAAAACTGAAGACTGTGAAGGGTAGTTGTCTTGTATTTGTTACTTCACCTAACCAAACTTCTTTCTCAGACACTTTCAATCTACATTCTTCCATAAAGAAGTACAATGTCTACAATCAAATACAATGACACTGGAAAGGGTGTACCCATAATATAGTACACAAAATTACCAATGGTACCCTCTAAGTATTGAGGAAGCATACATACAGTGGAAATAATGAAATGCAAATCAGTGAATGTCTCCCATGTCAAATTTCAACCAAGTCTCTCAAAATGTATGGGCTGTGTGGAAAAGTCCAAATGCTGCTCACACACACGAAATGAATGAAAACTGAAACTGCACAGTGAAACTAAACAAAATATGTAGAACTGTTTATGGGATCCACAGAAGAATAAATTTATCACCTGATATACAAATACACACCTGTAAATATGAATGGTGGAGCAACATTTGGTGAAAGTCAAAAAATATGTGAACCGGATTTTAGGATGCATGGAGAAGTCTATTTATGATCTTATGTAAGCTGCACTTTATTGTGGGTCAAAATGAATGAAACTGGGACTGCCTGACAATTTTGATGAACCTCTCCAATATGAAATATTACCAAAATTCACTTCATGGTAAGACATTACCTACATCAAAGATGTTCTTTTCTTGCTTTAAGTTTGTCAAGAACACCTTCACATTTATACTTTTATATACCTTGAAGGCATAGTCATTAAATGGAGCTCCAACAGGTATCACAATGCACTGCCGAGGAGACAGCCAAAATGGCCATTTTCCAGCATAAGATTCTGCCAGAATGGCAATCATTCTCTCAACTGACCCCAAAATTGCTCGATGAATGATGACTGGTCGTTTCTTTTCTCCAGTTTCACTGAAATAAATATGGTACAGACTTTTGAATCACAGTATTACACCACTGTCTATACACAGTGGACCTCAAGAAATCACATCAGCACTTCACATATTGCTAAGTTTCAAGTGCACACATACACGCAATAAGCACAGTACTTCTTACCACTTCATTTTTACAGTTCTTTACTTTTATCCACACCCGGTGGACCATCGTGTATATAAAGTTTAACTCAATAAACCACAAATATACAGCCATCTCCCACTTAATGTCAGTAATCTGTCCCTGAAAATCAGACATTCTATGGAAAAATGCTAACTGGGAGCCTAT
Organism: Coptotermes formosanus; assembly: GCA_013340265.1. Classification (NCBI taxonomy): domain Eukaryota; kingdom Metazoa; phylum Arthropoda; class Insecta; order Blattodea; family Rhinotermitidae; genus Coptotermes; species Coptotermes formosanus. The sequence goes on from BLKM01000898.1 coordinate 40,982, forward strand.
GCACCCAGTATTTCAAATGGGAAAAATTATAACACATTACATCAACCAAAAACTTCTAACCAATTTCCTAAAATATAACTACAACACAGTAAAATGCCTACATTTATAAGTAACAAATCATCATGTTATGATGTAAAATGCTTGAAATATTGTTTCCTGATCGCCACACAATTAATAGGGTTTTTAACAAACAGTTGCTTTGTACGCACTAACACATACAGTTTGCATGCACATCGTTTTGTTAAAATTGTTGTACTGAGTTTCTGAAACGTTAAAAAGAATTTTTCATATACAAACATTGGCGGAAAACCTCGTACTGAGACATATGTGCGTTCTATGAAGTTTGGATATTAAAAACCAAGAGATGCTCTACTGGGAAAATGATAACTGGGCAGATGTCCTTTGGGTATGCCTTTACTACGCATTGTACAGCCGAGATATTTTTCAATACACATATCTTCGGAGTTGGTTCTACTCCAATTCACAGCATCTTGTGTGCTGGCAGATTTGTCTTCTTTGCATCTTGCTGGAGTGAAAAGTGTCCCTTCAGGTGCCAATTAACTTTGACAAAACTCCTTCTGATACTCTTAGTGAAACTCCACTGCAGTAGCAACATACTCAAGCAGACTGACAGGGTATGTCAAGGTTCAACTAACAGAGTCTCTTTTTCTAGGTACAGACATATCGCTCTCAACAGTCTACTAAGATCACTGGCCATCCAACCACATAAATATAACAATTTCAGAAACATTTAATAGCCCTTCACAACAATTGGTACTGCAGACTTACCTGCACGTCAGCATGCATGAGCACTAAGATTCCCGATGTGCACATGTGCAGTTCCTATCACACAGTTCCACCATGTCAACGTACTGGAATTATACATTTAAAAAGACTACACCTCACCAATCTGCTCAAAATTTGTGATCACCTTCACATAAATGATAAATTTGTAAGGATTTCAATCACATTGCTATGGTCGATTTCACAGCACCATCCCAGACAACCTGCAGTTATCTCCAAAGACCAAGTCCATAAACATTACCACTAAACCAATTTGCTTAAACATTAACACAAAACATACAAACATAGAACTGCTACATTTCAGTCTAATGTACACCAAGGAAGACAACTAATGGCACTGACAAATCCTTAAAGCATGCTTACATAAGCTGCAGCACCGAACCAAGTGATTCTTGAGATGTACTAAAACTGATGGATAGGGAGAGGACAAAGCAAAAACAATCATCAGAAAACTGATACACAAAGTAACCAACAAAATGGTCCAGTCAGAAAGTCATACATTACTTTACAGTACTGACTGCTGTAAAACCATAATGTCGACATAACATACCTCACATATCCCAAATTGAACCGAATGGGAAGCTGAAAATCCAGCTGTATAGTTGCACACTGATGAGGTCGCCGAAGAGCATCCAATATAGTGATGTCAATCTTTGGGCCATAAAAGGCACCATCTCCAGGATTTTCTTTCCACTGCTCTCCAAATTCATTCAAACTTTCTGCCAGTTGCTACAAACATATTTCAGGTAATAATTAACTACATGAAAGCCACACCTGCATTACAGTTATCACAGTGTCCCTGTAAAACGGCACATTACCTGTTCAGCTTCCTCCCACATGCTTATCTCTCCCAAGTATTTCTCTGGTCTTGTAGACAAGACTAACTGGAAGCTAAATCCAAACACCGAGTACACATGCTTCAGAAAGTTGAGAGCACCTGAAATCTCTTGTCTAATCTGAAAGTAGTATATGTTCTTTTTGCATTAATCAATGTACAAATTCAGTCACGGAATACAAGACAAAGTGAAGGGTTCAAACATGTAAAACTTTTTCAATACATGGTAGAGTCAGTTACCATCATTAAAACACTGGGGAAAATCATGTGATACTGATGTCTAACTTACCTGCTCCCCAGCACAAAAGATGTGTGCATCATCTTGCTGAAAACGACGAACCCTTGTCAGACCAGTCAGTGCTCCTGAGAGTTCATTGCGGTGTAGGACACCAAAGTCTGCCAGACGCAATGGAAGCTCTCTCCAGGAACGAATTCTCTGATCAAACATCAAACTAAGGGCATAACAGCACAATTAATTAAAAAGAAACATCCCACAGAAGTGGCAGATGACAGGACAAGCAATCAGTGAACATACTGACGGCAATTCAGAAGGTAAGAGTACAAAGATAAAACAGACAGCAGTACTGACAACAAAATTATGAAGCCCGAGTCTGTGGTATCACACAATAAAAATATGACACTTGTGGAGAAATCTAAAATGCAAATCAGGTTTGCAGGATGTGTCAGAAAATCCGTAGAGCTCCTTTGTATTGATGTGTTCAGAGAACTACCAAACTCACTGATCATTTAATCTATGTAAATGTCACATATCATCAGAAAAAGAATAAAAAAGAATAAAAAACTATCATTTTACAAAAAGAGAAAAGGTACTGTTCTACATTCTTTCTTTCAGACTGGGACAGGTGAGAGAAAAACTGCAGCCCAGATTTAAAACAGTACAAAAGTTGTGTCACTAGACATAAAGATTTTTATTATTTGAAATCAACATAAGTGAAACGTCAATTAGCACATGAACTGTGGGCACACATAATGAAACAATCAATGCTGCTACTAGCAAAACCCATGACTGGACATGATCACGTGCCAATTCCAGCACCTTCCTCTTTTAAGTTCCCTGTGATTCATTGCAATATTATTTTATCATCCAGTTCTCCATCTTCAAAATGGCTAATATTCAAGATGTTTCCCCATCAGAATTCCAAATTAATTTCTTGTCTTCAAAATCTGAACTACAGATCCAGTCAAATTTCACCCTAATTCAACAATGTTAACAATGTCAGATGATCGACATATATCAGGAAGTTCTCCATTACTTGTTACTTGCCCTCTCTCATCACCCCTCGTAGGCGCCGATATACTTTCCAAGCTCTTTTTTTACACATGTGTAAATTAACATTCTTCTCTCACAGTAAGAAACCACGATGTCAGTAAAATATGACTGTGCTTACCAATGGCCTGGGCAGTTCATGGGTTTCAAAGCAAATGTTTCTTTCTCCACATCAAAAGAGAACATGTTATCCTGTAAAGAGAAAACACATTTATTATTGCAGAACATTAGTCACTGTGGTACTTTTGCTCATACAAAAATGGAACGTCAGATTTATGGAACAAGAACTGAACTCTGGATGCTTGCAAAACATACGCTGGTTACAAAAAACTGTAAGAGTTCTTACATATTAATACGCAGCATTTGAAACATTACTCAGTTAAAACAACTGTTCTCCAACACAATACAACATACAGCTTAATTAATGTGTCTAAAATGAGATTAATCTTCTGTTCAATGAGGGACCCACTATTTGTTACAGTTTTCATTATGTCTAGACACAAAATTTCCCATAAATTTTAAAACTGTGTAACATGCATAAAATAATGAATTTACATATAAACTGCTGTGTTCATAAATCATAAATATACTTCTTGTTGCAAGGTAACAAAGTGCCTTTAAAAATCATTAATATATAATCATTTGAACAGAAGGGACACAGATACATAGAATTAGACATTTTAAATCAAACTAGCTAAGTGCACACTAGATACGTAATTCCTCATCCAGCTTCAGTGAATATGTATTAACATACTCATTGAATGTCTGAAGAGTTAACCTGTTTTCTATGGTATGGTTTTAATCTTTAGATAAACGTTTCCCTGGTCTAAATACAGAATGAGAAAGGACTTAAAACATTTAACTGACACAGTGAAACTGTCAATGCAAAGATGAGAGGACACTACTTCAGAATCCCAGTAACTGCTCAAAACCAGAACTCCGGTTTTGATAATGTGTGTGCAACAATGTCACTAAACAATGGTCATCTTATAGCAACTCCCAGCCACATATAGCCCCCCAAAACATAAATATTCTTAAGGAAATGGGCTGAAAATTGCTTCAACACCTGAACTATTCTCACTGTATGTTGCGACTATCGACAATGTCTGGACAAAAAAAAAGCACGCATGCACACACACAGAGTCCTTCAGGGCTGAGTTAAAATAATGGGCCCCCTTTTAATGCATACCCCTGCACTAGCTACTAAAATCCCTGTAGTACTGGAAGATATAAGATTTCAACTGCCACATGACAAAAGGAGCTCTGAGCAATGGACAAAATGGGTGAAACTGGAGGATTATTATGTACAGAGTTACCAACCCCAACTTCAACTATGGTCATGGAGCTGACCATAAGCAGTAACCAGGATCAAAACTCAAATATGCCAGAAAGTTAGTTGATATGTTTGTGAGACACATGCTTACTGAAATTCTTACATTAACTTATGAGTTAGAATGGCCCATACAGCATACTGGACACACCCTCTTCTTGGACAGAAAATTCTGAATGGAATTATCATTACAACCTATAGATAGATACATAAGATGCATGGTCAAAAATACACAAATTTGCCTACATAATGGTTCTATAGTAGAAGCAGGTCATGTAAAACTTACTGCATAATGTGCCCAATGTCCTGAAGTCTGCCACAGTTTGGCATTGAAGATGTTTGGTGAGACAACTTCTTGGAAACCTCGTTTGCGATATTCAGACTTGATGAAATCCACAAGTGCGTTGTATATATAAGCACCACGAGGTAAGAAGAAACATGACCCAGGACTCAATTCATGAAAGAAGTACAATTCTTGTTCCTGTCAACAAAGATTACACACCTAACAACACAAAACTATTTACAATAGCTTAGAAGAGCAAATAACTAGACACATCCCTGTTGCTGCAAATCGAGGACACAGATACCAACCTTGCCAATTTTCCGATGGTCTCGTTTTGCAGCCTCCTCTTGGAATTTTTCCCATTCCTTTAACTGTTTATTGTCTGGAAATGATATTCCATAAACTCGCTGGAGGGACTCAGCATCATTCTTTCCTTCCCAGTACGTAGCAGAATTCTGCAAACAGTAATTATACTTTTAAAATCAAAGCGTTTTTATCCCACACAGATAGCAAATTCAGCCAGCAACATGTCATATGTTTCTCATGTTCAAAAATTCAGAAAATATGCCAAATGTAATACATTTAACCTATTGCATAAGAATGTTGGATTAAATCTGTGGTTGGAAATGTCAGCCCCAGGTCACACTAGCATGTCTAGTCCATAATTTGTTGACATCTGCTGGCATTTTGTTTCATCCTGTTATTCACAGATGGCAAGGAGGAGGAGGAGGAGGAGGAGGAGGAGGAGGAGGAGGAGGAAGAAGTAAAGGAAGATTGCATGTACAGTGAAACTCGCTTAAGAAAAACCCGGTTAAGAAAATGTCCCGCCTAAGAAGTCAGGATAAAAAAGCACCAAAATTCTACCATTTCATTAAAATTACCCTTTTAAGATATCTCCGACTTAAGAAGTAGGATTTTCTTGGAATTTTCAAAAATTTCTTAACAGGGTTTCTCTGTAATCAGACTGTAACAGGTTGCATGGCCAAGGGTGTAAGAAAGCGAGGGATATATATTGCTTACCTTGGTAACTTTAAAGGACTTCACTTTCCCTGTGTGTCGCACATGTGGTCCTCGACAGAGATCAATAAGTGGCCCACAGCGATACACAGTCGTTGTTGGAGTGTTCACTTTCTCATTGAGTATACGCAGTTTAAATTTGTTATACTGCAAACATGTAGGGAAAAGTTTGACAAATACAGACAACACCCAGTCTCCACGACTTCTTCACTTCCACTAGAATAAAAACAATCCTCCAGCACAATAGTTACAAATTAGCAACAATTGCATCCAACATGATGGTTGGAAACAAAGTCCAGTAACACTGCTTTCAGCAAGAGCATGCCTAATGGCAGAGACAACACACTACACACACATCTCAATATAACAGGAGGACTGTGTTTCCCAAATTCTCTTTTCTACAGACCCTGTTTGGACTTCAAAAAGAGTGATGGAACCCCAACACTTAACTAAATGACACGATAAATTTTAACAGCTGCACCAATTAGAATCAGTTTAATCCCATTAGATGAATAACCCCACAATTTGGTTCACTGATTAATGAACTTCTCATGATTTGCAATCATTATACACAACTGACAACAGGTGAAATCAAATTTAAAACACAAAAACCATACTTCCATTTCACCTAATTTTAGTGGTGGCATTTCCTTGCCACTAGATACAACGGTGACACTTCCATGACTCAGCAACCACAGCCACCGCTGTGACAATTTGGTGCACACATGAAGGTAAGACTTCACATAGTGAGGTGGGGGTTGAATAACACAGCTTATGCCTTACACCTTTCCTGGAGTTTATGTACATGGTACCCAGATTCTCAAATACAGTGAAACCCTGTTAAGAAAATTTTGAAAATTCCAAGAAAATCCTACTTCTTAACTGGGAAATTTCTTAAAAGGGTAATTTTAATGCAATGGGAGAATTTTGGTGCTTTTTTATCCTGACTTCTTAGGTGGGAAATTTTCTTAACCGGGTTTTTCTTAAGCGAGTTTCACTGTATATTAGCCCATATTTGCACTACATATGCTATCTGTATATACCAACCATTAGATTTAGATACAAGTACTTCCTGGCCTTATAATTTACCTTGAACATCTCCAGAAGATCCTCCTTTCTGAGTTCCAGACGTTCAAAATTTTGTTTCTCTTTCACAATTGACTTCATGATATTTTCAACAACTGGGAAGTCTAAATTAGATACCTTAAAATAATAAAAGTATACAATCATTATGATAAATTACTTCGAAAAGCATGTTCATACTGCACCAACTGTGCATGTGAACATGTCACTCTGAGAACACTTTCTTGAGACTAACATACAATAAACTCCATCAGACATCAAGTTTGAACAGACCAGTTTCACTTCCTGACTGTGACCACAGAACATAAAACAGTGTTTAGACAACACACTTCATGGAATATACACACTTAAAAAAATTGTCTATTAGGCTGCAAATAGGTACAAGTATTAGTCTTCTTTCATTTATAACTTCAAAACACAAGGTGAAATGAGATTTCTTGCCGCTGTTTGAGCCATCCAGAAAACAATACCACTCCTGCCTACCAACTGAAACCACAGTGCCGGTAACCATCACATCACTGACATGTAACTAACATATCACCACTGACTAGACCCCTTAGTTCAATGAGGCAAATAAAAGCAATGTATTTTACATTACGCAACGAACACTTCCTTCCTCATTTGTTCCAAGTCATCATTCATCTACTGTCCTATCATTTGACACTACATAATGCCACTAACCAAAGGAATCATTAAACCATTCATGGACTCTGATAAGTGTCTCTCTCGAACAACTTTTTTTTAATTTCCCCAAGCGACTATAATGAGTAACACCCACTCTATATTAAATGTGATATGTATGTCTGAAACAGTACCAAATTTCACCAAAAGGTTTCAGATGTCTACAAAATAATGTACCAGGAGCAGTACTCTTTCACTACATTTCTTCACACAAATAACATTAAGTGCATGAATCAAACCAATTAATAAAAAATCACAAAATTATTTTTAAAAAGCTATGCTCTACAGACAAGCCCTCATGCTTGAAACAAACATAGTTAATTTGGTTTTCAGAATGAGCGGGTTCAAAACATCACAGCAGAAGACTCACTTGCTGATCTTCAATGAACATATCATAGTAGAAGCCATTCTCTATTGGGGGTCCATAGCACAAACAACCACCATACACCCTCTCCATAGCTTCACCCAGTATATGTGCTGAAGAATGCCAGAACACTTGCTGCCCTGACAGAAAAATTAGTCCAACATCAGTAACAGAGCACATTTCCCTTTAATTAAAATTTCAACAAGGTTTTAGAGTAGCATCAGAAGTAGCAACAAAGCAAATATGCCCTTCAAATTAAGAGTATGTTTATACATAAATACTGTTTGTAGGTACCTTCATCATCATCAAATTTCAGTAACTGAAGCTGAGAATCTTCTTCCAGAGGTCTGTCTAAATCCCATAGTTCTCCATTTATTTTGGCAATCACCGAGTTGTCTGCTAGTCCCTGGCTGCAACACAGTTGGCATTACATGATACCTCATTCCTGAATGTCAACCATGCTTATCATCTAAATGTGAACATCATCTTGGTCAGCAGCGTAGCTGAAAATGTCAGGACAGCCTGAACTTAACCTGAAGATGTCAACCATACTTCTCATTGGAACAGTGGCTCCAGGATAATCAGTGACAAGTTATTACCAATTCAAATGCACTGGTTATGTGTGACTGGTAACACACCTTACACCAAATCCTATTAAATATTTACACACCATATGGGTATATGCACAAAGTAATATCATTTTGAAACAGCGCATTGTCTGCACACAATTTAATGGTTATATCACCATGTCCCAAGCACCAAAGCTTCATTCATAACAATCACGTGGACCATAATAAGATGGGTTGACATTTCCCTTTGGTGTGGTCAGACGATATTCTGTTATTAAAACCAACCCCTCTTTTGTCTGTCTATAGTTTTAAAACATTAACTCTTTTATGCTACAATACCTAATGCTCTAACAACTGTACATCCTACCCATGACACCCAATGTGGGCTCAAATAAATATATCGGCGACTAACACACTCAATTACATTAATTTACCCATAACTAACATACACTGATGAACTCCCATGAACATGACACAATAAGCCTGTTTTAATAAAAATACAACTTCAATGACATATGTGTGTGTACAACATATGAAAAGATTTTAGAACATTAAAATGTCTGCCATACCTGATTCCTTTAGCAACCTCATAAGGAGTTGTGCGCCATGACTGTCCTTCAATCACTCTTCCATCTGGCAATGTAATCTTTATAGGTAATGATGTTTTAGCTGCTAGTTCTTCCTCATACTGCAACTTTAACTTATTCCACATGTGAACCCTTTCCTGCAGACATAATAAAAATACATACAAACGCATCTACATTGGCCACCTTCACAAGCAAACTTCAGAGAGTTAAATCCCTGTGAATGCTACAACTGCAAAGCACAACAGGAGACAGCTGTTGCCTCTTCTGAGATACTACCCTAGCAATGAAGGAAGGCTGCAGCCAGGCAGACCCCCATCCACGCTGCAACCTTCTTTCACTGCTCCAACTCAGCCTTGTTGGTATGTCAATGCTTCACAATCAGCTAAAACTTGCAGATGAATGATCTCCACAATAGTGTTAACATTTTTTAAATCACCCTGCACATTTGACAGACCTGCATATACCATACAAAGCCTCAGTCCATGGGCTGAGAAATGCAACTGAATTTCCTGGGAATAAATCAGGAGTGATAACCACTTAACTGTACTGTGGGCCTCAAAATTATTGCTACGACCATATGTAACACATGTAGTATCTGTAATTACGGCTGTCATATGTATGTCAACAGATCACAGTAATCTAAAGCACATACCTCAATGTATGATGGCCATGGTTTGAGCTCTGAGACACTGACTTTATCACCTCCTCCCTTCTTTTCCTTGCTAACTTTCATTTTTGCCAACTAGAACAAAGAATATGAACAAATCATATAAATTATAATTGGTAATCAGCCAAACCATCTAAAGGCGGGAGGGGCAGTGGTCAAATTATTCAGAGTTGATTAAATATATGGAAAATCTGAAAAAAATAATACAGACTTATGTAACTTTCAAACACACATCATAGAATCGCAAATATGTTTAATTATATTCAAATAGATATTGGTTCAAGTAATAACTAACACATTAAAAAATACATACTGCCCCACACAAACACTGCTGTATTTGCATGAAGCTGAGATTTTCCATGTGGGCCAAGTAAAACAAAGAATCGTCTGTTTTATGTCATATAAGTCATCTCCCAAACTGATTCATACATTTCATTCGTGAAAGGTATGTGAGATTCATATTAAACTGTCAATGATGTATTATTCAGTTCAGAATGGTGTCCCAGAATTCCTACTTTATGGAAGCGTTTGAACACTTTCTAATACACCAATATTTGAAGATGTAACTTTCCACTTTCCTGCCATTCATTTTTGTGCTTCCTGCCATGAAGCTAATATGAAACCCCTGATGATTACACGATATTTATGCCATATTCTCAGTTCATACATCACACAGAACTGTACATCCACTACTATGTCCAAACAGCTACTGTGTTTAGGAACCAAAACTGGTATGTGAACACACATAACAACAAACCTATAGATGGACGTGATCCTCTGACAGTTCTATCCACCTTTAAACTTCTCACTTACTTCCTACAAATCATGTAAACGCTACCACCTCATCCCTTCTTTATCTGCCACATCAGCTGCGTAAAATTATCAATCTGTGTGCTGGCATCCCACATTGCACAGTAACCACTACATTTAGCCAACTACATACACACAGATTATGGAAATATAGTAAATTACACCATCCTAACATATGTAATTTAACATCATCAGAAGCACAGATCTCCCCAACGTAAACAAGCAAACAAAAACAGAACACTTATACATCTACTTTACACCAGCACTGTTAGAATACATGACCAAAATAAAGGAAGGTTAAACAGAAGATGCATGACATAATGAAAGTTACTGCTCTACCACCACCAAAGCAACTTAAGCAACTCATACACATATACAGTGTTATTACACGCATAGCTGTTTTCTAACAATTGTCATGACTACTAATTACAGTACAACTGCATGACAACTTCAAATGTTGTATTACCACTCACTCCCAGGACATAAGGTGTAACGTGATTCACATAACATACAGATTTGACACATCCTGTATCTTATTACTATTTGTGCTGAAGCATTATGACAGGGATAGTGAAGAAAAATCACCAGTGTCTGCCAAGAATATCAGGTACTTCCTAAGCATACTCTAACTCAGAAACTGTAATTATGTGCAAACCTGACATGAAAGCACATACTAAAATATGACAACTACAATTACTAAGAATGACGAATATATTTCAGTTTAATATGATGTAAACTTGGGATGTTAATTCTATACATGCTCTTGGTGGCAATACATATTCTTCCAGCTTCAGTATTGTAATAAATTGATCTGGATCTTACTTTGTGATTAATAATGAGGGATTCAAAATGTATCCTGAATACACAACACACACAATGTGAAATACAACAAGGGAGTGCAAGATATGTGACATCAGCATACGCTGGTCTACTATGGTAAAATTGCTACTTATTTGTACCTGAGCAGTGTATGTACCATATATCAAACATTAATAAAATGTGTACTTTACATTGTACAGATGAATAGATACACTGAAGAAAAAACAAAGAGGTTAGTTCTTCAGATTTCGTGAGATTTGAGGTACACATAACAGTAACTGCAAACACAAGTGTCTGCAGCAATGTGGTGCAGTACATCTGATATACATCTGCCAACATTTTAGTGAAATCTGCTGCCTCCATTGTCAGGATAGAAATGTTGATACATATCTACAGGATTCGTTCACAGCACAAGGAGCTGGAATTATCTCATGCTTATGCATCTGACATCAAGCTATCTCTATGCAGCAGAGTCTCTTTTCAGAAGCCAACTGCTTCTCAACTAGGCAAAATACTCCCTACAGTTTAGAGAACACAAAAACTCATTATTGGCTTCACAACAGCCTACCACTGGATCCTATCTTCCACCAGATGTATCAAACCACAACCTTAAACCCTGTTCCGTAAGTCCCATTTTCAAAATGGTCACTTCCCTTCAAGTCTTCAACGAACCTGACTTTTACAGACTTCTGGAAATTCATGTTCCAAACCCATTTCGCTCTCCTGTTGCTCAAATCATTTCAACAGGCACCTATAACTCAGAAATACTATGCCCCTCTTGCAACATTGTAGACCCTTTACAGTATAGAGCTCTTAGCCACTTGTCCAACCTCCATGCTGGATGATCACCATGACTGCTTATTCAACTAACTTCTATCCTCCACATATAGAGGCCATCAGCTATATTCGTAGCCTGAGGACACCCCATTCTGTGGTAAGAAAGGGCCCACTTAAATGAGACTGAATGTAACTGTTCTTTTACTTCTCACCTGTAGTGAGTCAATTATGTTATTCTCCATCACAGACACCAAATTTTCTTTCATATTCCTGTTTATATTCTCCACAGTATTAATTTGTGAAGTAAAATTCTTCCGTTCCATTCCAAAACTTGCTATGTGCCGGTACCAACGGCACACATGAGGAAAGATGTCTGCTGGGCAACTGTCAAGTGTTTCAAAGATATATGTATCAACCTGACTTGGTTTAAACCCATCCAGGTAGCTTCGATCTGACAAGTAAATGTTCAGAGCTTCAAGACCTTCTGATGTCTGAAGACTACCACTGAACATTGCACAGAAATTCTCAGGTGTGGAAACCATAAAGTTACAAAGACTTATATCAATATTTTTTTCATTATAAGTTCAATCTGGAACAAAAATGCAATAACACTCACATTTCACCTTCCAAAACATACAGTCATCACAAATTATCTGAGTAATTACAAACATGTATTATGGAACTACATACAATGGAAGATTTAAATCAGACCGCTGGAATAAAGAACACAAAAACGTTTTCATATCTTACTTAAGTTCAATACGTGCTACATTTGTGGCTCTGCACACACCGAAGCAATAATCTCTTTCTTGTCAGACATTTTATAGCATGTCATGAAGAACAGGGATGCTTACTGCTTCCATCAAGTGTCAAAAATTTGTGACACTGACAGAACAAAAATGTCAAGCTTGGCAGAAGCACAAAAAATTCACAGCAGATTAGATCAGGTGAATATGTCACAAAACAAATGGGCCCCACATGGCCAGTCCAAGTACCCTGCACCTACTCATTCAGACATTCTGTAGCTTCAATGTTGGATTGGGTGCCATACGATCTTGTCTGAATGCTTTTTGCTCTGACAGGTAACATACGAGCCACAACTCCAATGTGCTGTCCATATCCTTTCCACCATGTTTACCTGAAATAACATCCTTACACCCTTCTGAGACTACATCGAGAATTTAGTTTATGTTCTGCCAAAGCCAGAAATTTTGGAAAATTTAAAGAAAAGAATAAGAATTTCTGTTGGAAGAGTCCATTTATTATGCTAAAAATGTCTGGTGAGAAAAATCCTACTACTCTGATGTGTGCCAAGCCATAAATAGAGAACATATTCACTTCAACAGGGTACAAAAAAGTTTGAGTTCTTCACCTCTGTGGCCTGTTTGTCAATTTATAATTGTTATAAGTTTACAAGCAATGCTTCAAATTCCTCAGAACATTTGTAATTAGCCTACATATAATTATAATACTGAATATTTCACACATTCTGATACCTAATCTGTTGCATGTCAGATTCATTCTTGATCTGCTATACTTAAAACACAAAGTGAATGGTTGTACCCTCATATACAAATGCTAGTTCTTCACTCTGACGCACAAAATCACAAACTCTGGCAGCTAATGCTATCTTGTGTTTTATTTACATGTGCCCGATGCTACTTTCTTTAAATATTTTTATATTACAACACAATATCAGCACTGCAACTTCTCTTTGGGTAAACAAGTCACACACAACTAAAGAGTCTGCAGAACTTCATCCTTTCTGATGGCAAGATTGGTAATTTATGAAGAGACTATTCAAATGGTTTCCTAGCAAAATTAAAAAATGCTGGTCCAGTGATAGAGAACATTAGATTTTTCCGTAAACCACGACAAATGGTAGGCCATATTATAAACTGATCAGAGCTACCTGTGGCAGTGGCAGACATACATTCAGAATCCACATACGGAAATTTGTTACGCATGTAACGAAATGACAATGCAATATGTACTAATTAATAAATATGCTAAAAATGCTGGTAAGGTTAGACTAACAGAAATTGTACACCAAGTAAAACAACAGTGCCTTAGGTGGAGGTGATGCCTACATAACCATCCATCTGTTCCAACTACCAGCATCTAAACCATTTCACATAATTTTAAATTAACACTGGATAATTTCACTAGAAGAACTATTATATGTTTCAGTTATATACAACAATATTGCTGTCTACGACTAAAGCACACAATACTATTTAGATAACAAACATTATGCCAAAATATACTACTAAAAACTGTTGCGCAATTTGACTTTCAGCCATATTTATCCACAACAAAGCCCACAATTCGTAAGACCATAAATGAATATTTTTATGTATATCATACACTGTTATCCAAATGTGAAATCTCTTTACATAACATCAGTTGCCTATTTCGACTTCGCAATACTGACTAATTACAAAGCTTAATTTATGCATGATAACGTATTCCTTTTTCCATGAATCCCATAAACAGAATGCTGGTTTCAATCTTATAAGACAACCCTTCACCCAACTCTGTTCTGCAACTCTTATTTTCAGCCACACTGACCCATGACAAATACTACATTACATATGACCATACATAGCCTTCATATTTATCCCATAATCCATTTTACTGTAATTCAGTATTATGCATTAATATGCTACTGCAATATTAATTCTGCTCATTTTATCCAATATATCTTATGTTTTACTAACAAGTCATTTATAGACTTGCTACAATAAGCTTAACAAACCGAAAAGAATACCACAGGAATTTTGGATTGTTTCATTTTAAAGTCAGTAATGAAACATTTTAATTGTTCTTTGAATAATTAATTATGCTTTAATTTAGGCTGCTGTGGTTATGTCAAAGAACAGAATCAGTGACCAACGCATAGGAAAGGATGTGTAAGGAAGCACTTCTAACATAATTTAAGGCAATTTCCCAGCCAGAAAGTACATTGGGGTACTAGGTAAAACCACATGCGAAAGTAAAGGTAGCCAGTCTCTGTGCCAAGACCTAAACCTGAAATGTTCCAATACGAAGCAGGTGTGCCATGCACTCAACCATGGCACTGGGTAAGGCCTGCATTTAAGTATGTTATTTTGGTACGAATTGTTTCATTCATGTCTAACAACTGGAAGAGAAGTGATTATTAATAAGTGACAACTTGTGGGTGTTGTGAGTAAAGACATACAAACCGTGCATCAACAGATGATTCTACCTTGCAGATCATTATGCAATCAGATCACTGACACCTAAAAAGTATGAGAAGTTAAAACTATTATTATAAAGCTATCACACAATCGACAGTATAAACCAGTAACTAAAGCAAAATATAGTCACCCCTCTGCCTAAGCACCAAGCCATGTAGGTGTCAATATGTCATGAAGCACAATTACTAGATTGCCAATAGATGGCCACCACACGCAACAAAATGACAGCATTTCATTCAAACACCCATTCTGAGAAGAAAGCAAAGCTACAAGAAAAATAAGCAGTCTGCAAGTTGGATGTATTGCTTCACAGCTGAAGGCATTACAGTATCACCCTCCACAAGAGTCACATGCACAGTTCGAAATTAAGGTAGTAATACAACATGCCTACAAAATACAGTGCATTTCAAAGTACATCAGATGAAAGTCAATGCTTCTAGCATGCGAAAACAATATGTAAAATTCAATGTTCTCATAGCAGTGACAGCCAATTATGACGGCTGCCCAGAAAGTTTTGTAACACTTTCTATACTTCAGTCAAATCAACAGGAAATGTCTGCAATTTATTCTGTGGTTAATTTTTAATGTCCTACTTGCGACTGTCACACCAAGGAACAGTATATTTTTCTCACACATGCTCAGGGGTTCACCAAAATGGAACGGTATGGTAATGGTACAGTAATATGTGTTTTAATCAATGGGCTGGTATTGAATTACTTGTGGCAAAGAAGGAACCAGTAACCACCATTCACAAGCAATCAGAAAATGTATACAGTGTCAATGCTGTTGATAAAAACACTGTTAGTCGCTGGGTTTCACAGTGTGTTGGTTCTAAGAAAGACCATGCACAACTAAATGACATGCATCACTCTGGCCAGCCAGCAACAGCAGTCACTCAGGCGTTGCTTCAACATGCTGATAAACTCATTTGAAATGACTGACAGATTACAACCACAAAGCTTGCACCTGAGCTCTCAGTATCTAAGGGAAATGTACACAACATTACTGATGCCTTAGGACACTCAAAAGGTGTGCTCGTTGAATTCCATGAAGCCCAACCAACTATCACAAAATTGAGCAGAAAGAGATGTGTTCAGATTTGCTCTCCTGTTACGAGGCTGATGGCAAAAGCTTTTTGTCACAGACCGTCACTGGAGATGAAACATGGATTCATCGCTTTGAACACCAGACAAAAAGATAGTCAAAGGAAAGGCATAATCCAACTTCTCCTTGGAAGAAAATGTTTAAGGCTACCTCTTCAACAAGGAAAGTCATGGCCATGGTTTTTGGTTTGGTTTGTATTTCATCCCAGAAATCATTACAGAATGATGGTGGATACGTCCAGAGATTGATTACAATCAAGTACCATAATTACAGTTAAACCAGCAAACATGTGAAATTGAAATACTTACATACATAAATGGAAACACAAGACACTAAACAAGCACCAACATGAAACACGAAAACACTAATTAACAAAGTAAAGAAAGTACAGGTAATTACAGTCTGGAAATACATCATTAATCCTACATAATTCCTACAAATTAAAAGTCAGCCATCATAAATTCTTCCACCGAATAAAAACTCTTTTCAAGAAGAAAGCTGCAAAGTAACTTCTTATTGACTGAACACTTTTGATTTCACTTTGTAGTTTGCTGTAAATAAGAACACCATTTGGGATGCAGAAGGGGTGATTTTGGTAGACACTGTGCCATGTGGTCAAACCACTAACTCAAATCTGTACACTCAAAATCTTAAAGCCTTGCAGAGGCATTTCAGGAGAGTCTGACCTCATAAATATGTTGCCGAAATCCTCCTTCAACGCGACAATGCACAGAAACACATTTTAACACACATGAAGCAACCACAAAACTTGGATGGACTGTTCTTCCCACCCACCATACAGCCCACAACCTGCCCCCTTAGATTTCCACCTCTTTGAAGCCCTCATGGATGCCATCCATGGGGAAACATTTGCGAGTGATGACGAAGTTACCGAAGAAGTGGCAAGTACAAAATTCAAACTGGCATAAGAAGGGGACAGATGTTTTTGTTTCTCAGTGGCATAATGCTGTTGAAGTTGATGAAAATCATGCAGAAAAATAGAGTGTAATAAACACATCTAGTTAACCTATGAGCATGTTAAAACAATTATATAACAAATTACTAGCAATGACAAAAATTGTGTTGCAGAACTTCTTGAGCAACCTTCATATTGTATGCTGGGAAATCTTCAAAATACACATCTCATAGCGCCTAATTGCCAGTTGGGAGAAAAAGCGGAAAATGACTGAAATGGCTGTTTTGCCTGTACATAAGATTGGGCCTTGAGGGTTCATTTTAGTGCCAAAAACTGAGGTCACATTTGCCAGTATACAGGTTAAGCTTTAAGGTTGCATTTTAGTGACAGAAATTTAAGGGATGTCTGCCATTTACTAAACGTGCAAAAAATGATCTACTAAGGTTAGGTTTTCAGTTTTGTTACCAGTGACAGAAACTCAGTTTATGCCGGCAACCATCACTTCAGTTGGTCACTATGCTGGCAACCCACTTTCATTATGGTTTCCATTATATAAACCACACAAACATAACAATATGCAAACAGAACATATTTTAATTTCATGAACTTTCACTCATAACTACTGCTTCTTTGCAGACATGTGAGTATGTAAAGTGTTCAGGTATGAACAATGGTAAATGTTTAAGCATTACAATGGATGATTCCCCTCTTCTGAGACAGCTGTTATTGCACCTAACATAATATACACTTAGTAATTTCATACTTGGGCTTTTCTGTTTTCACATAACTGAATTAAAATATTATAAACCCACGTGAGATGTAGAAGTAGGCTATATCATTCACAATATAGTAACCAACTGTGTTAAGACAGAGAATGTGTTTGGCAAAGTGATTTACAGAAAACTTGTATTTAGTGACATCAGCAATACAAGTATGTAAACTACAAACCAAAACCTGCTTAAGTCAGGTAAATGTCACCATGCCGAGGTACTGTTCCAAAAGCCGTCAGTTCTACAGGTCACCCTACAAAATCATTCAATCTTAGAACACTGTACATGGCCTTTAATTACACCCGGAATTGTATGATGCAACATGTGCGAACATGCGCCAACATGCATGTCGAAGATAGATTATCGAAACTTCAATTTGTGTCTCTTCGCCGTCATAGACGAAAGTGCCCAATGTATGGGAAAACCATCGCCCAAAACACGCAATATAGCACCTTTCGTCTTGGATGACCATGTGCTTACACTTAACTCTACAGACACATGCAACGTGTCGTCAACCCTACCAACCGAGGCATATGTCCTGTACAGACTGGACCCTAGTATTCTGGAATATGTTATCATAGAAACTTCAAACATTACTGCGATGAAATACAAGTTACATGAACAACTCCCATGCCTTTTCGCTCGCTAAGTCGACTTCCTTGACGCCTTCCACCACCACTTCTTCCATTGCAATCACATACAACTGCCAGCTCGCATCCGTGAACACGACAGCACGGATTATCTCTAATCACGGATGGTTAATCTAATCATACATAACCTATCACAGTATCAACCTCTGGTACACAGACCATCTAGTATGATCTGGTACATGTTAACTGTGGTCCAGGTGTATAGGACAACAGGTCTATAGGTTCAGCGTCAGGACCCACGTATTAGAGCTAGGTAGAATTTCAAATATGCGAAACATGTTAGAGCGCACTCGAGATCTGTGCTGGACACTGAAAATGAAATTGACGTCTGCTGCACATCGCGCCATGAAAAATTGTAGTTGAATGAGTCTTTTAAGTCCGTGAATCTAAGGGATTGTACGCATTAGTATAAAATGTGGCGATAGGGTTCTGATCTTCATTTCTTCAGTACTTCTATGGCAAAAAAGTATACTTCTCAGGGTGTCAGTTTGGATTAACGCTGCGAATACAGTGACAAGTGTACGTGTGATGTTTCTGCTCGGAAATGTAGCAACAATTACAGTTTGGCTTTTATTGCTTTACGTCTTTCTTATTTGTCGCAGTGGGGCAAGGCAATCTGCGGCGTGAAATGGATGTATTGTACAAGTGTCTATGATGATAGATTGGTATGGAGCATTGGTGTAATGTTAATTTGCAGAGGAGAACCGAAGTGAGATTTAAAGTCTTACTGTGTTGACTGAAAACTACGGTCACGTCCCAGAAGATACCAGTCTTTGAAAATCGAAGTACTCGGAGAAGCATCTGCCGAGGTGTCACATTGTCTATCACAGTTCCCACATGAACTACCCTGATTATCAAACCTCGCCTTGGCAGTGAGGGAGAGCCCGAGTTATGTCCGTAGCTGGTGCAACGTTAGGGCTGTCAGAGACCATAACTTGTATCGTACTATTAGCATGGAGTCTCAGTATGATACAAAATATAACTATTTCTAATTTTTGCTACATTTGTGAAGAAAATGTCAGAAGTCCACTTGTTTCAGTATTCTGAATGTTCAGTTTTTAAGCCTTCTTTACAAAGTGAAAAAAGAAAGCCTTGCTTCGAGATCATGTCTGCCCATGTACCCACCCGCCCGTCCTTCTAGAACAGCGCCAAAATCATTGGGCCGATTTTTTGAAATATCATATGGGAATCTTCAACTGGATGTTATTAGACAATTCAGATTTTCTATCACATTTACCACAGAAAGACCACTTTACATGAAACACTTATTGATCATGTCTTTGTACTTGCATAGAACACCAACGGAGATTTTGTGTATGCCATGAGGACACAGTTTCCAATATATACTGTACCGGACTTAAGTAATGTTTAGTTTTTAGGTCATCTGTGTTTTGTGCTGTATAGTTATCTTGTTTGTTTATGTAGTTGTTGATACGTAGACCCCATTTTCATTTGCTTTATGCAGCTGGTTTTACAGTTTGTACCATTGTAACCTGTGTTTGTTTTTATATATATGCAAACAAGCACCCCACACATCTGATTTAAAGTCAGTCCATATTTCTGGTGAGGTATCTTGTCAGTTTTCTCTGCTATTACTACTACTGCCACCAGTTATGCAACCAGAGTTATATAAAAACCATTATTTTGTAATTGCATCATTTGTATTGCTGTGTAGCACACAGTGTGGTATAAAAATGAAGCATTTTATATCTTTGTTCATACTGAAAGAATGATACTGTCTGGCACATTAACATGTGTATCACACTGAATCATGATACCTGCATGTTACCTCAAATTCCCCTGCATGATTTTTGTAGTTGTGCTGACACGGGAATGGGTGTATCTTTTAGTGTGGGATTATTATGTCTTGTGCACCTACATTGTTGTTTACAGGTGTGTTACTTGAGCTGAAACTACACAAACATGGCGTCTGATGGAGAACTTAAAGTGCACAGTCCTGGAGAAAGTATTGAAGCTCTTACAAAGGAAGCTGAAGCTTTGAAGGCAAAGCTTGAAGAGGAGAGACAGAAGTTAAATGATATTGCTTGTAAGAAAGATAATTAAACTTTATATTCTGGATCCAAATTTTTCATTGTAGTCAAATCAGGATAGATTTAAATATGAGCGCAACATTTCAGGTTAGTGGTTAGAACTGTTGCTCTGTATTGAGAAGGTTCCAGATGTAATTTGCAGCCTGGACACCAGCTGTCATACCG
This sequence comes from Coptotermes formosanus, assembly GCA_013340265.1. NCBI lineage: Eukaryota > Metazoa > Arthropoda > Insecta > Blattodea > Rhinotermitidae > Coptotermes > Coptotermes formosanus. The sequence goes on from BLKM01000898.1 coordinate 61,773, forward strand.
TAAAGTTGTTCATAATTTTCTTCAGTCTCTCCAGGCAAATACTAGGCTAATGCCATACTGCTCGAGTTCACATCCTGAGTGATTCATCAGTCATAGTGAGTTTACATTACTTAACAAACATAATAGAGAAGCTCACCATTAACTAAAGCAACAAAGTGAAGTAAAAGAATGAGAAAATAAATTATGTTCTTATGTGCTGTAAGCACAGGTGATTTCAGGTATTCATATTTTTGGTTTATCCAGACATTTGTTTCCACTTGCTCTCAGCGGAATTATGGATTATGTTACGGGACTGTACAATTACCATCAACACAACCATGTAATTGATAGTAATTGCTAATTAAGCTACAGTATCCACCGACATAAATAGTTGTGCTGATGGTAATTGTACACTCCTTTATAGTTTCATATATGTAACAGGACGTCTGTAGTAAAACTAGATTACATTACAGCTGAATTTAGTTACAAAGTCACATCCATAACAAATGGGAACATGTCATCTCTAGGCAGGCAATAATTAATTAATTGTACTTTTTATATAACATCAAAAAATCATTAAGACCCCTCAAAAATGTGACTTAAAATATATAAGAGTGACGGTGCACATGGGAATTGTATTTACAAAGAAATTATGGGCAGATTACACACATACATCCACACACATTTCACCAATCCATTACACAGCCTAAGTAACAGCTGATGGATGTGAAACATATCCTTTACAAACTTGGCCAAAGCACGGTCAATTGTCAATTACGAGCAGGTTAAATTTATACAATGCTTGCTATTGTCCAGTTCAGAATTTTACCAGTCATTGTGTATGGATGTTAAACTTACTCTTGTATCCTAAAGGGACACGGTAAGTTTAGTGTGAGCGCAGGGTACCGAGGGGCGTACTTGGATGTGACGGAGACTAAACAATATGATGCGAGAGACAGCTGCATAATGTGGAGCTTCACAATTGTTACTCCTCACCTATTATTATTATTATTATTATTATTATTATTATTATTATTATTATTATTATTAGATCAAGGAGGNTATTATTATTATTATTATTATTATTATTATTATTATTATTATTATTAGATCAAGGAGGATGAGGTGAGTCGCATATGTAGCACACATGTGAGAGATGAAAAATGCATGTGAGAGATGAAAAATGCACACGGAACTTAGTCAGGAAAGGTGAATGGAACACATCACTTGGGAGATGGGGTGTAGATACAAGGATAATATTAAAATAAATATTAAAGAAGTAGGGCATGTGGATTGGACTGAATTCATCTGGCTGTAGACAGCAATGGCTGTATGGACACGGCAATAAACTTTCACAAACTGGCTGAGTGATTATGAATGTCTTGTGAATCAAAATACACCATCAGAAATTCTGCCTTTGCTATATATAATGTCACTGACAGACACGCAGAATATTACCTCATTCCTCATTGCAGTGTCTACAGTAGCTGAACGACTTGAGGTAATAAACTACCTCAATATCAAGCCTCGACGTGTTCTTAAAGGGCACCAGGCCAAAGTGCTGTGCTCTGATTGGTCGCCTGATAAACGCCACATTGTATCTTCATCACAGGTAATTTACTGTGTCTAATACAGCTTACTTCATTGCACCTAATTCTGTGTGTCTTTGCAAAGGACTTAAGAAATGAAATTCCGGAATGAAAGTATTTATTATTGTCATATTTCATGCATTCTTTACACTCTGAGGAGGTCATGCTCATGTGTCACGTTAATCTCCCAAACCACTTAACAAAACTGAGTGAAATTTAGAGATCTGCATTAACAAACAGGATATAAACGTACTGTATCTGATAAAGCATAAGAAAGTCCATGTGTCTCTTGAGTGGTACCATGCTTTCTTTGACATGTACAGATTACACCTAAAATTAACTTGAAGTAATACTGAAATATGGAGTATGTCAATTTTTAATATTTTGTGCCAGGGCATATATGTGAAGAGAAGGTAAAGGCATATACAATTTGAGTGCAAAACTTGAAGAGACCACTTGCAAAACCTAGACATATATGGGAGGTAATGCTGAAGTGGATGCTAATAAAATATGGTGTGACAATGTTGAATGTGTTCTCATGGTAGGGACTAGTGGTGATTTCTTGTGAACACAGTGTTGAACCTCCAGGTTCCACAAAAGGCAAGGAATATTTTGACTAACTGAGTGACTTGTCAGCTTCTCACAAGAGCTGTGTCATGTGTAGTTAGCATGTGAATTTGTTTGGGCCTGCTGGGAAATGTTTTGAAACATGCAGCAGTTGGCCAGTAGGTGACCCTGTTATCTGGCTGGTGGGTTGCCTCAGCACAGATGTGGTAAAATTGAAAACTTCTTTCTTTATGTGGTGGGTACTGAAAAGCATACACTTCTGTTTAACCCTTTTAGTGACAGTCTGAAAAGATTTATATTTAAAAAAAAACCTGCATCTGGTGCCAAGGTTAAAGATCCATGGAGCTATAGCTCCCATCCCCATATGCTTTCATGACATGCACAGGGACATCTTTACCTTTACCTTTATACTTTGTACAGTCGTTGATGTTTAATCAATTTCGACACTGTGAGGTTTGAAAAAATACCAGCTTCCTTTCAGTGGCAAACAACAATGATGATGATGACAATAATAGTAATAATAATGTTTCAGGATGGCAAGATGATAATATGGGATGCATTCACAACAAACAAAGAACATGCAGTGACTATGCCTACAACATGGGTGATGGCATGTGCATATGCACCATCAGGAAATTTGGTAGCCTGTGGGTCAGTTTCTCTTACATTATACGTATGTATTTTGAGATATGCAAGCAAAAGAATAATGCACAGCACTTACAGCATTTTGTCACTTACAAATACTATGCAGTTTGTTTCTCATCATCCATTCAAATTTTCTGTGAGTAATTATCATTTGATCCCATTTAATGCTGGTAACTTATGACACTGATCTACAGTTGTTAAATTACCTAAGCTCTAAGTAACCACTATTTTTAAAAATAATGTGGTTGTGACTCCAGCTGTGTAATTTATATTATGTGTATGAGGTTGATGTGTTCAGCCATTGTTCTTTGTTCTTCTCAGGGGGCTGGACAATAAGGTGACTGTCTACCCTTTAAGCCTGGAAGAGGATGTTTCAACAAAGAAGAAAACTGTAGGAACACATACCAGTTATATGTCATGTTGCACTTTTCCCAATTCTGATCAGCAGGTTTGTATTGTTTATAACTGTGGTACGAGGATGTGACTAAATTCATTTGGCATTTACTGGTGACCAGGACAGGCTCTTGTGAACATGGTTCCATAAGATGCAGACATTTCTGGATTACCTGAGAAGCTAGTAGCTTCTCCAGAAGGACTCTACTGCATCATGATTGTTATTTAATCCTTATAGTAACAAAACTGACTGTGTTGTAACTCAGATTTTGGGAGGCTGGGACAGTCTGTGTGGGATTTTTGGTGAAGAAATTGGTCCTTGGGTAGATCTTAATGTGAGCACTTCCATTTCTCCTGTAAGACACCAGTGCTGTGTACTCTTCTGTCATTGCCCTTGAAGTGTGTCACGGATAGACCAGGAGTCACATTATTGTAACCTTGCTCATCAGTTGGGGCTTTATCCCTGCTCTGGCTGTTCTTTCAACTAAAAGGAAAAAGAAAATTTGGTTAGATAGCATACAAAATTATAAGACGATGATGCAAATTAGATGTTCTTCTGTATCATATGTGTCATGTCAGATTGACAAACATGATCATCATGGTTGTGTAGTATGAACACAATTACAGCGTACTTCCTTGTTCCTCTATAACTTGAAGACCTTAATTCAAATTTCTTCTCTATTTTGGGATTTTCACTGTTGATAGTGTTATGTCGTTTCGTGTGAAGGTTGGTGCACTGCATTCAGTTCACACGCAAATGGATAATTTATTGTGTGTTCACACTTACAGATTCTAACTGGCAGTGGGGATTCTACTTGTGCATTGTGGGACGTTGAGTCGGGTCAGTTGCTTCAGAACTTTCATGGGCATGCAGCAGATGTTATGGCCTTAGATTTAGCACCATCTGAGACGGGAAACACATTTGTGTCAGGGGTAAGAACCATTATGTTTGAAAACTGTTATTGCTATCGTATGTGTTTTTTGATGTTGTTTTAATGATCTTAATACCTTTGCAGAGTTGTGATCGGATGGTTCTCATTTGGGACATGAGAACTGGCCAGTGTGTACAGTCATTTGAAGGCCATCAATCTGATATTAATAGTGTCAAGTTTCACCCTAGCGGTGATGCAGTAGCCACAGGATCAGATGATTCAACGGTTGGTCTCTGGTTTATATTCTGCAAGTATTTACTTTTATTAATCCAATGTGATATACCCACAGCCCTACTTACACAATTTCAAGTTTTGCAATTTCAGACTTACGTCAATTACAAACTAATAAGTAAATAAACAAATAAATATTGAAATAATACGGTTTTTTAAACATGTCAAAATTTTTCTTCATGGGAATGAAACACACTGAGATGGTGGCAGCAGAGGGATACTGCTGTATAATGTTCAAGTTAAAGCAACACAGTGTGACTTACCAATCTTTCCTGATTATCATGACCACACCAAAATGTGTGGTAGCACAAGTATGCGAGCAATACTGTTGTAATTGACTGAAATCCAGTAGATATAAGATGATGCTTAAATATTTAAAACCCTGTAGCTGGCATGTGTTACAGGGTGTTCTGTTTGTTGGCTTTCAGTGTCGACTATTTGACCTACGGGCAGACAAGGAAGTTGCTGTTTACAGCAAAGAGAGTATAATATTTGGTGTAAACTCTGTGGATTTTTCTGTGAGTGGTAAGTTTTTTAAATTAATTGTGTGGAAGACAAATGGGCACTTGCCCTTACAGCAGTCCTTGTTTTCACATGCTCTTTTCTCCTTCTGAATATCCAGTTTTGAAAACTGACAAGTACAGGTATGTGAGTTGTGTGGTTTGTGTAGTGGTGTAGCTGAACATTCTATTCTTCTGGGATATGATGTTGCATCAGTGGGTAATTGCATCCCCATATTTTGAGTCAATGTTGGGATCTGATTACCCATTGACACAGTGTCATATTCCAGAAGAATGGAATCCTCAAGTACAAGTGTGTTATTTGTCCCATTGTAGTATAATATTGTCCTGAATTGTGTCTTACATGTAAACCTACACTCTGTTGCAGGGCGTTTATTATTTGCGGGTTACAATGACTACACTGTCAATGTCTGGGACTCTCTGAAATGTGTCCGGGTGACGTTACTGTATGGGCATGAAAACAGGGTGTCATGTCTACAAGTGTCACCAGATGGGACTGCACTTTCCACAGGAAGTTGGGATTATACATTACGGGTAAATATAATTAGTTTCTGGAAAGGTCTTGACAAGAAGTGTCACAGTTAAACTTCTCTACTTCCATTTCTTGGTCTTGCCTCATCATTTTTAGGCATGACTGCATCCCTAGCGACTGCCCATTAAAATTTGTTAGTCCAACCATGTATATGCATATTATCACAGCTTGAGCAGCACTTAAACATATTTTCATTAAATTTAATGTTGGTAGATGGTATGAAACACTGTGAAGCCATGTGTTCCTTACATAGGCTTACACCATAAAACCCTCAGTGTTACACTGTACTGCACCTTCACAAGCAGCGACAACAGTTTATGTCTGTCGTCTGCCGTGGAACCGGATTGGTTTGAAGTCCTGCTGATATGTGTGAACAGCCTTCAGATATTGCTATATGAGGGAATGCACTGCAATCAAACTACCAGAAATGAGCCATACATAACCCAGTAACCTTGCTGATGGCATGGTTTCCACACTCAAATGGATGCTCTGCATCAACAGTAGTACAACTGAAACAGAAAGAGCATAAAGCAAGGAAAATAGTAGGAAGATAGTGAAAGCCAACTACATACTTACAGTGCCAACAAAGAAAACTTAAAATAGTGGCTTTTAAATACAACATGAAGAACATGTGGCCACACCACTGATCAATACTGACGGACGCTTAGAAATGGTTTTTAAATTGTATTATACTCAAATGTAACCACACTCACCTTTTATAGTTTCAGAATGTAGTTATATGTGTTGCCTAATATTGAGCTTTTCATGTTGATTAATGTGGTCTGATGTAAGACACAGAAGAACAAATGTTACATGTATTGTTTCAGTAACTAATTTTATTGTGCTTCATGTTTCAGGTGTGGGCCTGAGCTGGGTTCAGGCATCAATACTGTGGGATGTTAGCCATGTCCACAGTAAATATAATTGATATATCTTTGTTAGTATCTTCTCCACTACATATATATATGTAATTTGTCATGTTACTACTGGTTATCATCATGATAAAGCACAACCCAGAGCACCAACTGTGATCATGTCTTTATAAGATATTGGCTATGATATTTCATGTTGCCCTTCCACATACATCTGTTCTCGATGCTGCTGTAGTGCATGTGTGGATGAGAGATTGTTGCTTAATTTTGTGTCAACTAAATAATTCAGACTTGCTGTTATAGATTATGTGGAATAGATAAAGTGTGATTTTTGTGCCATATTCATATATGTTGGTCATTTATAAAAGTATCACCATCATCGTTATTTGAACATCAATTTAGTTAATGCTGCTGTAGTTAAAATGCAGCAGTTAGAATCCATACTGTGTTGAGCAGAGAGCTGCTCATTTATGATCTCAGTAGACCTGCCAGATGTTTTTCCAGGCTACATGTTCAAGCTGCGACAGTGCTAACAGAATACCTAAGGCAGAGTCTACCATGTATTTTTGGGAGCCCATATAGCTCAGGCATCCTGGAACCAGGTGGTCACTGCTGTTGGGCAGCATCCTGTGGATATGACATCTTGAGGACATCAGTGTGCGTTGGATCCTTAGCCATTATTCTGTAGGCTGGATCTTGCAGAAGTGCAACAGTTTTACATCTGTTGTCTGCAGTACTGACGATTACCGTGGCACTGCCCTTGTCTGCTGGTAGGACCAAAATTTAGGGATACTTGTATAGCATATGGAGGGCCTGGTTCTCCATTCCCATCAGATTACCTCCAGACACAGAGATCGTTATGTTCTCTTACCGAACCTCCTTGACAACTTCATCCAGCAAGGTGGTGTGGCTTTCTTCACACTACTGAGGATGTCTTCCATAGGCAGCATCTCAAATTTCAGACTTACTGACAGAGCCAAGTGCCTAGTATCATCCAGGAAAACATCATGTAGATTCATAATAGTGTTCCTGTTGAGAGTGGTGTTGAGTCTTGTGCAGATGCTGGAATTGTTCGCACTTCCTTTTCCAAGGATAAGTCAGGACTTGGCTATCCTCCACCTATGGTCCCATGTAAGGGCTTTATGTTAGAATTCCTTGTGTATCCCTGTGTGTGGCCTTCGCACTTCCTTTTCCAAGGATAAGTCAGGACTTGGCCATCCTCCACCTATGGTCCCATGTAAGGGCTTTATGTTAGAATTCCTTGTGTATCCCTGTGTGTGGCCTTTCTCTTACTCGCCACTCTGTCCATAGATGCCCTTTTCAGGGCCTGTGGCTCTCACTGGCCAGTCTGAGCTCATTGTTTCCGTCTGTTTTTGAACTCTGCTGACATGCCCTGAAGATTCCATGGTGCCATAACCCAGAAGACCACAATTTTAATCATCACTGCCACGAAAACCTCAAATTATACATGTATATACAGCTAGCTATTTGTGTTGATCCAAAGTTCCTTGTTTACTGTCATCCAGGTATTGAATTATCTCCATTAACGCTTATTACTCCCAAATCAGTGGAAAGAAAGTAAATGTCCCCTGCTTTTCATAATGTGCCAGAACATATCCCATCAGAAGAGCCTCACTTATCTACTGATATTAAGCTAGTTACATAATATCTCGGCATATTTTGACTCATGATGTGTTGTCCTCAGGAGAAAAGTACTGTTATCAGAAATTCATGTGTAGTTTACTAGTTGATACTGTATTGTATTTTAAATATACAGGTAAAAATCACATGTCACAACTACCTTATTACTAAAATGTAAAATTATATGGCTATTACTAGACTGCATGATTTTGCAGTCTTTAATGTTATGATATTACAAAACATATGTATTGAAATCACAGTTACATGTATTTATTATTGTTATAATTGTTAAATATGATAATAAAATAACAAGATACCATAGTAATAATAATAATAATAATGATGAAGTATAATAATAATAATAATAATAATAATAATAATAATAAAGTCACAAAGTCTACAGAGACTTAACCTGCACCCAAACACATATACACAGATGCAAAAAGTGGTATTTATTGGCACATGCTCAATTGTAAGAAATTTCCTAACTTACACATAAGACCACAGAGCCTAATCCTGTTGATGAAATATCCCAGGATAGGTGAATATTTCCCAGCTAAAGCTGAGAAGTGAGAAATTTGGATAGTAGTAGTAGTAGTAGTAGTAGTAGTAGTAGTAGTAGTAGTAATATGTCAACAGCATTGAAGATCCACTAATACAAATTGTTAGAATGCACCAAAACAACACTAAATCAGCAGTGGTATGACAGCTAGAAACCTCAAGACAATTACAGAAGGGAACAAGACAAATAAAGGACAGAATAGCAGAGAAGATAAAAGAAAGATGGTGGGGGAAAAGGATGCATGGACAATTTCCACATATCTGAGATGAAAAATTGGTGGATAATGAACAGTCATATCAGTGGTTAAAACTTTGAAACATTAAGGGAGAAACAGAAAGTACAATAGTGGCAGCACAAGACCAACCAATTAGTAAAACTATTTTAAGAATAAAATTTTGAAGGAAGAAGTTGACAGTAAATGAAGTTATGTAAACAACATGAAGAAACTATTGACCACCTAACTTCAGGATGCCCCATTTTGGAGAACAGTGAGTACTCAATGAGAAAGAGTAAAGTTGATGCACATTTACATTACTCAGTATGCAAAGCACTAGGCACTGTAACAACGGATAAATGGTACACACAGACACCTGAACGAGTATGTGAACGTGAAAATGTGTGTGTGTTATGGAATCAAGGGGTGCAGACAGACACGGAAGTTACAGCAAATAAGCCAGATATAATAATTAAAAACAAGAAAGAGAAAACAGCCATCCTGATAGATGTGGCAATACCAGCGGACAGAAATGTCATGCAAAAGGAAGCAGGAAAGAAACTGAAATATAAGAGTTTATGTATAGAGATACAACCAATGTGGAACATGAAATGTATGATTATAACAGTGGTAATTGGAGCCACCAGAATAGTAACAAAAGGTTTAAAGAAAAATTTAGAAGCCATACCAGGAAAACGTTCAATATATTTGCTATACGTGGAACATCACACACAATACAGAAAGTATTGCAATGTGAAACTTGAAACCTGAGCAGTGGGGATCACTGCTGGTGCAAGAGAAGTACAAGGGAGAAATGGCCTGTGACAAGAGAAAACGTGGTGGTGGTGGTGGTGGTGGTGGTGCAGTTTCACATTTCACCAGTAAATTATTATGTATGGTCATGATAATAGCACATCCTCAAGAGGATGACCACATTATGAGTCAAAACATGCTCAGATGTATTATGTGATGTGGGGTCATGTTCTGATAGTTGTTTTGTTGAAATCCTATATGAAGATTGCTGAAGGTAATCAAGGAGTAATTAAATTAACTGCCTTGATACAGTAATTTAAATGCTACAGCAAAGGGTACACACATTTTTATGTACCATAAACATCAAGGAACTTGGACCACCTCAGAATGGAATAGGTTTCCTGTATTCTGTATTAAATTATTTTAATTTTCTTACACAACTCCATGTTATTACAGCATTTTGTATCAAATCATAAATACAATTACTACACTGGTAGTAATCTGGATTTCAATTTTTGTTCCTACTGCTGTGTCAGTGATTTTTAACCTGGGCTGCAAGACATGCCAAATTTTTCATAATATTACAGTGAAATTGATATAAATATTTGTGTATCTCTCTTTCATTTTACAGTTATGGTATACTGTAGGTTTAAAACCCTGACAGAATTTACAGTTGTTTTATGGATTCAAAAACTCAGAGAATCAAATGGATGAGAGCTGCAGTAAGGGTTTGAGAATCACTGCTTTATATGATATTAAAATACAGTGTATTTAAAAATACGTAACCAGTAAATAATATATTAGAAGTTAATGTGCGCTGTTAAATTTATTCAAGCAATCCGCTGCAGAGGATGCTTTGTTGAAGTCTATATTATAGGCATTTATAATAGTTGTGATGATACGATGTTTTATAAATGTGTCACCATAAATGTTAACAGATCTGATATACCAGCTCCACATGTACATCTTAAGGCTGGTGCCATTTTCAATTTCATACTATACACATGTTTTAAAACCACTGTAGGTTACATTAGAGAGCTGGTTACAATTTAATTCATGTACGTTATGTTTTGTTGCTATAATCCAAGTGTTGTCAGAAACAGTATAAAATGTTGATGTACCAAGTAAATGTGTGTTACAATAAAGGTTTTGACAAAGCTAACAAAACATGTCTTTAATTACTGTGGTTGTTCTTAGCAATATTACAGATATTTTAACTCTTGTTTTGCAAGGGTATGAAACTCAACACTAAGGGAACAACAAGATAGATTGAGGGTGTTTGAGAATAGAGTGCTAAGGAGAAAATGTCAACCTAGCACACAAAAATTAGACATCTTGGAGCTAAAATATCTTGACTAAATTCTGACACACTGCACACATAAATAAAATGAAAAAAATTTTGATTGATATATGTTCTGCACATTTTATGATAATGTAACTGCTATGCCAAGTTGTTTGGAAGTGAAACTTGGAATTTTGACACACATATTCTTTGAATCTGAGATGCAATATTTGCCTACAAATCACATCACGATTCCTTGACAAACACAAATAAAAATGCCCTGTCACAAAAATTTAAACCAATGCAAAATTTTTTGTGGAAAATGTGATTAAATTTATTTATAATGTATTGACATATAAAATTAAATTTTCATATCCTTTTCCACAATGATTATGGGAACCCAGTTGTTCTGACAATAATTCAGCAGTCCCTTATACCATGTCATCTTGTAACACACGTCAGTAAGAAAAAAAAGTGTACAGACACCATTAATTCCATCCTACATGCCTGCTAGCCACTCTCACTTACCTTCCTGCCCTAACTGTTTACACCCAGCTACCTGGCCATGGACATCAGCAGGTCCCATGCCCATTTCTCAAAAGTTGTACACAACTGTCTGTATTACTTTGGAAACCGTGGTACTTCTTTTTGAATTTATGATACACAAATTTGGGGTTGGCTAAATGCAGTTTCATAAATTACATGATTAATTATGTCTTTTCATGTCTGTTTAACAAAACACTTATGGCTGAAACTTGGAGGTAAATATATGCTACTTCATTTTATTACTTTACAACACTGCTTGTGTGAAGAAGGGGTGCATAGGATTTAACAGTGAAAATGCGATATAACCACTGGACAGACAAGACAGGGAAGATAACACAATCATAACTGAGTTCAGTGTTTCAGCATCTGAATGAATGAAAAGGTTTGTCAGCAGTAAACCTGTTAATTAAATCAAATGCCCACTTAGGCTGATCTGATGGAACCATATGTCCAGCATCTCTCACCAGAACCTCTGTCAAATTGCCCACAGATTTTACATACCCAGCCAGATCATTACCGACATGCCACTGGAACCTTGGTGCTGTTTTATATGCAGCAGCCCCACTCCACTCTAGAGCTTGCAGGAATCCCAGTGTCAGGGGATAGGCTACAATGATATCCAACTGTCCATTGTAGATGAGCACTCTGTACTCCTCCAGCAAGCTCTCCACCCATGGTTTCACAGACTGCATAAAATCCTGCTGCAGATGCTCTTGCACTTTGCTGTCTGTGTGAAATGTCAAGTTGCCTACATGAATGGCTTTTCGCACCTTGGCAAGTTGAATGTAGGTTCCCATAGCATCACTACTGTCCTCTTTATCGTGCAAGTAATTATAGTGTGAAGTGAAGCCAGACAAGTTGTGGAAGAGAGAACTAGGGTGAAAGTCAGCCAGCACTAGCTTACCAATCACCTGGAATAAGAGAAAATAAATGCCATCAGTCTAAAATTCATACCATTTAATCCACTCATTTATGAGCAGTGGAAGAATGTTTCCATTCATCTGTTTTAAAGTTCAGTACTTTTATGACTCCATACACCTGCTTCAATGCTGAACATCTCTTCCTTTTGCTCACACAATGTTTTTCATACAGTTCTCACAATAACAGCATTAACCTGCTGGTGTGTTCTCTGTAGGTACAAACTGAACTGTTCTGTAACGATACAAATTTCAGGCTTGAAAGTGCCAATGATATTACATCACTTAATGTCTACGCTCCTCCTGGCAGTTTATTAGTTATGGTGTCGATTATGGTGTCCTGCCAGTGACATTTGAAAGTTGTGCATAGTGCATTGTGCATAGTGATACAACTCAGAACAATATGGTTTTTATGCTTTCATTACCCAAAGGATATTTAAGGTACATGGAATATATACCAGTTGGAATGACCAACTTGTAGAAGTTCAAAATTGGCACCAGCCTGCAGCCTACTGCATATTCTGGATACTAAATAAAGCTACATCAGTCAGGATCACAAAATGGCTTCTGGGCCAGACAGGCATTTTGTGTGTTGATGTCCAAGAAAATGAAGTGTGTTGCGCCAGTACAATGACAATTTCAGTATAGGAATACAAGTTACCTACCAAGTAAACTGGTCACAAGAATTTTGTGAAAGCTAGTTTTGTCCCATAGCATGACACCCTAAGATCATCAAATGTCACATAAACAGACTTTCTTTCCTGAACATTTGTTAAAAATAATGTTGATATCCCTGTTGTCAACATTATAAGAAGTCAAGACAAAGATCACAGGTGCCTGTGCAGAACATATCATTATGTTCTCCAAGCAGTGCAACAGACTGACATTGCTCCACCCACCCATGGCACTCGCAGTAGAGTTTGTCATCAAAACACATACAAATTGATTTTTCTGACAGCACAAATTTCTTAACACTATCTTATACATGCTCTGGATAATACGAGATCATAACTGTAAGTGTTATTTATGGACAACCTATAACATAACATCTGAAAGGTACCTCTTTCAACTGGAGTCTGATCTAAAGTGAAAACCAAGAGTCTAAATTCCTATAATAGAGGACAAGTTTTAAAATAACAAACCAACACACTCATATGTTTTTCACTCACATTATTAAGCAGCTTGCTTTCTGCCCCACAGGACATACATTCCAGTGCTCAACAGACTGGAACCTTGGATGTGTTCCAGAGCTGCTTTGGTTGTAGTCGCAAAGGTAAGAATGCATACCTGTGCCACGAACAGAACCCAGTTCCAGCCCATAGCAGGGGGCTAATGAACACCACACCAATAAAATCCAACTCAAGAACTGTCCTTTGAACACACTTATTGTGTCCCCATAGTGCCTGAAAGAGAAGCTGCCTAACCTGCTCAGGGAGATGCCACCTTCTCTCCTCATATCATTAGGATGAAGGAAGTCCCTGTTACAATCAACTCCATGTGAGGGATGTACATTGCCTTGTGAAGGGCTTGTTTGTCATAGTTCTCTAGGCAGAAGATGGAAATTATAAGGGACTGTACAGAAGCCATGGCCACTGCGTTTGTGACATGCCAGATGTAGCAGAAAAATAAGGATGTCAGGACACGGTGAAAAAGTCTCATGCAGTCCTAATTGAAGTGTCAAGCCTGAAAATTCTCGGCCTTCCCAACTGGCACACATAGAACCACTGCAGATTACATTTCAAGAGGGGGTTACAATTTCATTCCAGTACATTTAAGTTACAGTGCTGCCAGAGACCAAATGCTGTCAAACAATACGAAAAGTTGAGGTGCCAAGTAAGTGTGCTATAGTAAAGATTTTGACAAAGCTAATGAAACACATTATTTGTCTAATTATTGTGGTTGTTCTTCACAGTGTTACAGACCTTTAATTTTACCTGTTATTTTATATGGGTACAAACTCATCCCTAAGGGAACAAAATAAATTGAGGGCATTTGAGAACAAGTGGCTGAGAAGAATATCTGCAGCTCAGATGGAGAAACTAATACCTTGGACATAAGACAGTTGTCAACAGATGAAGATAACAGAACAGACCGCACATACAAGAGGCATTCGGAAATGACTGACTCATCTCATCTGCCTCAGTTTCATAATCTTTAGGCTGAATATTAAACAACTGCTAGCTCAACATATTTCCCTCCTAGGTTATACATCACTGCCATCTTGTTGGGAGCTTCTGGATTGCTTCAAAGAACCATTCTTTAGGCGTGTTGAGACACCACTCATGGACAGCTGCCTGTGCAGTTTCCTTGCCACTACTGAAGCTGTGTACCCAGTTGAACAAGCCACTGCATGCAGGTGCTTTCTCTCCACAAACTGCAGATAACCGAGAATTAATATCTGACAGTTTAACCCCTTCTCTCCACAAGAACCCCGTGGTGCATCTCTGCCCATGAGTCACCTTCCATTTCACAACTCTTGTCAATGTGCTTCGACCACTAGGCTTGGTAATGATGCTCCAGTTTTTGACAGGACTGCACAACTAGGGCCATTTGGTGATGGAATGCTGTACTAAGACTACACTATCTGATGATAATTCACGCGACCTGACAACTTGTTATTTGCCAAAAAAGCGGCCCCTGCCCAAATCACTGCTGAACGACTATCGTATATATTCAACAAAATGGAATAATGAAGGAAATTTCAAAAATAAAAGCAGACTTCTTTTTATGACAACATAACAGGGCCACTCAGCCTTTGGCGGATATATAGTTTGCGTCACAAGAATAAAAGGAATATACACCTGTATGTGAGATTGTTCTATGTCACTCATTACTTACAAGAAATAAAGAAATATCAGTTGTTGGAAACAACAATTAAATGTAATGCAAGACAGTGAACTACAAAAGTAAGAGTACTTATAAACCACACAGACATGTGGGGAGAACCAGAAATAGACAACATCAGTTTTAGTTGCTCCAAATATCAGAGCATGGTTACAGCAATGAATCCTGGACTTGGGAGGGAGGAGGGAGAGGAAGTAACAGGAGATGAGAGTATTTCATAAGGAAGAGCTCCAATGTTTGTACTCTTACCAAATAACTATTACGACGATAAAATCAAAGGATGAAGATGAAGGACATGTAGCATAAATGAGACAGACAAGGAATGCATACAAACTTTTTGTTGGAAAATATGAAGGAAGAGACCAACTGGATGACCATAACATAAATGGGAGCATATTAACTGCATCATATAGACACAGAGTGGTGTGCTGCATTGTGCACTGGATTGATTTGGCTAAGAATATGGACCAGTGACAGACCCTTGTGAACACAGCAATGAAACTCTTGTTCTGTCAAATACAGGAAATTTCCTACTGTCTGAGTAACTATCAGCTTCTCAAGGACTCTGCTCTGTGAGGTCTGATGGGCTACCTTTCAGTCACAAATTGTGATGTAAACTTATTAACCCTTTGAAGATGAAATGCATCTGTTTTATATAAGGATTTAGTGCGTACCGTGCAGTAAACACTCTCCACCTCGGTTATACAAAACCAATCTGTTAATTTTGTATAAGGCAAAAGTTGGTCTTTGTTCTAACATCCCTACACAACACATAAATGCAATGTGAGCTCCATGGAGAATTTCTGAATGCTAAACCTGGTGGTATGTAAAGTAACCACTAGGCTTTAAAGGGTTAAACTGTAACTCAGTCCATGGATGCATCTTCATCCTTGACTAGGTTAAGTTCCTCACCAGGGCAAGATATACCTGCCATTTTTTAATCAAAGTTTTTGTTTCTGTTGACAACAAAAGTCTGCTGCCACACACTACCCTCCCATTATGTCCTGGTCTCCACACAATAATTAATATAATCATCAATATACAAACAGTTATATTTTTGTGTACAGAAATTAGAAACATTGGCATATTACAGTATTTCAGTCTGTCTACATATGCATGCATGCACAATATCATGCGCGCACACACGCACGCACGCGCGCGCGCGCGCGCACACACACACACACACACACAAATTAATTGTATGGCTTCAGTATTTATCACAGAACTTTGGTACAACCTTCCTATCCAAGAATTTGCACCTGAAAGTCATGAAGCATAAAATATGCAAATACGACAATCTGAACGGTACTTCATGTCTTACATTGGAGTTAGGAAAATATGACTGCACAATAATTAGAAACAGTGCAACTTCCAGCCTTTCAGCACAATTTATAACCACCACTTTAACACTGCTGTGTTACCATTACACTTCCCCATAACTGACACACTTTAAATTCACTGTTCACTGCTGCTAATTTGTTAGCATAAGACCACACCCACCAACAGACTTCTAAATTATTGTGAATATAACAAGGTGCCCAACAGAAGGCACCCCACCACCAACACATTATTTTTATGTGGGTTCCTCCCCTCTACCTACCTTCAGTTACCTACAAATACCACCCACATCTTTTCAGTTCAGACAGTGGAAGATCACACAATGAATCTCAAAAGAGTATGGATGCTGCCCAACAGTAACACATAGCAGCCACTGCTAGCCTGGCCAGCAAGGTCTATGAAACTAGGAGTAACAGCAATATTAAGGCAGGCAATGAACACAGGACAGTGTAATATCTTGGCAGCTGCATGGCAGAACATTTCATTAAGTAAATTCTGTGGGCATGATTAAAATCCCATGGACTACACAAAGGCAAATAATGGCTTCAAGCATCTAAAACAATTAGAAAACTGTAGTCTCCAAACACTTGCACCGACTAGATAAACACCGGCACAAAAAAAGTCCCTTCATGAAATTCTGACAGATAGGACACAGTATCATGGTACAGATATTCATGCCTGTGGTTCCACCACAACTCCTTGAAAAACACTAACATAAAAATGCTCATTGATAAAAGCGGAGCCAACATATAATTTTTATGGAAAGACCTGATTAAAGTTCAATGCCACATGGCAGTGCAGAATGGATATATTCCCTCCTAGACTACACCATGTAATTCCTTGGTAAATATGTCTCTTAATAAAATTCGGACCAACAAATAACCTTTGTCAAAAATGCAATTATAGTTCCGTGTACCATACCACCACATAATATTAAACCCCACTAGATATTCCACAACAATTATGAGACCCCAGTTATTCAGACAATAACTGAGCAGTCCCTCATACTGTGTCATCTTATAGCACACATCAGTAAGAAAAAAGTATATGGACACCATAAATGCAAGTTCGTCCATCCTACATGCCTGTTAGCCTCTCTCTCTTTCCTTTCTGCCCTAACTCTTTCCACCCAGCTACCTGGCCGTGGACATTGGCAGGTCCCATGCCCATACCTCAAACGTTGTACACAACTGTATTACTTTGGAAACCCTGGTACTTTTTTTTGAATTTATGATATGCAAATTCGGGGTTGGCTAAACGCAGTTTCAAAAATTACATGATTAAGTATGTCTTTTCATGTCTGTTTAACAAAACACTTGTGGCTAAAACTTGGAGGTAAATATATGCGACGTCATTTTATTATTTTTACAAAACTTCTCACGTGAAGAAGGGGTGCATAGGATTTAACAGTGAAAATGCGATATAACCACTGACCAGACAAGACAGGGAAGATACACAAACATAACTGAGTTCATCAGTGTTTCAGCATCTGAACGAATGAAAAGGTTTGTCAGCAGTAAACCTGTTAATTAAATCAAATGCCCACTTAGACTGGTCTGATGGAACCATATGTCCAGCATCTCTCACCAGAACCTCTGTCAAATTGCCCACAGATTTTACATACCCAGCCAGATCATTACCAACACGCCACTGGAACCTTGGTGCTGTTTTATATGCAGCAGCCCCGCTCCACTCTAGAGCTTGCAGGAATCCCAGTGTCAGGGGATAGGCTACAATGATATCCAACTGTCCATTGTAGATGAGCACTCTGTACTCCTCCAGCAAGCTCTCCACCCATGGTTTCACAGACTGCATAACATCCTGCTGCAGATGCTCTTCCACTTTGCTGTCTGTGTGAAATGTCAAGTTGCCTACATGAATGGCTTTTCGCACCTTGGCAAGTTGAATGTAGGTTCCCACAGCATCGCTACTTTCCTCTTTATCGTGCAGGTAATTATAATAGAAAGTGAATCCAGTTGAATTGTAAAAGACAGTTCCATGGTGAAAATCACCATTCATTAGCTGATCAAACACCTGCAAGGAAAGAGAAGTTTAAAGTGACATCAGGGTCAGATGCGCACCATTTGACAGCTTTTTCTGATGATCACTGACAGACATCTTTTTCATTTAGTAATATTCTATCAGTTCATGGCCAAGCTCCTGTCAGTTTGTTAGTTACAATGCTTTAACCAGCCCCATTTCAGTCACACATAATAATATTTGGAATAAAATTATTTTACTCTTGTATTACTAGGCGCATGTTTAAGGTAGGTGGCATATACACCAGATACAAAATAATAAACACCAACTGATGCACTAAAATATATATAATCTTTATTCGTGAAAGTCTCCTACATGTTTCGACCCTGCTGGGCCATCTTCAGGGAGAATAGTGTGAATGTGCCCTAGGTTTCATCCTCCAGATGGAGGATGAAACCTAGGGCACATTCACACTTAACTGTACAAACACAACCACAGTGTATCCAGACTATTCTCCCTGAAGATGGCCCAGCAGGGTCAAAACATGTAGGAGACTTTCACGAATAAAGATTATATATATTTTAGTGCATCAGTTGGTGTTTATTATTTCGTATGATATGGTGCGCAGACATGGAACACATTAAACACACCAGATAGCTCAACTCTATTATACTCTTTCATAAAATGCACATCCCACAGTCTCATTACTTATTCAAGATACTGCTAATCCAGAAATATCAGTACAATGACATATTACTTACATCTGTGTGGTCCACTTCTTTCAATGGACTGTCAGTTTTCAGAAACGCAGTTCGGTCTAGTACTGCTTGATGCAAGGACTAACACACAAACTCACACTTCATAAGGAAATTTCACCTCTGTCCTCCTTTGCTGATCACAAAGCATGAAACACCGACTTTCTCTTTCTAAGACACAATGTTATTCTGTCACATGTCAAGCCGGATCAGTCAGCTGGTGAAAGGGGTCTATCTGTGTTCATGGCACCCTTCTCCCTCTTGTACTAACTGGGTCCCTCACATATGCAACTCTGAAATTTCAGTGTGAGAATTCTGAACCAAAAGAGGCAAAAGGTACAGAAATTTTTACAACAAAAAAATGTCCAGGAGGTGCAAGAATTGCTCTTTTATCCATTCCCAGGCTTCTGCTAATGGAGTAAAGTTTCAACCTGTGGTCAGATTTGTCTTTACACCCCATGTGTCTTACAGCTGGCATCAGACATCCACAGAACCCCTTTTGTGTTACACCTGGTATCAGCTGCCCACATACCCCACATGTGTTATGAGTGGTATCAGCTGTCCACAATATATTCAGGGAGAACCCATGGAAGCCCTAATCAAGCAAGCAGGAGGTGTTTTCCAGCAGTCTCACTGCCATGAAATACACAGTCCTGTTGTTTGCCCATCAAAGCACTAGTTACGCCCAGTGTAGGTTAGCCACAGGCAGAGATCAGACCCCTGTCACCATCCACATTTCTACATATCCCACTGGCAAAGCCCTGCGTAAGTGCTGTTCTTGAGAATGCTGACTCCCATTGGGTCAGGACCATTCCATCCCTTCTTCCCACACTTACATGACTGTGATTGGCCAAACACCCTCAAACTGTCCCACACAACCAAAACATTTCTTCCTCTGTATCACTTCTGCATGCACTTGAACTATTTCAGTCAGGCCAAAATGAAGGCTGTATGTTCCTCCGAAAAGCTGAAACGTGTTACCACTACACAGTGCAGAAACATAAAAGACCATAACTGGGTCAACAGCCACAACAAAAACCAGACAATTATAAACGAATGTCAACAACAGAGAGAGAAGCAAGATCATGAAGAAAGTGTACAGAATATACGTGTACTTCAATAAACACGAATTAAACATTCCACTATTGCCCACTTTCACACAAAGCACAATCAATATTATTATAAAATAAAGTAAGTCACTAAGTGCATATCATGTTCTATATAAGGGACGATAAGTATTTTTCATTTACAAGACAAAACGTAATAGGTCCATGACATGATAAATGCATGCATGTTATGGTTCATCACTTATTTTTTAAACTTACGTCATACGCGTCCTTCCATTTCTTTTCTTGAATATATTTTATTCCCAAGTTCTCCATTTCATGAAAAGCTGCCCTTGCATTCAGATCTATGAGTCCAATCTGGTAAAGATAGTCACCATACTTCAGCATGTGTTCAGGGTCACACAGACCATTCCCAATAGCCAAACCTGCAAAAGAGTGTGTTTGTGCATGTGTCACAGAGAGACAGTGTGCACATACATGCACATGACAGGAGGGGTGCACGAAACTTCCAGAAATCTACAAGCCCCTTCAAAATTCTAGGAACCAGAAGAGTGACACAGAGCCACTTCCATAGTGAAGACCCACAAATACAGCAATACCCTGTTTAGCACTGTTTCCTTATACAGTATTTGCATCCACCAATGATAATTCCTGCAAGCAGCCATTTCCGCTTCATTGCTAACATTCATTAATCCTTCAGTGTGCTTTGTATAGAATACACACGCTCCATCGCTGTGTACAGTATGCACATTGTGTAGCAACTAAATATTTTCTACTGCTCTTCATTTAGCATGTCTGGAAAAAAGCCTTCAAGTGAAGTTAGTGCATCTAATATGCAAAGGAAAAGCAACTACAACATTATGAATACCACAGATAGTATAATATCAGAGCAGCCTGGAATGAAGTGACTCCCAACTGCTTGAACAGGCTGTGGAAGAAGTTATGGCAAGAATCATGCAGAAACTTGAAGGAAGTTAATGGGAAACGGTCATCCAAAACATCGTCAAACTGGCCAATGAAGTGCGACTGGAGGGTGCTAATGAGGACAATGTTGAGAAATTGCTGCAGTCCCATGGTGAGGGTCTTACCAATGACGAGCTTCAACAACTAGCACAGCAACGCATGCAAAGTGAATTTACAGCCTCTGATGCAACAGACAAAACAACAGCAAGAGAACTTCTTACAGAATTCCTCAATGAAAGCACCACTGCCATCCCGCAAATCACAAACCACTTCACAGATAACAACCCTGATTATGGGCAATGCTCCAAGGCAAGCCAAAGGTGTTCTTCAAATGACATCCTGCTACTGAGAACTGCTTCATGACAGAAAGATCAAAAAAAGACTATCAACTTTTAACAGCTATATCGTGAAGAAGCCAAGGTTCACGGAGGACCCACAGCCCGGTCCCTCATCTGGAGTATAATTAAGGTTCATGTCTTCCATACAAAAAATTGCTCATTATGCAAAAATTTCTCGTATGCTCAATAAATGTTCACGATATTTATATATGTGTACATATAGTAGTAACTTCCATAAAAAAAATTCTCAAAATAAGTTCATAATTATTATACCTGTATTTGTATTTTCACCTCACCTACTCCATTTAGCAAATCCCAGTGGCCATGTGGTATAAGGCGTAGTCTGCGGCCACATGCTTGCTGGGATTGTGGGTTCAAATCCCACCAGGGGCATAGATGTTCGTCTCTTGTGAGTGTTTGTGTTGTCAGGTAGAGGTCTCTGCGATAGGCCCATCCCTCATCCAGAGGAGGCCTACCAACTGTGGTGTGTGTCCGAGTGTGATCAAGAGAAAATAAACAACCTCGACACCTACTGTGAGTAGGTAGAAGAAGTAAGGACTATGACGACTATCCCCATTTATGTAATGTTATAATGACCCCATTTAGCACTGTTTCAGTAAGCTCTCCATGTTCTAGGAATGCATCCTGTGTGTTAAGTGTGGTACTACTGTATTAGGCACCACCATACAAAACCTGGTTGCCCTTGCAACCTAGCACCCAGGATTTGTGCACCCCTGTACAAGAATATAAGAAAATGTACTAAAAACCTTCACTTATCAAAATAAAGAGACATTTCAACTTCTGAAATTTGAAAATCTGTGACAGTGATGGTAACATACTCTCACATCCCAACAAACCACAATTTTCACCTTTTAACTTGATTAATGTTGTGGATGGTACAAACGTCATGGCCACTTCAGAGACCCATATATATGGGAGGATATATTAAAACAGATCTCAAAGAAAAAGAATATGAAAGTGTGAACTGGCTTCAACTGTCTCAGAATATGGTACAATGTCGCACTTCTGTGAACATGGTAATGAATCTTGCCTTCACTTAGTCAGCTAGTAAAAAATTACAATGAATCCATCAGTTAAGTTCTACATTCATATTATGTTCTTTTTGTTCTCAGTGTAATTTGACAGAAGTGTTATATGCAACATTCCTATTTTTATTATGAATGACTGTACACTGTATATTCCACACTTGTTTTTTAAAACCGTAAGTCAACACGATGAAAGTGCATTAAGGCAGTTAATGATATGCAAGTCCACTGCCCACCTGTGCAGTATGTTTAAACTGATGGTGGTAATCTCATTCTTACCTTTGAGATTAATATGCTGCTTTGCACCAGGATTCCTTCTATGTATAGTGTATGAAACAGCAGGGACGTATTTACCTGGTAACAAAGATGTGACACACTAAAATAATCTTCATACCTTACCTTTATTGAAAGTCAGAATATATGAGGATAAAGAGCTACAGCAAATATTTCCCTGTGCTTGAAGCACCACACCATGTGGAGCAACAGACACTCAGCTCCACAGTACACAGAAATGAGTGGTCAGCTTTGCACTCAAATCCCTTTATTCCCAGCCAAGATTCCCCACTCTTAATGACACAGAAGCCTAATAAATAGTCTGGATATGAAGGTACACATAAATTTTAATGGCTTAATAACCACACAAATTTTAAAAAAACTCCTGTTTTATACAGCCCTTTCAACTCTGCGTATCTTCCTGAAGGTAATCAAATGAGGACCAAAACACTGCAGGAGACATATTTGGAGTTGTAACAATAAAAAAAGGTTAACATGTGTTACCTTGATGGTGTATTCTTTCTGTTTGAGTCTGAGATGCATGGTTAGGAAGAACTCAATTTAAGAAAACAAACCGCCATCAGAAAATGTATTCACTTTGACAAACCACAGACATTTCTTGAGTTACCTGCATAGGACTCTCCAGTAACGTAAAATTCATTTTTCTGTAATTCTGGAAATAACTGAAAGAACTGCAACAGAGCATTGTAGAGATCTTCGCCAATAATGGTTTCATTCCTTGCATACCCATCATCACTGTTGGTGAAGCTATAACCTGGAAGTACAACCAAAATGTACACTGTGAGATCTGAGGGTCTCACAACAATGTTGATGAAGATTCAATACTTCTGGGACATGGCGCCATAAAGTTACCAGTGTCTCAGAGGCAGCAAGCTCCACTGAAACACTGGTAACTATTTACCAACCAACATGGGGTCATATTGCAGAAGACTTGAACCTTCAACCGTTTCATTACTTCATCTTACTGACAGAGCAGAACCAACAATCTACTCAGTACTGTTGTCGCACTGACTTGCAAAACACTGTCTTGGGAGTTAGGAAAGTCATGTTCTGGTATTATGTTGAATATTTAAAATTAAACAAAACAGACATGGCTATATAAGTTGTCACACATTAAAATATGGTGTCAAAAGGTTAATACCCATATGCTAATGAGAGGGTGGGGTGAAGACATCCCTGACATGTGCAGCATAAACACTCACAATTTGGATGCTGACCTATTTCAACAGATATAACTCTCTGAAGTTTAATGTGTCACAGCATGGTACACTTCAGCATGGTGCATTCACTACAGAATGGCATGTTCTACATCCTTGACTTAACTCTCTAAAATTGATACAAATAAATTCTATTCTATTCTTTTCCTCTTCCAGTGATAGACATCTACTTTTCCCATCAGCTTTCACACTTCATTTTTAACATACAAACAAACTCCATGGAGCAGAGTAAGTCACGAGAAGCTTATACTTGACTGGCTAATCAAGAGGTTCCCTGCCTTTCACGCAACCCACAGGTTCACAACCATGCTAACAACAGTCTGTCACTGGTCCATACCCTAAGCCAGATAAATCAGTCCACACAATTATACCTGATTCCTCTAATATCATTCCACCATCTATACTGAAATACTCCACAACCCCCTCTTCTTTCAACTTTTCTGTCTAAAATTCTGTGCATCTGTCATGTTCCTCTCCCCCTTTTCTACATGCCCCACCAATCTCATTATCCTTGACTTCATTAAGTTCCTCAATACAACACATTCGCCATGCTATTACTGCCTCTCTCTCTTAGGCTCAAACACTCCTTGCAGCACCGTACTGTCAGATACTTTCAATGTACATCCTGTGCCTAATACTAGGTCATTACTTTATCTGTGCCATATCCTTTGCATTTTTAGGACATGCTGCATAATCTCTGTTTTATTTTCCACAAAATTCCATTTATTTCATAATTTGCTCTTTTCCAGTTCACATAATAGGTTTTTCATAAAACATGCACTAAAAATTAAAAACCAAGCCCATCATTTTAAGGTTAACATGGGATTTGCTACAGACCAGCACCTGTTATTCTGAGCATTCATGTACCCAATGAAATAATATAAAGCTTCATGGCCAAACTGAACAAGTCTGGGGATTACTGCACCAAAACACACCGCATGAAGGAACCAGCTGACAAGTTCAGTTCTTGTAGGAACTGTATTTAGCGCATGTATCATACAGAAACATGTGATGTTAATAGGATCCCCACAGCAACTGCAGATAATGCACTGGGACCTGACAGCCTCTCTCTGATAACACATGCATAAGTGGCTGAGTGAGCCAAATTCTACACAATAAGCAAGCCACAAAATGGCAGAAACAATACTTGTCACATAAAATAACGATCTAAGGTCTCTGTGTTTAACACACTATGACTTTAATTCTGCTTTACCTATGGAAAATAACAAAGGATCTTACCTGTTCCAACTGGATTATCAATGTAGATGACTGAATGAGTTTTTGTCCAAGAAAACTTTCTACGTTTTAAGTGCAACTTGTTGTTTACTGAAAAGGGCCCATTTTCTGTAAACAGACCAAACAAAGATGTTGCTCCTGGACCTCCTTGTAGCCACAGTACTACAGGAGCAGATGGATAATTATTACCCTAAACAGAAAAAAAAAAATTATTTCAGTCCCCTCACAAAAGGATGCATATTTACACTTCACTGCCTCCTGCTTTGAACTTAAATGTGCTGTAGTGGTTGGTATGTCTCCTTTGCATGTGTGAAATCCTTGATTCAAATCTCAGTAGTGAGACCAGCTATCTATCCTGATGAAGGATTGGTATGGTTTTCCTCACTTCACTGAAGCATACACTTAGATAGTACCTTACGATAAGCCGCAACTGATTTTTCCCACCTCGTTTCCAATGTATAGTTCATTATCATCCTGTCACATGTCCTGAGTGGTACAAAACCCAGGCAGCTGTCAAAGAATAATTAATTCAAACAAGAAACAAACATACAGGAATTCTAGTGTGAGCATTTCAGGGTCCACAAAAATCATTCAGCCACTCAGGCAGGAATGTGACATTACACATTTCAACTCACGCTGCACAGATTCAGACTACAGAAAGTACTCTTTTATCTCCTGACTGAGAGCAGACAACATCACTGCCGCACAGCAACAGATGCCGCCGCCTGCTCTGCAGTGCTCAGTCCAGCAACAAAAAATATCCTCTGTAGCAGACGCCTTGACAAACCAAAAGCCTACACACACAAAACAATTCTGCTTCAGCATCATTCCAGTAAACCGTCTAAAGCAAGCTTACACAGCCAACTGTAATTTTGTGGCACCTTCTACTGTACTGCGGCGTTACTGCTTATGTCAAAATGCCACATGTCAGATACCATTCCAATGAGTGTACCAAAAACCAACTGGTATTCACTCATTAGACTCCTGTGTAAATATTAGGATATTACAGTTGCCAATAAAAGGAAGACTACTTATACAATCACAAATAAATAAATAAATAAATATGTACCCACAGGATCAGTATTGGGGAAAAAATAAATGAATCAAAACAATGAGTGGCCACACCAGTGAGAATGAATGAAACTGGTATTGGCTTGAACATTCTCCTTGAAAATTCATCTGATCTTGCACAGGAAACTGCAGTTCCCCTAGCACCAACAGCCACAAAACTGGAAGTGAAACCACGTAAGACAATGGTAGTTGGTGGCCGGCACTTACACATGGCAGCCATTCTGAAATATACTGGAATGAAACCAAAGTGAAATTGTCAAGTGTATAGATTCTTTGTTTATTGAGGCAGCAACCAGTCTAAATCTATGCAACTCACAGAGTCTTTCTTGCAACTGACAGAATCAGTGGTGTTCAGATAGCTCTGAAATGACTGAGCTGTATAACAAGTTCCAAATCCAATGGCTGCAGCATTCTCCTTTCGGGATCTTTCATTTCAAATCCAATTCAATTTGATGTCACTTTGATTCAGTACTAACGATTTTCCCCATCACACTCAATTTCAGGCATGCAATCTTTACCCCACAACAAACCATTCAGTTTCATATACTCATGGTACAAAAAGGGGGCATCTTTTTCTTAGTCTTTACATAAATTCAGTTAATAAAATTGAATTACATTTCCCTATAGCTGTGTTCTTTCACAGCAATATCACACTTAAGTAATGAAATTGGGTGGCATGGGAAGAAAGAAGGTATTCAGGTGTCTAGAAGTACAGATGTTCTGAAGTTAGTTTCAGAGTTGCCCAGTTCTGTATTGTACCAATAAAAGTGGAATAGATTTCATGACGTTGTATAATCTGCATTATTTTCTGCCATGCAGAATGTTGGCACAATGTGATTGTAAAAACACTACAGACTGAAGCACAAGATGAACAAATATCAGCCTATCACGGACTACTGTTAAATTTTAAACCTCTATCAGACAGCAGGGATGTCACACCATGCCATTTATGTTCTCATATCATGCTCTGTTCTGCTCCTCAAGGAGCAGACCCATATATTTCTTTCTTTGCCAATATCTAGTCCCCTTCTTGGATTATAAAAATAGGTTTGCCAAGACAGACATTCATCTGTCACCTTCCTACACACTGTAACCCTTTCGAACTATACTAATGAACCAGTGCTAATGGGGCTTTTGTTTTCGACAACTCTGATACATACCAAAATAATCTGAACCTTAAGATTTGAATTCACAGAGCTGCAACTTTATGCTGGACCCTTTATCAAAAGAACAGAACGCAGTCTTATTAAAAAACTTTTTGCCTAGTCCTCTCAAGGGATAAGAAGTACAACTGGTGGCTTTCTTTCAATATTTGTATCAGTTTTGTTAATTAAATGTGTATATATATGATATACAGCTGGATTTTGGGTCCATTTTGTACACAATAATATCACATGTGCAATCATGGACATGTCTGCATGGGCACTGCAGTGCTGAAATGAGTACACCCTACAAACATCACCACCATGTCATGTGAAGCTCCACCACTCAACACCTTTTCAATTAATAATCATGCTAACCTAGCACATGATCCGGCCACATACAGATGATTATAAGAATTACAAGAAATTCGTTAAATTGACTTACATACTACTGAAAAGTTCTCAGCGAAGTGCCATCGACAAACAGTGCGTTCCTTACCTCAGCTGGGAAGAACCACAAAAACAAATTGGAGTCGAATTTCTTGTTCACCGTAAGATAACCCGAAAAACTCGTAACGTTTTCGGCTCCCTTCAACGGCCCTACTCTTGCTGCTTTTTGCGCTTCCTCAATCTTACCGGCTTCTATCAGCGGAGTAAGAAACAGGGGTTCTCCAGGGTCACCTTTGATAGGAATCTGTTTTATTGTGGGATAGACATTTAACACACATGACACGGCATTCACGGATAACCAAAGTAACAATACGAATAAAACCATTTCGAGGTACGCTAAAAATATCTACACCTCTCCAGTAACCCTGGGTGACGTCCTTTTTCTCCGTCACCTTGACACACAAATCCGCATCGGTCTCACACGTATTCTCTCACGCTCACAGATAAGAGCTCATGTTCTTTATCTGCGACAAGTCATGGTCACGAGACAAGCACAGATTACGTCAGCTTGTGGTTCTGCGCGTGAATGTAAACGGGTTATCAATGAACGGCCCTTCATAGGGCGAAACATAATCTGCGACAGGAAACCCCCCCCTCGCTACCCCAAACTATGCGCACGGGAGATATAGTCCATACTTTTTTCAGTAAAACTAAAAATTTACGTAATGCACAATATTCTGATTCGTGCTCCACTAACAAAATCCAAGATGTATTGAAATGCCGAAACATCAGTTCTGGGCAAATCCGATTGGAAACTCGGTTTTGGTAGATTCTGGTTCGAACCCAGTGAGGTAGAAACCCATTCCCATTGCAGAATATCCATTTCATTTCTATAACAAATGCACGCAGACCAAATTCTTTTCTGTAGTCATATATGGCTACCGCATGGATGGATAGACGGATTATGTCAAGGACATCACAGCTGTTGTCGTTTAACGACACTATCAAATGCAACAGTTTCCGACTTTCGCATGAGGGGATTCAACGAAAATAAAAAAAAATTCAAATTACTAACAGATATATACACACATTTTTGACTGAGTAAAATTGATTGGAACCCTCAGCATTTGAAAATGACACCTTCCAGGTGACCTTTGCCACCTGTGCACTCTTGCACTCAACCTGGCAGAAAGGCCACGACACGTTGCAGCAAGTCTTGATGGATAGCTTCAACAGACTGCCGAATTTTCTTTTTTAAGGCAGGGGTGCTGGGAGGACGTGTCATATACACCTTGGCCTTCAGGTAGCCCCAAAGGGAAAATTCTGCTGCTGAAAGAGTGGGTCCGCTTAACTGACCCCCTCGCTTACCGAAATTTCGGCAGCACTTTTTTTTTTTGTCTGTGGGGTACCTGAACCCCAGAATGTATGAGACACTTCCTCCCATCATCTCTGACTTCACACAGACTTCGACGGTGTACTGACTTGTTTTCTTCAACGCCGAGGCTAGACAGAGGTGTGTCATAAACTCTGCGTATCCTCCTGCCAAAACAGCCGCTGTTACACACTGCATAGGGACTAAGCGATCTCGAGAACTGACGTGGGAATCTGCCTGAAACCGAACTCCGGCCATCTAGCACGTGGCTAGTCAGTTTACTGACTCGGAAGATGTTTCTGAGTGGTATGGCTCTACGCATGGTCCAGTGACTAAATAAGGGAATTCTGTCGCAGCAGGAAAACCCTGAATGATAATGACGTGTTTACTACGTTCATACTCGGGCGCTACTGTTCTACTGAATACGCACTGTGAAGCTCTGCACTGCAGATGTTAACATTTACACCTTATACATACCCTGTACATGTTTCGTCCGGAATGTATTAAAATACAAGAAAAGTGTACTGAATATCTTAACGTATGTTTAAAAGAAACGAAGTTTCAAAACTTTTAGAGTCTTGGTGAATCCTGTCTAATTTATTCACGCCGTCGTTCCCAACGCGTAAATATTCCGTTCGGTTGAAACCGATTTATGTTAAGAAGGTATGAAAGGAAGGATCTTTGGATCCAGGGCAGCTACAGAATGTTGTAACATGAGGTGTTATTCAGTAAGGGAATTCATACGGAAACAAAGCGACTTAATGCAATGCTACGCGTACCGACTTGACAGAAAGGTCTCCTCTAAAATCAACACAAATTATTACTTCAGAGAGATGTTTATGTCCGATGGCTGGAATCTGACGTCACAGTGAACAGAAAAATAAAGATTTAAGGAGAAAACATTGCACAGAAAATAAAAAATAAAATATTAGTAACAAATAATGTGGTCTTCGCTCTTCTGGGATGTTAAGCAGCGCTGATTGGCAATTGGCAACGTTTCGGGATAGCTTATCGGTCTCATCTTTAAGGGTCAAATAGAAGATGGCCCCGATAGGCTACCCCGAAGCGGTGATAACTAAATACCAGTCAACGCTGTGCAACATCCCAGAAGAGCGAAGACCGTATTTACACGGCGGCGGAAGCCTCAAAAATCAGGAAACAAAAAACCCATACAACTAAAATAAGTAATTCGCTTGACATTAGGAGAGAGGCAATGAAGAGAAGGCAGACGAAAGAGAAGAATGTGAGAATTTGAAATCAACCCAATAACAGAAACATAATTGGGTGGAAAAATGTGATTTCATTGAACGTCGCGATGTAGTGGTCAAAATCCCAGCTTTGTTTCTGGTATACACAAAGTTTGAATCTCAAATGGAATATCGACAATTCTGACAGATTTTCGTGCTTTTCCTCATTTTCTCCAGACAATGAAGCCACAGTTATCCCCCATACGCTGGTGCGCACGCAACAAACGAAGCTAATATGAAAATAACGCACAAGAATAAGCATTTTGCTATTTGTTTCCCAATTTGCTTTGGTGGATTATAATCCATCAAAGAATATCATCTTATTGCATTCAAAAATTACCTAGCGTTATCAAACAGAATCATTCTCGAGAGATTAGCAACCGCCCCCCAATAACACGATTAGCCGCCCTGTATTGAACCCGACTTTTCATTGCTCTGTTCACACAAGCCTGGCATTGGACCCTACCCTCAGCCAGATAAATCCAGTTCACGCCCTCAAATACGATTTTTAAGTATTCATTTGAATACTACCCCCTAATACACGCCGATATCACCCACATTCACCTCCACACATCACCCAAATTTTCCTCTTCCTGCAGATTTTCTCAGCCCTTCCATACATTCTACATGCCGCGTCCATCAGTTATTGATTTGTTCACCTTAATAATACATGATTAAAGGTACACATCGTAAAACCCTTATTCTGTAATTTTTCCATCTTTCTGTTACTTTCTGTCGCCGAGGTCTGTAACCACTCGTTGCCCTTCTTTCTTTGCCACAGGTCGCTCTTGTAGCTGACTCTTCGTGATACGGGGTGGAGTTCATTAGCCATTTAAAGTTCAGGGGTAACTACATGTACCAGCTGTCGTACGGAACAGAAATTATGCATTTTTCCACAGAGTGTATGTAATTCTCGTATTCAAATACCGGCTTTTTCAATATACAACATTGACTGGTTTTTATAGTGAGTGCGGAATGTTCTCTGGGAGGTACAGTATAAGTAAAGCTTTTCCTATCCACGCCATGAAGTTATACAAGGGGTGCAGAGGCATAGCTCCACTCATTCTTAACTTCGGCACTAGATGGAGGTAGGTCGCCGTTTAATCCCGGGAAAAAACCCCGGTACCCACTAAATAGAAAGCTGGGTGGGCATCTGAGTTGTTCTGGGGGCTTCCGAGAAGCGAAAACTCCCTTGCCTCATCCAGCCCTGCAGCCTAGTCGCTACACCGTCTACGCTACCCCAGCTCCTTCTCTGTAACGTACGTAATTAAAGTTTCTATATAACTTAGACAAAAATCATTCTTCAAAATCTCTAGGCTGAACCAAATCGAGAGCCGATATGGGATGCTGATTACTGCTACGAAAAAGGACCAAAACTGGGACGCAATGAGAACAAATACATATTCTTATAACAAGTGTGCTGCTTTTCCATACAATTCAAATTATCAGTGCACTGTATACGACAATTTAATTTATAAATGAGGTAGCAGAACACATGGTGTATGGGATGCCATTTCTAGGCGTCGTATATAGGTCATATTGCAAAAGGGCCTTTTTTGGGTACTTTTTAATAAATCATTGTAACATGGATGGCATTTCGAAGATATTACCAACTAGCAGCCCTATACCGTTATTTGCAGATGAACTCTGCTCTTTACAACTGTTCATCAACACACGCAATGAAATCACTATTCATACTACTATAAATATTCAGCATGTCACACACATTTTGTAACGCCGGTATCTCGACTGTTATGCCGGAACCAATCAGTAAACAGAATGTATTCCAAACACACATATTGGCACAGATGTTGCAAGGTCCAGTACACAAACGGGCAGCGACAGAACAACGAGGGTTATGAAAGGTCCAGGAAAGTTGGTCAATTTCCACATATCGAATATTCTGGAAACAGTCTAAAGGTTACACGACTAGCTGACTTGTACAGTACATAGTGGCCTAGAGATAAGTCACCATGCAAATGACTCTTTAATGCCAATGCATTCAGTTCGTGTTAGACGGCACTCAGCTAGTTAAAAACAGGTTGCTGCCGAAACTCCAAACAGCTGTTCTGTTGTCAAACGGTAACAAAAGCATCTGTCTCTGTGCAATAAACACTCTTTATAGATTACTTTCAAGCAACCACCCTTTCGCCCTTGACGGCAACACTACAAACTGCCGCTCGACCAATCCGTCCGTACCTGTACCCTTGGGACAAAACACATGTTACGGAAACGTTAGAGGATTTCCATCTGTTGTTTGCCGATCTGCTGGCTAGAAGACAGCATCCACAAGGTCCTGCGACCGACCATCTCGATGGAGGCTTTCTTGGTTTTCCTGAGTGTTCATGGGGTTTGTATTGCCAATGTATGCTTCCCATGTAGCCCTCTCGATTTAAATTCGTCAGAATTTATCCTCTTGCTGTAAAAGCCACCAAATTATTTTCCGAATTACGCACTGCAGCGTGAACCGGTAAATATCCATGGCCCTTCTTTCAAGACGCTATTTCTCATTGTTTTAACATATCCATTAACATGCCACTCCTCTCAGAAGGACGAATGGGCGAAATGTGGGAAACTTCTAACAAAGCGACGACCTTTCTCCACCACCGCCACCCCGAACTAAACTTTCTCTCTCATGACTTTCCCTTTCCTTTATTGTTTTACTGTTTCTTACGTCTCTCTTTCTGTCTTTGACAGTCTTCAGAAGTTAAACACTTAAGAAGTCAATTAAACACATAAATTACTCACAAAATTTGGTTTTTAGGATTCACACGCTAGGCGGACTGATAATTTTTGCTCGCTCATATCATACAGTTTTACTTTGCGCTTTTAATCCCACCGCAGCGCCAGTAATGTTGCGTAAGTAATTTAGTTACGAGTTACAATTTCAAGTTCGTTACACCTTCTACAATTCCGTAAAAATAATTACAGGCTTAGGTATCTTTAGATGTAGTCACTTGCACCTCATTAAGTGTATGAGTTACAACACGGAATGAATTGATATAAGTCATGAGTGAATTTCGCGATGTGCTGTACGCTTTACCGAATTACCAGCAAGGGTCTTAAATTCATAGACGGCGAAGCCATTGTAATTCCCTTATCCGCAGTTGATTACGTCACCAAGAGGACGTCTTGCGTAGGTGTGCGTGGCAGCAGGTAATGAACTTCTAGGTTCCATAAAGATCTAGGAATTTGTAAACAAACTGAATGAGTATTTACTTCTCAAAGAGGGCGCTGCTTCACGGAGTTGGAAACGTAATTGATCCAATCATCTGTAGACATTCAAACACAATACTTGTCTAACCAGTGTACTATATGCAATGTCTTTACATTACAAAGCTTATAATATTTTTACATCTTGGTCCTACATGTTTCGATCCTGTAGAATCATCATCAGGGACTCATTCGAAGTTAAAATTTAAGTAATTACAAGTTACACACACAGCTTTTACAGTGTCGGTTGTAGAACATATACTGTAAAAGCTGCACGTGTAGCTTTTAATTATCTACTTTTTAACTTTGAATGAGTCCCTGATGATGATCCCACAGGATCAAAACATGTAGGACGAAAATGTAAAAATCCTGGAAAGATTTACCAGGTCACAGACATGGCTGACTTTCTATTGGTAGTCCATGCAAGAGCAGAGCTGAAGACCTGCTTAAATTAAGCAGGCATCAACTAAAAACGGCAGTTGCGGTCCTCACGGGACACGCTCCTGTAAGGAGGCACCTGTATATTGTGGGCCTGTTTGATGGGGATCCAACCTGCAGATTCTGCAGGATGGAGACTGAAACAGTGCAGCATAGTGTTTGTTGCTGCGAGGTGTTGGCTCGTCAGCGCTATAATTTCTTTGGGAAGCTGCTTGCTGAACCAGAAGATACAAGCACAGCTTCAGTAGGGTACCTTTGTCCCTTTATAAGAGGCACAGGGTTATTGAACCTCTGCTGAATGGAGTGTTCAGGGCTGCACAATAAGCTTAAGGCTGAGGTGCATCCGGAGGATCTGCTGACGGGCCCTCAAGAGAGGAGAAGAAGAAGAAGAAGAAGAAGAAGAAGAAGAAGAAGAAGAAGAAGAAGAAGAAGAAGAAGAAGAAGAAGAAGGAGGAGGANAGAAGAAGAAGAAGAAGAAGAAGAAGAAGAAGAAGAAGAAGAAGAAGGAGGAGGAGGAGGAGGAGGAGGAGGAGGAGGAGGAGCAGGAGCAGGAGGAGGAGAAGGAGGAGGTGTAAAAATATTGTAAGCGTTGTAATGTGAAGATATTAAAAACTGTGCATTGGTTAGACAAGTATTATATTTGAGTAATAATCATGCACGGGATGAGCAATAGCAAGTGTTTAGACTTGTTAAGGACCCAATAGCGTGCCCGCATTCTCCAGCCTCGAGAACTGAGGCTGCCGAAACCGATGGCCTGTAGGACAGGAAGTCCGGGTCATCGGTTCTACAGAGTATGGTCCAGTGGGTCTCAGACCCGTTGAGACGAACAGCCTGTAATCGGCGCCTGCGTGGCAGGAGGCACCTAACTGGGCCGCGAAAAGAATCGTTGGTGCTGGTCGCCTCCTGCGGCATTGGTCTCGTTCATCCGCTCCAGTTTCTTTCTGATTTTGGTAGCAGCTGGTCAATTGCTTTTTGCGTTATTTTAATGTCCGTTACACATCTACACACTCAAAAGACAGAGCAGCAATTTTTCCGTGCTTAAATTGCTCGCCTCTCGGGTATTCCACAAAGACTAGGCAGGGGTAATACAGATTTCCCATAAAAGACCGCAGGTGTTCATACTTAAACGTTTATGGAATGATATAATATGAAACAATAAAAGCAAAACGTGAAATGCAAGAAACGGTTTTTTCATTTTGGGTGTTTTTCGATGCGAGAACCATTAGCACCTTGCCACATACCCAATTTTAAATTCAGTCGCGCCTTCAGTTTGCTAACTCACTGACTGACACCATAAACAATAAAACTTAAAACAATAGTAACCCAGATAAACACGGTCCATATCCAACCACCATGTACCTTTACGTCTCCTTTTTAATATTATTTTTCAATGGAAGCTTAGAAACTATTATTTGAGTGATAAACGTATTTAATCTTAAGCCAGATAAATCTGGTGCATAACCTCCTACCATATGTCTTTAAGATTCTTTTTAATATTATTTTCCAATCTAAGCCTGGAAAAAATTATTACAGTGATGAAATAGGGACTCTTTGATAGACGGGACATGAGATACTAATGGCAGCGAAAAAAGAAATGCACATAGAATTTGATGGGGAAACCCCGAATTACAGAGACCGCTTGAAAGACCGGGGCTTGATGGCAGGATAATACTAAGATCGATCTTAAACAGGATGGAAGTGTGAACTGGATTAATCTGGCTCAAGACAGGGATAAGTGGTATGTTTTGTGAAAACGGGTCGCATGAAATCCGGTAAAAGAAAGAGATTGTTACCCAACCGAGGCCTGGCGAGACGGAGGAAAATCACGAAACCTTTAACCTTTTAAAGCCTAGCGGTAACTTTACATACAACCAGGTTTAACATTAAAAAATTCTACGTGGTGCCCACATTGCGTTTATGTGTTTTGTACGGATCTCAGAACAAACAGCAACTTTTGCCTTATAAAACATTAAGAGACTGGTTTTTATAACCGAAGTGGAGAGTGTTTACAGCGCGGTACGCACTGAGTCCTTATATAAAACAGATACGCTTCGTCTTTAAAGGGTTAATTCAGGATAGCCAATGCTGGCCGAGAATCGAAGCAGGCACTTCCATAATACAAGTTACAAGTGCCACCCACCGCTTATGCCAATCTGCCCAGTCATATTTGGTTATTAAAGCAGTCTTCCTCATTGTCAGCCCTAAAACTGACAATTGACACTTTTACCGGTCGACTGCTTGACACTTGACGATGGGACCGACAGGTCATCCCGAAACGTCGGTAACTACAACTCAACGCTAAGTAACATCCCAGAACGCGGAGGCCCGGTTTCGATCCCGGGTCAGTCCATGTAGAATTTGTGGTAGACATAGTGGCACTGGCCAGGTTTTCCTCCGACTGCTTCAATTTTCCTCTGCCAGTTTCATTCTATCGGTGCTCCATTACACGGAAAAACGAGAAAAACTAATCACCTTCATCATAGGGTTGAACAATAAGCCTCAAGGCTGCGGTGCGTCCGTAGCAACTGCTGCGGGGCCCTTCAAAAAAAAAAAGCATACCAGAATAGCGAGTATCTGTTATGAAGCACTAGAATGACCATCGCGTTCCCTGCCTTGGGCCAACATTTGATGGGCTGAACCACCCGGCTACATGCAGCAGAACCCAACTTGAGAATCTGATAGCCGCTTATCAACTCAAGAAATTTTCCGCTTTCTAAGGAACTAAAGTTTCATTACTCCCTTTAAAACAGCTTACAACTTGATCACATCCTGAGTCAGAAGAATGCAATATACGCTTTCACCATTTATTCAATTAACATTTTCCACCGACACATGGATAGGTCGCCCAAACAATCTCTTTCTCCCAGGTTTCCCCAAGTGGAAATTTGTATGAAAATGTCATCGCCAAGTATGCGTGCTACGTGTCCCATCCGTCTCATTCTCCTGCATTTGCTCTAACCGATAACATTAGACCACAAGTACAGATCTTAAATTTCGTCGTTGCCTGACTTCCTCTATCCTCTTCTCTGTTCCCCTCTCTTACTTTCAAATATTTTTCTCAGTCACCTTTTCTCAAACACTGCAAAACAGTGTTCTTCCCTTAATGTAAGTAACCAAGTTTCACACCCATACAAAAACAGAGGGTAAAAATATAGTTTTTTTTTACACCTTAATATTCACGTCTAATCCAGAGTCAGCAGGACAAAAGATTCTGAGGTTCTGGAACCTTCGCTTCTGGAGGCTCCATCCAGTGTCAATACTTTCCAGTATCCTCCCCTTATTTGTAAATCTAACGGTACAATGGGCCGATCCCAGTGGCCGTGCGGTCTAAGGCGTTGCTTTGAAGCCGTCTGATTGCTGGAATCGCTGGTTCGAATCCCGCTGAGGACATGGAAGTTCGTCTGTTGTGTTTGTTTTCTGTTGTGCAGGTATCGGGCTCTGCGACGAGCTGATCACTCGTTGAGAGTAGTCCTACGGTGTGTGTGTGTGTGTGTGTGTATGTGCGTGCGTGCCTAATTGTGTGTGATCTAGAAACATCAACAACGAAGCGGCCTTGGCTCGAGTTTGACTGTTGCACCATTCAAGAAAATGATATATTGAACTGTGTAAAATTAAAGACACAAGAACGTATTAAAACATACGCATCATCTTACTAAAGTCAGTTTGTTCAGTTGGTAATATTGTGCGTTATTTAACGCCGTTTTATCAGCTACATATATTACACAGTGCCGAACGTTCTCGAAGCATGATTACATAATGCAAATTTTTTTCACCCAGTCCTGTCGGTTAAAAAAAGAAAGATCTTGCAAAAAATGACCCACAATTTTTAATTGCGCTACAGTTAGCATCGATGTGGCAGCGTTGGCTCGCTGTCGGAGCAATTAATATTTTACGTATTCCATTAGTTTCGAAATTCTGAAACCGCATGTCTATAAACCCGAGGCAAACAGGTGATTTGGGGTTCGCAAAACGAAATTGGATCAGCGTTTGAAAATATTGATTCGGGGAAGGAGGTTGTGTTCAAATAAACTGTATCGCCAGTTCCCTGAAGCTCACACAGCAACGAAAAAGAGACGGATCGTTAATAGCCGGTTTAATTTGGCCCGGGTAAAGTTACTCCCCTTGTCCAAAATATTTCTCATTAACAAAGTCGAACGACAGTGTAAATGGTTGGTTGATATAGGCCCAAATCAACAGCACTGGCTATTGTCAACCGGCAACAAACCACGCAGTGCGACCTCAGCTGGTTTGGTGGCTGTGCTGGGCAATACCGAATACCTTGTCTGAGATTTTTCGCGCTTGTCCTCAGTCTCTGTGGGTGAATGCAGGTTTAGGATGTAACTTGAAACAGGCCACGACTAATTCATTACAGATCCTTACCTACGTTCTGTTATCACCGTCTTCATATCTCATAAAAAAAATTTGCAGGTATAACGATGGCTTTAAATAGTCCGGTAAATAACTAAAAGGTTTAATCAACTATTAAATACAAAGATTTAAACAAACTTGCAGGTCACGTGATTTTCATTTGGTAATGGCATTTTCCCCACAGGAAAGGCAATAGTTATACTGCACTGGCTCGTCTTGTGTGTTATAAGGGCGTGGACCACACCACTGTGCCCTCAAATAGGACAGGCTGCTTTCTGCACCTTCTAAAACATCATCGCCACTCCACAATTACAGCGGGTCAGGCTTTCAATTGCGAATCCACAGCGGGACAAACTGAGAATTTTACAATATTCGCCATTACCTTAAATTAACTTTTTAAAGCCTAGCGGTAACTTTACGTACCACCAGGTTTAAACATTAAAAAATTCTACGTGGTGCCCACATTGCGTTTATGTGTTTTGTACGCATCTCAGAACAAACAGCAACTTTTGCCTTATAAAACATTAAGAGATTGGTTTTTATAACCGAAGTATAGAGTGTTTACAGCGCGGTACGCACTGAGTCCTTATATAAAACAGATACGCTTCGTCTTTAAAGGGTTAATCAACCATAGTATCCAACATCTTTAAGGATACATCAGCTATGATACAAACATACCCTTGGCTACAGTAAAAGAGATCCAACTTATGCACAATGTTATTATTTATTTAAAAACCTTTGCCTTTTAGTTCCCAACATGTTTCGGCAAATAGCTATGCCATCGTCAGGGGGGGTATAATTACAAATTGCATAAGATGTGCATTAAATTATAAAATGGTAAAACAGTTTAAAAAGTTAAAAACTTCTGTAAAATTCTTGTGCTGGTCTGGTGCTATGTTGCTGATTTTCGGTCTGGTGTCCTTAAGGCATGTAATTCCAGGTGTATATGCTGTAGGGTAGCCCGTGTATCGGGCCAGATGTGTCGGGCTGTAGTGTGGTGGAACACGCCAGTTGAGGAACTGGCCCGATACACGGGATACCCTACAGTATATACACCTGGAATTACATGTCTTAAGGACACAAGGCCGAAAATCAGCAATATAACACCAAACCAGCACAAGAATTTTAGAGAAGTTTTTAACTTTCTTAACTGTTTTACCGTTTTATAATTTAATGCACATCTTATGCAATTTGTAATAATACCTCCCTGATGATGGCATAGCTATTTGCCGAAACATGTTGGGGTACTAAAAGGCAAAGGTTTATAAATAAACAATAACACTGTGCATAAGTTGGATCTCTTTTACTGTCTTGATCATATGCACGGAAATGAAAAACATAAAGTATACCCTTCGCTGTTACGGACGTACTTTAACTTCCTAAGTCATCGAATTATCGAATACAATATTCGCCCAACTAATGCACTGTTATTCTCCTAAATGTCTTCACATTACAATATTTATATGTTGACATTAGAATAATAATAATGCATTAGTTGGACGAATATTGAATTTGATTAATAACTATGCACGGTATGAATAACATAAAATAATCGAATTGTCTTACAAGTACCAAAAAAACCGATGAGGCGTTACACAGGTCAGAATATATGTAAAACTTGGTTTGTCCATGGAGGGAAAATATAACCTCAGGAAATTCGACAATAGTGTGCTGAGGACGAAATTTGAGCCTAAGGGTAGGAGGTAACAGGAAGCTGGAAAAAATTGCATACTTGGGCATACGGTTTTCAGATCAAGAAATATGAGATGAGCGAAGCACGTGGCACGCATGGGGAGAGGAAAAAAGACATACCAAACTTATATGGGGAAACCTGAAGTAAAGAGGCAACTTGAAAGATCAAGTCGTATATGGAAGGATAATGTTAAAATTGATATTTTAAAAATCTGATAGGAGAGCGTGGTCTGTATTCGTCTGGCCAAGGACAGGGACAAGTGGGGGGGGGGGTTCTTTCAAACACCGAAATAACCATTCTGGTCCCAAACGAGACAAGGAAATCCTTGCCTAGCTTCCCAAGTAGGATGGGCTCCATAGAATCTGTTAC
Organism: Coptotermes formosanus; assembly: GCA_013340265.1. NCBI lineage: Eukaryota > Metazoa > Arthropoda > Insecta > Blattodea > Rhinotermitidae > Coptotermes > Coptotermes formosanus. The sequence goes on from BLKM01000898.1 coordinate 102,330, forward strand.
GCTCAGTGTTCAGGAAGGCACATATTCAGCTCCTTGTTTGAGGATCTGGGCAATGATCCGTTTTATGCACTGACGCACTCTTCTGTATTTTCCTGAAGAGTAAAACGTGACTCAGCAAAGCGCGTTTGTTTCGACGTTCTCGTCGTCTTCTCCTACCCCAACTGTAGCATTCGCGTGAGCTTGCATATGTAAATAGATGCGGTTTAACACCTCTTTTTAAGCGAAAGTGAATGCGGCATGCGGGCAAGGTCTGTTATAAGCTGAGCTACTGCCGCTGCACGATACGGGATAGCTCAGAGCTGAGTTAGAAATAAGGAAAGAGGAGTGGGAGAGACGTTTCTTGTTATACTGTTCTGTTGTTATGTTACATACGATTCCTAGTGCAAATCGATAACTGGGAAATACTTCAGTTTCTCTGGCGGTTAGTGTATTTATGTTATTTGCGCGTCATTGCGAATAGTTAATACTGCCTCTTAGCAAGTGTCGTATGGATTGGGTGTAATGCAAAGTAATATAAAAAAAATCGCGTTGTCAACAAGCTGGAGAAAATGTGGTGTGTTGGTGGCGATGAGGTTGTGTGCAGACACTCCTTGCGGCGGGCTGGCGGGGTGCCCTGCACGGGGGAGCTCGGCGTATTGAGCGTCGCGGTGCGGTGCGCAGTGCCACGCGGGTCAGAGGGAGAGTTAGTTCTGGCGTCGTCCCTATCATACCACCAGAGCCTCGAGTGTGCTGGCTGGCTGGCTGGTTGGTTGGCTGGCGCGCCATGCCCGGGACACTATCCCACGCCTACCCGAGTGGAATGCTGCATTGTGTGCGTTATATAATCGCCCTCTTTAATTAAGTTTTTCATGCGTGTGAATCCTTTCATAAATTTCTATAAAACGTCAATGCACATGTTATCAGCTACAATATTGAAAATTACGTACAGCTACGCGAGTATTTCAGACCTCCGTTATTTTCGTTTACTTTAAAAATTCAGGTTCAGCATACATACCGGCAGCTGGTGGACAAGTTAGAAGTGATGATGTGAGGTTGGCCGTCTGACCAGGAGTCATCCTGCCCGAACTCCCATTTCTTCATGTGCGTGTTGCAGCTCTTATTCGACGATAGCAGTTTGCTAGCGGGGAAAGGGGGCCAGGAATTGATGACATCATTATAGTCACGCATACAGGGCAATTGAAATGGACGCATTATTAATAGGGAGAGTTGTAAACTCTCTGCGCTGAGAGAGGTGCATAGCGGAGACAATGTGACAGTGACTGCATGTGTCCTGTTTATGAACAGTCTCAAAGCCGGAACGCTGTTGTGTGTCCGAAATAGTGCGGGTGACAGTAAAGATACATGCTTCGCTTTCTTTAACAGTTTCTGTCTTAGATATTTTGATTTTGTTTTAAACTGTGTTTTATGATCAAGAAGTGTTGTTCCAAATTACAATTATAAATAGTTTAAACGAGACAAGTATAACATTCGCAGAGACATTAAAATTAAAAAAGAACTGCTTGTTTAAGTATTATGTTTGTTCTGACACCTGTGTTAACTAAAGGAAAACGTGTCGCACGTTTGTAAGAAAGTCAAACTAAAGGACGTGGTCATACAAAGCGAGATGGCAAATATGATGGTGACTGTAACAAATTAGCTCTATCAACTTTTGGCATACATGTGTCCGAAGTAAACAGCAGAGTACTTCTCCAGTGCTGATATTATGGCCGACTTCGGTGGATTGTTGACGCCTCTGGCTGTATTAACCCTCATCATTTTAACAGGTAGGCGTACGCAGTCACTCAGAAATTATTCATAGAATTATGCAAATTTAATAAATAAATGTTTGTTGTACCAACACCAATCTTAAACATTTAGTCTAAGAAGTTTAAAGCATAGAAGGTCAGACCACAGAATTCCTTAGCTTAAACCTTTAAAAGCGCAAATTAACCTGAACTGTATTTTAAAGGATTCAGTTCGTACCGTGCAGTAAACATACTCCTTCTCAGTTACAAAAGTCAATCAGTTAATGACGTACAGAGAAATAACTCGTCCTTTTTTAGCATCCACAAAAATCACAGAAGTACACCGTGTGGACTGAATGTAGAATTTTTTAGTGTCAATCTTTTGGTACATAAAGTAACCACTGGGCCTTAAAGGGTTAATGGATTTCCTCGTGTCTGTAAAACTGCCTGCTAAACTTGAGTTAACCGTGCTTTATACGTGAGACTATACCAACCTCCTTGCAATGGGTAATAAAACAAGAGGACTGTTTCGCCCAGTGCTATTCATTTTTAAATAAAAAATGAGGGTACCGTACCAATACTGTGGGAATCACATAACCGTTTGAAGCCTAAAGTACGCCTTCAGGACTTTAGTTTTATCTCCCACTAAACACGCTGCTTCTCTGTTAAAATGATCAAAGCTTTTATGTTGTTTACGTAATAATCGTTGTTTATTTTGGGAATTAAAATAAAAGTACCTTTGCACTGTTGGATAAAATGCTGAGACGCTGCATCTTAAAGCAGGTGGTACATACAGTAACCACTTTTCTCTACAGGGTTACACCGAGTTAATTTCACTTATTGTGGAAGAGACCAAATTACTTCCTAGCAACAATTAAGATATCCATTACGTAAAAATGCTTTAAGCGTGTCTGTGGCTCGCGTATTTTTCTTTCTGGTGAGACAAACACATGTGCTATTAGACGCCAAATTTTTATGCGAAGAACTTAATATTTCAATAACCTTAACCCGCAGACTAAAAGAAAATGTGTTTTTAACTGTGAATCTAATAAAGGCATCCATATTGTACCGGGTTAAGACTAGTGCTCAGAAGCGGAAGGCTCGAGGCAGGCGCCGAGGAGCAGAGTGAGACCGAACATCAGAATGGTGTTCATATAATTTTAATAGGCATAAAGGCCTATCACTGAAGAAAGAATGTCTTGATTAACTAACCCTATGGAGTAGCACCATTCTTATGACAGTGACAGTCCCTAAGCTAGTAAAAAGATTCCCACCTATTATGAACCATCACAAAAGCCCACCACCGGAGCCAATCCTGATCCGGAAGAATACACGTCACACCCAACTTCCTCCTAAAGATAAATTTGAATATTCGCTTTCCATCTATGTCCTGGTCACCTAAGTGATACCTTTTGTTTAGGTTTTGAGACTAAATTATATACGTTTCTCTCATCTAAATCATACTTGCTAATCCACCGTACTTCATTTTATCTCCCTAGTCCTACGTATTAGCAAAAACTCCTCGTTTTGCAATTTTCATACTTTCCTTCCTATAGAGTCTGAACATTCTCCTCAGCATCCTGTTCTCAAAGACCCTCAACACAGGTTTCGTAACGCTACTAAAATTGTATTAATAGACCTAAAGTTACTACTACTGCTGCTACTACTACTACTATTACTACCACCACTCATAATAATAATAATAGCAGCTTTTTTGTAAGCTTTTTGATGACCATCAACAGTAATAAATGTACAGGTAATTAATACAAAGAAATCATAATGGTTTTCAAAATGCAGTGTTAAATTCGCTTTTATTATACGTCTTTTGTTAGAGGTGCATAAAGTGAAGGCAGTGGGGATATCATGTACACCTGCATGTCCCTTCGGCGGCGAGTAGGCCTACGTTTCCTCTCCGAAACAACTTAATATGTTACTACCAAATTTAGCGTAGACTTTATGTTGACAGACGTGAGACGAGTTTTTCTTCTGTCCAAATCAGTTCACACATATCAATATTGTATTCAAAATTTAAACCAAAATACTCATAAATTGTTCCTCGCAGCTATAAATGACAACGTTTCATAAAATACACACCACCCAAATCCACGGGTTCGATTACAACATCTCTATGTGGTGAGTATTTCCTAAATACAAGGAAGGTCATCCTATAACAGGCCCTGAGGGCCCAAGAGGGGGAGTAGAGGTATAGCTCTACCCGTTCGTGAACCTCGGCACGAGGAGGGGATGGGGTGGCTAGCCCCACGCCCCGGCCGCTTTACCCCCGGGAAAGAGACCCGGTACCCATTGTACAGGAGGCTGGGTGGGCCCCAGGGCCGGTCTGGGCGGCTGCCGAAAATCTCGCCCCAACCGGGATTCGATCCCCGGACCGTCCAGCCCGTAGCGAGTCGCTATACCGACTGGGCTATCCCGGCCCACTAAATACAAGGACAGTATTGTATAAACCAGCTGGTCCGTTTCTGACGTCGGAGGATCATAACAGACAGGACTCTTATGTTGGATGCTGTCTGTCGTCTTGCGTTGCTTTTGAAACACAACGTTTCGCAAAGCGGAAGTTTCTCTCCACGCGCAGGTGACCGAGATTCAGCTCTTGCTAAGAGCCCCAGATGAGTAAACGCCTTTACACCTGACGACAGAAACAGAGCTAGTCTCCGAAACAGGGCCTTTGAAAAAAGGCAAGGCCGTGGCCAGTGACCAAATCATCAGTTATAAGGCAAGAATTCTTTACCTACTTCACGGTTTGTGTTAAGAGCAGAATTTGTTGCTCGCAATGGAGTGTCAAATCTGTATTTCTAATTAGGCTTTTCAACAATAAATTCAATATAATTGTAAAGATGCATATCTTATGACCACACGTACGAGGAAACAAAAAAAAACAATTTCATCTAACAAATATTTTAGGACTACTGATAGGTACAGTGCTACAGATAGTCATAGTAGTACTACTAATGGTGGCTGTAGTACACTTCAGGTGTAACATGCTGTGAGAACGAATCTAAACCGAACCCTATACAGTAAATTCCTGGAATCTAATAAGACAAGATGAAGAGAGGTAGAAACACCCATACAAGATCATGCTGTATGATGTTTTGTTGACACAGAACTGGTAAAGTGCAGCAGGCTGTTAGCTATTCAAAAATATGAATCTCTTCAGCATTAATGCAAAAGCTGTACCATCAAGATAGGCAATGTATGTGTAAGCGTAACATTGAGGCGCGTTCGCGTAACCATTGTTGCCGCGGAAAAGCAATAAATATTACATATTCTGAACGTGTGTCAGTAGTCTTAGTTGTCCAGTATGCAACGCACATGCGCCGTATTATATTATAATCTGTGGCCTGTCTGACTCTACCAAATTTTTCCAAATTATCTCATAAACGGTACGATTTTTGGAAAAACGTTATGGAAAATAAAAAGTGTTTTGAGTTTCTCTACAACTTTTGCTGGATACATTTCTCATTCTAAGAAGAATTAAGCGAGATATTATCATAAATGTACTTGGGTCTTCAAGTGAAATAGCCGTTATTCTTGTCGGATTTTAATGAAACTTGAATTTTCTCGACATGATTTCGAAAAACACTCAAGTATCGATTTTCATGAAAATCCGTCTAGTGGGAGCCGAATTTTTCGATGCGGACGGACGGACAGGCAGGCAGGCAGGCATGACAAAGCTAATAGTCGCTTCTCGCAATTTTGCAAACGCGTCTAAGCACAGTGTAACCAGCTTCGTTCCTATAAAGTGTACATTTATAGTCCTAGTGCAATTACAGTCAGTAGTCACTCCTGAGCTTGTTAGTAAGAAGAGTAGATACTTAACATGCTGAAGTATTCTCTCTTGACCTCCCAGCTCGTATGTTCCAGCTAATCAGATTTTAAAAAATATTTGCTAAAAATCTCAGGCAGGCCGCATTTTGGAACCACTGGTCCAGAGCTATAATCTTATTGACAAAATGTAAATTTGCAATAAATGACTATCTAAACCAATGAAGGTCGCAAAATCGCATTTCGAAGCAGCGTGCGCGCCATGATAAAGTACCTCTCCAATCTTTTGCGTGTTACAATAGGGGCTAGTGTTGTTAACGACGTAATGCACCTTCATGTCACACACCACTGCCGTGCAAAATTTTAGTGATGTAATTACTGCGCCGTCATGTTAATGGCTAGGGTTGGCGCGCACTGCCGTTCAGTGGGGGGAGGGGGGTGATGACGCAGTAACTGCCTATTTTAATAAATTGTACAATAATTTCGAATTTCCTGGGGGAGACGGGACATGAAATTTTTCATCCTTCCTCCACGAATCTCACTCAACACCCGTTCCCGTCAGCAAAACGGGTTTACGAGCTGAGGTTCTTCGGGGGATTTTGCCTGACCCAATCATGGACTGGTTTCTTAAATCTGGCCACGCCCTTCACCTTACACTTTCTTCCGAATTATAATCCACATTTATTCTGCCATATGTCGTCTTAATATACATACGCTCAGCTCTAATAACAAGTTGCATGGAGCAGATTTTGTATGGAAGGCTGATAGTCAGTCAGATAGTAAACATAGTCGAAATGTACTGGAAGATGGGAAAAGCCTATAATATTTTACTTGGAAATTCAAAAGAAAAAATCGTCTGGAACACCTAGGCGTACATGGGAAGATGGCATTAAAGTATATCGTAAAGAGATATCCTGTAGGTGGAGTGGATTCAGCTGGACCACAATAGGGTCCAGTGGCGGGCTCTTGTGGCTGGTGTAATGAACAGTAAAATTCAGAAAATACGAGAAATTACATGACTAGTTGAGCAACTATTAGCTTCTCAAGACGGTCTTTGCTCCATGGAATTGTTATGCATAGAATTTCATGTACTACAGTTGACGCGTCCTAGATATTGGCGTCGTAAGGCTGAGACGCAGGAAGAACCAGAATACCGGCGTCATAGTCATGCTGAATTCAAGAGACCCTTCTTACTAATACCAAAATCATATTTGACACAGGAGACTACGTGAAAGTCTTTAGTAGAATTCCGAAGAACAAACTGTTGTGATTTTGAATTCGACACCTTCAATCACGGTGTATGCGTCTGCAGAGGATACCAAACAGTCATAGTTAAATATGGTCCTCACTTTCGATAACAAGTAAGAGGTACGTAATATGAATACTGCTGTAAATAGAACAACGCTGAATTTAAAGTACAGTTAGAATGACAAGGGAATGTACATCACGTTAGCTTGTATGCATTTCTCTTCCTGTTTCGTTAAAATTAACGAGAGCCTTAATTGCCATCGATCAGTACCAGAATGCGCCCCAGTTTAATATATTCATTGCAATGTGCCGTGAAAACTCAAGTGTAAATGTAATTACCAGCTTTTTGCATACAAATTCAGAGAGGCTGAACGTCATGTTTCATGTCCGCATTGAGGCTTGTTTCTTGATTTCGATCAGCTGAAAAGAACTGAGTTTATCATTTGAAAACTATCTGTTTCTACCAGCACAGATCATGGACAGAAAAATAAGGACACAGATAAAAAAAGTTAATGAAGAAGAAAAGAAAGGAATGCGGAAGAGCAAAGACGAATGAAATATACGAGTTTACATTCCTTCGCAACTACGTCTCTAAATAAACGGCAGTTCTTGCTTTCGTGAATAAGTACACACAACCTCGGTTATGACGGATCCCAATGGGAGTCCAAAAACTATTTGTTATAACCGACGTCCGTTATATCCGAGGTTCGGTTAAATTACTTTTTAACGTGACATTTAAATTTATACCACTTAAATTACGCTTGTTTTCAGTTTTATTGCATATGGACATCAACAGCTACGTTTTGCACACACAAAAACACACATTACTACATTCATGAACCCTTGATGTAACAGATGGACGCACCACGCACCAAGATGCCTGAAAGCTCCCCTCCTTTACACACCTACTGTATTGTACAACATACTCAAAATTTTTAATTCCATCCCCCCCCCCCACGCCCCATGGCGCAACAGCCTCTCTTGGGCCAGGGCCCCCTAATTACCGTGGCTTCACGATCACACTCAGACGCACCACACACTTGTAGGACTACTCTCGACGAGTGATCGGACCGACACAAAGACCCCTACGTGACAGCACACAACGCTCACAAGAGACATCGATGCCCCCGGCGGGATTCGAACCCACAATCCCAGCAAGCGAATGGCGGCAGACCCACGCCTTACACCGCGCGGCCACTAGGATCGGCCAAAATTTTTAAATACTGTACGTATTCGCGTGGCGCAGTTGGTTGAGGCACTGCGCTACATACCGGAAGGCTTCGGGTTCGATTCCCGATGGTGTCATTGGAATTCTTCATTGACATAATCCTTTCGGCCGCACTGTGGCCCTGTGGTGTACTCAGCCTCTAACAGAAACAGTACCAGGAATATTTCCTGGGGGGTAAAGGCGGCCGGTGCGTAGGGCTGACAAGCTTGCCACCTTGATGTTGCGCTTGTCTTCAGATCTGAGAGCTTCTACCTCCTGGAACCCTCAGGGCCTGTCCATGTCTGTAATGGGATAGCTTTACCTTTTTACATATTCGCACCTGGTTGGTTGGCCCCTGCTGACTCCTATAACTTCTTTGCCGAAAAAAGAATTCTGTGTACGTACGGTAAGTAAAAGTCTTACAAAATCGCTACCTAAAATGTTACAAGTAAATGAGCCTAAGTCAAGCCGTAATTGATTTATGACAGGGCACTCTGCCCCAGGTGCCACAGAGATGTTCGCATATGACAATTACAGTACTTTCTCGCTGCTGCGTGAATACCAGAAACAAGTGGAGACTGCCCTGGCTTATCCATTATAACCGCTAATGGTTTGACCTTGTCGTTAGCAAAGCCAAACAAATTGAAAAATTTGCAAGTCTCCACGGCGTCTCCGGGTACAAAATGATATCAAATTACATTTGCAGTCTTCATGTCGCTCTGACGAGTGAACACCCTGCACTCGAACACACGGTAGCCTTTGTGAAATTGCCATTATTTTGCCAAAAACGGTATAGCCGAGGAAAATCAACTGTTGGGGAATGTCGGAGAAATCCGATGTGACCGAAGATCCGATATATAAGAGGCCGGTGTAACCGAGGTAGTTACAATCATAAAGCATAGGGAAACGGCCGGGGAATGGGAAAACGATCGGTTATAGCCGAAGTCCGTTATAACCGAGGGCGATATACCGAGACTGACTGCATATGAAAAAATAGCAAATTTATATCTGCACAGTATTTGAATTTTGAATTTCATACAGACGTATCAGCAACTTCTGTACTTCATGTTTATTTACTCTGCAGAATAACGAAATCGCGCACCCACTTCTGGACACAAAGTTCCAGCAGAGTGTCTGACACCCAATAAAACAAACACACTGACTGCCGCCTGTGTTTGGCTTACCTAACAGAGAGAAAAGTCAAGATGGACACAGCCTTTTCTACTTCAATGCCAAACATACTTTCACGCAAGACGTTTTCTTAAAGGTTGGACTCGACGGTTGTCACAGCTGCCTTAAGTGTGGACACAAGACTTTCAACAGTCCTGCAAGGGACTGTGTAAGCTTGTGTCTCCAGGTGTTTGACAAGAAAAATTTGTCGTCTTTAAATGCAGAAACCGAGAAGGTCATGTCAACGGCCCACCACGTCCAATCCACCTTGCTTACAACCACCGCCAGATGTCTTCCCCATAGAGTGCCGCAGATCCATCGTTCTGAAACCAAAACTTGTACCTCATACTTAACCTTTTAAAGCCTAGCGGTAACTTTACATACGACCAGGTTTAACATTAAAAAATTCTACGTGGTGCCCACATTGCGTTTATGTGTTTTGTACGGATCTCAGAACAAACAGCAACTTTTGCCTTATAAAACATTAAGAGATTGGTTTTTATAACCGAAGCGGAGAGTGTTTACTGCGCGGTACGCACTGAGTCCTTATATAAAACAGATACGCTTCGTCTTTAAAGGGTTAAAGGCCTATCTTCAAGAAGACCCGGCAGAGCCTTTTCCAGTGATTAGTCTGCCAGCCGGGTAGCATATAGAGGTCCACGAAATTCTCCGTATGGTTCGTGTTCGACCTGCATTAACAAGTGCTGTAGGTGTCACACTTTCTGTCTCACAAAGACGCTGCTCCAGACTTTAAGGCCTGGATAACGTCGACCCGCATAACGTAGCGCACATTCCCTTGCTACGGCGACAGCTTGAGTATTACAGGTGCCGAGGGTTAAGAGCATGTCGCCGTATTCGTCGTGTGTGTATATCATGATCATTCGATCTCAACTGAGTCCTGCTGTGTACTGTGTGCCTTCAGTGCACCTGCCAAGGAGCTTTGTGGGCATGACAAATAACGCTGCTCAGAATTGCTTTAGCCAACTGGACAGTGACATGTGTCTCGATAAATGAACGTCTCAGCACTTATGTCTCATAATATTTTCGATTTATTTTTAACAAGGGATCATACTATGAAGAACTTGTGCGCGAATTTATTGTCACCGTGCATATGTGCTTTTAAAACTTACGGGTATGTATCAAACTCAGTAACACTCTACTAGCACGGCAAAAGAAATTCAGAATGAATTCAGAAAATATATACTGTTATTCAACTCAGAATCGTTTATTCAGTCATCTGATTTGAATAAAACGATCTTAAAACAAAGGGATGTGAAGGTGTGAAGTGAATACATCTAGCTCAGAACGGGGTAGAGTTACAGAATCTTCTGGCCATGCTAATGAAATTCCGGGCTCAAAAAATAATGGAAATGTCTTCAATAGCTAAGCGACTATCGGCTTATCAATGAGGACTCTGCTCCGTGGACTCAGTTAAGACGACCTGTTGTGTTTAATGTAACGTTAAACTTTAAAATCAAACGCACTTGTGAATAATAAGATCCCCACTGAGAAGAACCAGTTGCTAAGTATTAAAAAAATGACACAATATGCCAGGGTATATCGTTTAATAAAAATTCTAAGCCACAAACACATATAAGATAAGTTTCAACAAGGTCACTTGTTAATATTCCTAACAGTATGCATCTTCACTGAACAAACTTTTCCGGGTTATTTCTTTCAGTGTAATATTTTAGTGCTGCAATAGGCGTGTACTACAACAGAACAAACTTGGCAACGATGAAATGATAATCTACTTACGGATTTACATAATCCAGAATAGGTTGAAAAATTACCTTTACCGGATATTAGGTGTAGGCCTGTATGGTATAATGAAGTTAGGAAGATTAAAATAATTCTATAAAACCATTGTTATTTGTGATTCTAGTTTCAATGAAGTCGCATTGCAAACATTTAAAACTTTTTTTTTCACTCACAATGCCCTCATAAAACCCTGATTTACTCGTTCCTAGGAAGATTCGCGTAACGGGAAAATACGTAAAACGAAGGTGCTTCCCAGCACAGACACAATATTGCAAAAAGAATTGTAAACAGAATTCAACGCTTACGTTTCTGCTGTCTAGATCTTTAGTTCTGCATATCTGTTAGTGTTATTATTTTATTTAATTTTTTGTAACTATTTTATTACTTAGGTACAAATATTATATACATTATTTTTTCGGAGATAACGTCAAACTCTCGCAACGTTTCCATGTTTTAATCGTCTGCTTGTAAAATACGTAACGCATTATGCATATTCATGTTCATGGTCTGTCTTCGTATAAACGTTAGTTTCACATTTGTAGCTCTGATGGTTCTTTAGTTAGCGCCACGAATCTCAAAACTAAAGACAAATTTGGCACGGCCATAATCTCATTACTTAAAATTCTACAAAAAGTATTACCTTAACAAAAGCTGCATGTTTTCCGAGGTCTATTACCACACAGCATCTCACGACCTGAAAGTACATAGCGCTAGAGTCTCTTCCACCTTACACTTCCGTGCGTCCGCCATGTTGTAATTAAAAATTGTAGGAAAAGTACGAATATTGGCATGTCCACCAGTAGTATAAAGTTCGTACTGCCAAGTTTTGTCAACTCTCAAATCGGCGAACCGGTCTAAATATTGAAATTAGGGACAGACATGCATGCCCGCATATACACGCAAAACCACACATACACAGCATGCTGATGTCAAAAGCCTGTTGTTTAATTTTGTTAAGGAACGTAGACTAAAAAGTGTTTAAACCAGGCCTGTGGAGTCGGCACACAAAAGCTCCGACTCCGACTCCGACTAGGACTCCTCGATTTTTAAAACTTCCGACTCCGAATCCGACTCCTCGATTTTTAAAACTCCGACTCCGACTCTTTCATAAAAGCTCAATATGTATTAATAATGGTAAACCTATTAGATATTTCATCGCCACCACGTGAATCATCAGGCTACTTTTTTGACTTATAACCAATATTTAAGTATAAGTCTAATGGTTACTGTAGCTATCAGGGCTCTGGAGTTGGAGTATCTAGTTAAGATTTTAGACTGAGGTCGGAGTCGGTACATTTTCACCGACTCCGACTCCACTTAAAAATTCCTTCCGACTCCGACTCCACCTAAAATTCCTTCTGGCTCCGACTCCGACTCCACCTAGAATTCCTTCCGACTCCGACTCCACCTAGAACTCCTTCCGACTCCGACTCCAACTATAATTCCTTCTCACTCCGGCTCCACCTAGAATTCCCTCCGACTCCACCTAGAATTCCTTCCGACTCCGACTCCACCTAGAAATCCTTCCGACTCCGACTCCACAGCCCTGGTTTAAACATATTTCTCATACAGTAACATAACTCATCTTACGAAAGGAATGCGTTGAGTCGTTGATTATGAGAAAATCAGTTCAAAGGCAACAGTTCTCCATTAATGTACAGTCAGTAGGTTACGGGTGGAAATAATGCCTTCAAGTATTTTTTAAATGTGTGTGGTAGGTTGATACGATCACCGGGCATCAGTACGGTACCTGATTGTGGGCTTGATGAAATTGAAATTTTAAAATTGAAACATTATACATCTCTTGATGGAACCCTATCGCTATTTCTGGTTATCAACCTGATGGTGGAACGGCCACTTGTCAGCCGTAGGCATAAAGAGGGGAACGGTATTGAAACTTAACTTGGATAAATATCGTTTGAAAACATAAACTGGATTGCATTTGCTGGAGGTAGGTCCAATATGACATTTTATGACGGAAATGAACCTTTGTGTTTCCTGACAAAAAGAAACGTCTTTCTCGAATAGTAATATTTCCGGATATGATGAGCCCTTTGTGGCTCGTAACAAAAAAAATCTTCCTGGAACAGTAATGTTTTCCGGATACGACTTTTGCCATTCAGTTTGATAATAATTGTCATTATGCCTTTTTTTTAAACACTGAAAACAGGACATAAAAACCATACTGGGATTTGCTTTGTGTGAAGAGCATAAAGTGCAAGCATTTGCAGACAAAATGAATAGCAAAGGTTTGAACTAAGGACGAGCGAGGCTTCAGTGAACAATTCGGGGTATGTTGGTAAACACGCGTATGACGGAGACAGTACGCTCTTTCCCAGCTTTGGTAGACATCAACAAAGCCACACGGTCCACATCCCACAAGACCTTAGCCTTCATAATCTTTGCCATGAAAACTTCAAATCTCTATATAAGATATTAACCTTTTAAAGCCTAGCGGTAACTTTACATACCACCTGGTTTAACATTAAAAAATTCTACGCCGTGCCCACATTGCCTTTATGTGTTTTGTACGGATCTCAGAACAAACAGCCGCTTTTGCCTTATAAAACATTAAGAGACTGGTTTTTATAACCGAAGTGGAGAGTGTTTACAGCGCGGTACGCACTGAGTCCTTATATAAAGCAGATACGCTTCGTCTTTGAAGGGTTAATATACACAGAAACTGGTCATGTATACTCGTGAAATCATATGTGATCTGATGGACTGGGCACGTAGCTAGGAAAGGGAGACAAAAGTGAAGGCAGAATTTTGTTGAGAAGACTCATGGCACAAGTCCACTTTGGGAATCGAGAATATGGAAGGATAATACTAAAATGGATCTTAGGTAGACTGATTAAAATGAGAATCCTTAGGGTAAATTAATGAAACACGAGGAAATAAATGTAAAACGAACCAACACCATGAAACAGAATCTTCATTTATTAACTGATCGTCATTTAGCTAATGATGAAATTTCCCGTCTTGCGTGTAACCCGGAGCTTTATTACCTTGTTCTCAAGATGTCACTAGTGGTACCTGCCCTGAGCCCGATAAATCCGTTTCACATACACAATTTACACCTCCATATCCACTCTAAAAATATCTTCGCACTTAAACCTACTCCTCCTGAACTGTTTCTCCCGTTCAGGTTTTCGGATAAAAGGTAAACATTTCCCGTCTCATGCATACATATCCGGCTGACATACTTCTTTTCTCCCTGCCTGGGATCAAACTACCAGTCCTCGGTCGTCCAGCCCATAGCCTAGTCGCTGTACCGACTAAGCTATCCAAAAAGAAAGAAATTCAAAAAATGAAAATATGAAGTACACGTAATAAAAATGTCAAGTCCTATTTCTTCACAGCATTCGGAGTATGAAAAATGGTATTCAGACAAAGAGGACAAAATCCTCGGAGCTGCAGTTTTTGGGATGGTTAGACCAACACTGGTTCCGTTCAGAGGTTAATTAACCCTTTAAAGGCGAAGCGTATCTGTTTTAGATAAGGACTCAGTGCGTACCGCGCTGTAAACACTCCACTTCGGTTATAAAAACCAATCTGTTAATGTTTTATAAGGCAAAAGTTGCTGTTTGTTCTGAGATCCGTACAAAACACATAAACGCAATGTGGGCACCACGCAGAATTTTTTAATGTTAAACCTGGTCGTATGTAAAGTTACCGCTAGGCTTTAGAAGGTTAATAACAAAGAGAAATTATACATAAAATGTCACAGACGGAATTTTGAATATCAAAATAAGTAACAGGATCATGTTGAAAGGTCGGCAGTGAATTCTGAAGTACGAGGTACAAACTACAATGGAAGAGGAATAATGGGAGAGGAACACAAATTTGCACAGTGAAAAGGAATTATTATGGGAACGGAGCAGTCATTGGGTGTTTTATTGATGCTGACGATAAACAAACCCCCAGAGCAATAAGGTAAAAAAATCACAAAATAAACATTTGGAAAATATGTTTACTCCAAACTGGTGTACAGTTTTTCTCTTTTCTGATATGTGTTGATTAGACTCTGTGTTTATGTATGAAACAAACACTTTGATAGGCACAACTTCTTGTATGTACAGAGCCGTGTCGTGATAGGAGAAACAGCAGGCAAGAAACGTAATCTCTCTCCTGAATACGTCAAGCACCTCACGCTGCAATAAAAAGGCGTACCGAATGTGCTTCCGGTTACACCGTGTCTGAAGAATCGGCTCTTACAAGTTCCAAAGCCTCTTCGCCCAACCGCAGGTGTATGAAAAAGTGTAACGTTTATTCGTTATTGACTAGCAACAAGATATTTTATATTTTATTTTCCTGAAAGAAAATTATTGTAACACAAGTTTTGTATTTTCGTAAGTTTTGCTGTTGACAGCATTCTGTAGCAGCAAGCTGTAGACTTTTATTCAGGAGTCATGTGACTCCAATACTGGCATGGGCTACTGAGTATCCTGACTGGGGGGGGGGGGTTCTTCTTTGTTTTCCTCAGTCTCCAAGAGAACGTCGCAAGGCCCAATATTTTTAATTGAGACAAAACCGCCTAATTCTAAATGCTTATATACTGATCACTAATTATCACTTTCCCATTTGACTGACGTTACTTAATGTTCTCGCGTTGAATTGAAATATTCAGTTGTGTCAAATTAATAAGTTTTGTCCAAGAAAACATCAATGTAGCTGCTATTCAACCTTATATAGCAAGATCAAGGAACCATCAGCAGACAATATGCATTATTGATCGGAAACCATTATGAAGACATCGCACAATAGCTGGAAGCATCATTATCGAAAGTACTAGACCACGAGAGAAGCTATACACATCTGCACAGAGCAAGAAGAAAAAGGTGTGGCTGCACAGTACGCGGTATCAGTTATTCGAACGGGCGAAAAACAAACTGCATAATCGCTCAGTTACAGAAAATAATCAAATATTTGACTTACTAAAGACAGCAAGTTACCTAACGGACACGAATGAGGATTTTTTTTTTGGTAACCATGGTCCCAGTTGGCCTATATCAAGTAGATAAATTAAAAATCCGTCAGATAGGCAACAATAATATGTGTCTTTATTATATGAAAGTTAAAAATTTATTTTAAAAATCTATTTTTAACTTTCATATAATAAAGATACATATTATTGTTGGCTATCTGACGGATTTTTAATTTATCTGAATGAGAAAATACTTATTGCTTTTCCACGGCAAGAACTGTTACGCGAACGCGCCTCAATATTATGTTAACACGTACACTGCCTGTCTTTGTTAACAACTGTACAAGGGAGTGATTTTTATACAAGGAAGTTCTAAGTTCATGATCTGTTAATGTACAGCAAGGATATTTCATGTATCAACATACGAAGTTTCATCTGCATTAACCCGTCCCTGCAACAGTCTCCATTTGGAGCGACAATAAATGCGTATGTTGTGTGTGTAAGCCATTAAGCGCTAAACTTACGTTAACCCTCAATACTGCATTCATTAGGCCTATAATGACTTATGCCTGCCTCTCCTTGGAATTTGCGGCGCCTACAGAACGAGCTAGTCCACATGACTGTGCAACTGACCACAACGCACACCGACACGCGATTTGCGTGCGGTTTCAAAATTCTGTGCCTGTACAGTTTCACCAGAAAAGTAGGCAGGCAGCAAGCTAACGTCATACAAAATCATAGGAACGGACATATTCGCAGAACTGGACAAGGCGAAACCCAACACAGAAAATAGGTTTAAAAAGCACCCAACCTTACGGCCGTTCAGTTGACTAAGCTGACTTCATACGAGGTATTAGCTAAAGCAAATGCGGTATAATCTCTTTTACAAAAGCCTGGAATGACGAGGGGCCTTTTAGATATTGCACACATGTACCATTTTATAGAGCATGTAGTTTGAATTTATTAAATTTATGGACTTTTTCCACCGTATGTATGAAATTTCAAACATGACGTTTCGGGTACAAGACCCGTCCCCGTGTCGAGGCTTGCTTTTTCCAAAACAAAATCTTGTTACATAGTAACTTTTGCGTTATGATTATCCATGGATTGTAGTCAAAATTAGTAAAAATATATATATATATTAAACCCATAAGATGGAAAATTCCATAAAGTGAATGAACTCAGATGTCATACACCATCGTCAGAATCTTAGACAATAACATTTATTTCCTATTCAAATAGTATTTTTTATGGCTCGACAGCCCTAGTGGGCTTAGGCCTCCTCTACGAGGTTCCTCGATCACACTACTTTTAGACACACTACATTCGGTAGGATGCCTCTGGACGAGTGATCGGCTTGTTGCAGAGATCTCTACCTGACAATAAACAATACTCACAAGACACTAATAAATCACCAACACAATGCACTATATTACGATAAAGTAATTTACTATTTATTTACATATGTAAATAAATAGTAAATTACTTTATCATAATATAGTGCATAATATAGTAATTTACTATTTATTTACATATGTAAATAAATAGTAAATTACTTTATCATAATATAGTGCATTGTGTTGGTGATTTATTAGTGTTATGTGAAAATGCACGGTGAAAACAAAGTGAAAATACTCATAAGATACAGACATCCATGCCGCCGGCGGGATTCGAACACACAATCCCAGCAAGCGAGCGGCCGTAGACCCACGCCTAAGACCGTGCGGTCACTGGGATCGGGCCTTATAATAGTGCACTCTTTCCTGTTTGAATGTGTACACTTCAGGAAGACTAAGCTAATGGACACAAGAGAGACCTATCCTGTCGTGACAGAGGGCTCTCCAAGGCAAATATGACCGTAGAGGTCACACTAACCACTTAATGAGACTGGGGCTCGGTACAAAGACGGACAGGCTGACTGTCACTTTCAGAGTAATTTAGATGTGGTCTTAAAATCTGAGGCATTTACGTCTTCTGTTTGCCGGCCTGCTGACCAGAAGACAATACCCGGAAGTTCCTGCGACCGACCGTCTCGACACACGTTTCCTTGGTTTTCCTCTGTCTTCAAGACAGTTATGAGGTGTCTCCGAAGTTCCCAGTTGCTATTACATCCTTATCATGAGCCCTAACCCTTTAAATTAATCAAAATTAACAGATTTTAAAGACCAGCCCATCATATTTACAAACTGTACACTTCAACCTTAAAAATAAACCAAAATTCCGCGGCCCTTGTCTCCAATTACCACTCCTCAGCATACCACCGTATTTGTTTTCATGCTATTCCTGTCAGAAATATGAGTGGGCAAAGCCTGGGAACTTTCTGAAAAAGTGATACCCTTTTTCTTTCCACCCGCAGAAATAGCGTCTCTTACTCCCCACATTGCTTTCCCACTAGCCTGCTCTTCTTCTATTTATGTCCTTCATTCTTTTGTTACTCTTCAAAAACTTAATAAAACTGCTTTTTATATAAATAAAATATGAATTATTTTATAGTTAGACAACTTTAAATATTTGGTCTATAAAGCAGTCCCATTACAGGCCTGGACAGGCCCAGAGGGCTCCAGGAGGTCGAGGCTCCCAGATTTCTAGACAATCGGCACATGAAGGCGGTAAGGTTGTCAGCCATATGCACCGGCCGCCTTTACGCCCCAGGAAATATTCCTGGTACTCATTTCTGTTAGAGGCTGAGTCGACCCCAGGGCCATAGCGCGACCAACGGGATTATGTCAATGAAAAATTCTAGTGACACCATCGGGAATCGAATCCGCGACCTGCCGGTTTGTAGCGCAGTGCCTCAACCAAGTGCGCCACCGCGGCCCCTTTTGTTCTATAAGTCAACTTTATCTCCCAAGCCAGCATCACATATGTAATATGAAACACTTTAGGGTCAGATGGCTACACGTATATGTCCTCTAGGGAGGTGCTGCACTAGTAGTCTCACTTAAGTGGAAATAACGTGCTAAAAATAATGAGACGCCGCTGTGTAATAATTGCCTAAAATTACAGCGTACGTAAGGGAAAAGACAAAAACAGCGTACTTTCAGTTGAAAGTTTTACGTCTGAGATTAAAAGTATGTTTAAACCAGCCATACCAACACATTAATTTCGCTGCTGCTGGAACACATATTGCGGACAATTTACCCTGGCAGCTGGCACGGTAAATCGCCAATGTATCCTGGCCGGTGACATTCGAAATCCAAGCAACGTGTAAAAACCAGCGCACACAGGAAAGGGGGCTAACGGATGATTCAGTAGAAATTTGTGGGTAAGCAAGAACATGGGTTTAGGGTTTTATAAACTACGAAATGGCTCAGACTACAGCAGGCGTTGCTTTTGATTAACGCCATCATGAAATTGATTGTGGAACGGAAAACCACGCTATTACGTGTGAACACAATAGTGGTGTAGACTTACTTGAAACCTGATAAATCACTTGTTCCCAAATTTTCATTTACAGCTGCTGAAAACCATTGGAGCTGCACACTAAATACTGGCGTACTCCATAACTAACATACTTAGCGCTGTTAATATCGGTGCAAGAGTCTCCGTGCTTCTCTAGTGGCTGGCTAATTCTGCACACCGCTGTCTGAGATTCGCACCTAAAAATTCGCTGAATATGGTTAATGGGATACATCGGACTAAATCAGTAGCCAGTATAATGAAATGTAAATAGTGCATAAATTACTTTAAAAAATCAATGTTCAACGCTGTACGTCTGTCTATGTGGATTGCGTCTGAATGTCAATAAATTGGTAACGTACCTTCTAATCCTCTGTATGTGACGCGCGATGTGTAGATGCAACTAACAGTGGTCACAAATTGCAAACATACTATGACTACATTCTCTCTGTAAATCAAAATAATACTTGTGTATTTAATTTTGTGTCGGGTCAAAGAAATACTCCATACATAGAATAGTAGCCTATACTCGTATGTTTCGTGCGTAGGCGCGTTCACGTGGTCACGAAAAGCGTCTATTACCTTTGCCATAGTCGATCCCAGTGGCCGCGCCGTCTAAGGCTTAGGTCGGCGGCCGAGCATTTGCTGGGATCGTGGGTTCGAATCCCACCGGGGGCATGAATGAAATCATAAAAACCCTCGACACCTACTGTGAAGAAGTAGGTAGAAGAGGGAAGGACTAAGAAAGAAAGATTTTGGAAGATGTCGACAAACAACAAAGCTGTTGCTTGGAATTTTATTGAAATGTGTTACGGCAGGGAGAAATATAGCACTTAAGTACTATACAGTAATTGAAAGTGGGTTAATTCGTAATGCAAAAGAACGACTGAAGACTTGGAGAGAAACAGTTTATCTTAAATCAGCAGAAATGTTATATAATTATAACAAGACAGACAGTGAACTTATAACATAACATTAAGGCGCATTCGCGTAACCACTGTTACCGTGGAAAAGCAGTAAGTATTACATATTCTGTGCGTGTGCGTGTGTATCTGTAGCCTTAGTTATCCAGCATATGCCTGCGCCATGTTATATTCTCGTCATCTGTGGCCCCTCCGACTGTACAGTATTTTTCTACATTATCTCATAAACGACACGATTTTCGAAAGAAAGTTGTTTACCATAAAATGAGTTTCACGAAAATCCGTCCAGTGGGAGAAGTGCGGACGGACGGACGGAGAGACGATCGTACAGGCAGGCAGGCAGGCAGGCGTGCGGAGAGACAAATATGGCAAAGGTCGTAGTCCTTACCTCTTTACCTACTCACTGTAGGTGTCGAGGTTATTTTCACTTGATCATACTCAGACACACACCACAGTCAGTAGGACTCCTCTTGACGAGGGTTCAGCCCGTCGCAGAGACCTCTACTTGACAACACAAGCACTCACAAGAGACAAACGTCCATGCCCCCCGGTGGGATTCGAACCCACGATCGCTCGGCCGCAGACCTACGCCTCTGACCGCGCGGCCACTGGGATCGGCCCAACATATCTAATTCCATTTTATTTGTCACAGAGGCTTGTGTGTAGCTTATGGTACACTCCACGACCTGTGGCACTCTGCGTATGAGAAGTTAGTAGCCACAGGAACAAGACGGCCCTGTGGAGTTTAATTTGTGTAGATAACATTTTCGTTGAAACTACAGAAGAAGGACCTAACAGAAACCAGCTTGCTAGCCAGCGCTACGTTTGAATAAACAGAATATTGTTTAGAACATCTGTAGTTGTTTACGTATCCGGAAGTAATGGGCGTTAGTTGTGGTTCGTCAACAATATCGTAGACAGAGAGAGAGAGAAACAGCGCGTGTTGTGTTGTGTTGTGTTTTGTTGTGTTGTGTTTTGTTGTGTTGTGTTTTGTTGTGTTGTGTTGGGTTTTGTTGTGTTGTGTTGGGTTGGATTGTGTTGTGTTGGGTTGTGTTTTGTTTTGTTGTGTTGTATTGTGTTGGGTTTTGTTTTGTTTTGTTTTGTTTTGTTGTGTTGGGTTGTGTTGTGTTATGTTGGGTTGGGTTGGGTTGTGTTGTGTTGTGTTGGGTTGTGTTGTGTTTTGTTTTATTGTGTTGTGTTGTGTTTTGTTTTGTTGTGTTGTGTTGTGTTGGGTTGTGTTTTGTTTTGTTGTGTTGTGTTGGTTTGTGTTGGGTTGTGTTGTGTTGGGTTGGGTTGGGTTGGGTTGGGTTCGGTTCGGTTCGGTTGTGTTGTGTTGTGTTGTGTTGTGTTGGGTTGTGTTGTGTTGTGTTGTGTTGGGTTGGGTTGGGTTGTGTTGTGTTGTGTTGTGTTGTGTTGGGTTGTGTTGTGTTGGGTTGGGTTGGGTTGTGTTGTGTTGTGTTGGGTTGGGTTGTGTTGTGTTGTGTTGTGTTGTGTTGGGTTGTGTTGTGTTGTGTTGTGTTGTGTTGGGTTGTGTTGTGTTGTGTTGGGTTGGGTTGGGTTGTGTTGTGTTGTGTTGTGTTGTGTTGTGTTGTGTTGGGTTGTGTTGTGTTGTGTTGTGTTGTGTTGTGTTGTGTTGTGTTGTGTTGTGTTGTGTTGGGTTGGGTTGGGTTGGGTTGTAAGGTAGTATTGCAGTGAGAATGGCCATTTCAGTACTGGCATGAGCTTCTACAGTAATAAAAAACATCCAGATTCTGACGGTCGATCCCAGTAGCCGCGCGGTTTGAGACGTTGATCTGCGGCCGCTTGCTTCCTGGGATTGCGGTTTCGAATCCCGCCGGGGGCATGGATGTCTCTCTCTTGAGACTGTTGTGTGTTGTCAGGTAGAGGTCTTTTCGTTAGGACGATCCCTCGTCCATAGGAGTCCTACCGATTGTCATGTGTCATTAAGTGTGATCAAGTGCAACAATAACCCTCTACACCTACACTCTGTAGGTAGAATAGGTCAGGCTAAGAAAGAAGAAATTCCGAGTGTGCAGATATTATTTCTTGACACCAACAAAGAATTACACATATGTCATTCGTAATTACCGATTTTTACGTTATTTAACTACGTTTTATGAACCTCAAAATATACATCAGTCACCATGCACTTTTATGTAATTATAAAACAAAGATCGAAACAACACATGATATGATGTTTTGGAGAAAATTTATAAGGAGGACTAAAGACATAAAGTTCAATAAATTATTCTCGGGCTAGCAGCCGCGACAGGTGTTTGAATGGCGAGAAAACAATCGTTTCGAGAACCATCTCTGTGCCCCTCATCAGGGAACTGACTACCTCCAAAATGCTGCTCAGATGCCGAGATCAGAAAACTTACAGTTGTGCCCCGTGACAGAATGTATAATGTCGTGTTCCTTTTTTTCGAATTACGCTCTTTAACCCTCAGAGTTCACAGGGTACTGAGTGAAACCAACAGATGATTATACGATGCGAGTGCCTACGGATTTGCAAGCAGACAATCTGAATCTAAATAAAAGTCTTTTCCCAACATCCCCCCCCTAGAGTACGAAAAAAATACACAATAATACTGATAATGATAATCGCAACCCCCCCCCTTTTTCCAAAATTTTTTTTGAACTGTGTAATTTACAAGTACAACTCTAGAACGTTACTGCTGAGTCAGCCCCATACTTTATAACTAAAGGTACAGACAGTGCCTTGTGTAATACGAGTACACCTATGACTTTAGGCGTCCGCCACGGTGTAAGTGGCATCTTCGCTCCCGATACGCTGTCCCGAAACGTCAGTAAATAACTACCAATCTACGATGCGTAACATCCCAGAACAGCGAAGATCTCAGGTGTACACGTACTTTATTTTTGAAAACCTAACCAATATTCAATATAAATTTACTAGTTATTGTTCCTTACACTTCATTATCAAGAAAGTTGTGTTTTGTCCTTTTCATGAAAGATTCTTATCCTACTGAAATCAAGACTGAGATGGCCAGGGCACGTAGTGCGAGAAATACGTAAGATACGTAGCCCCAAAACCTGAACACAAAAGACCAGTTGTGAGACTGGAGAATAAAAATTAAAAGATTCTTAATATATATGGTGTAGAATGCATGAAACTGCCTCAGAGTATGACCCAGTATCGGTCTCTTTCCGACGTGTAATAAACACTGAAGTTTAGACAAAGAAGGATAGTGTTTTGACTCGCTGAGCTGCTATCAGCTTCTCAAGAATAGCTTTACTGCTTTAAGCGTAATGTAGAAGAATTATATTGTGTTAAATATAGACTTACATTAGAGAGAAGTATATTTCAGAATCACTTAATGCCATGTATATTTTATGGAATGCACTTCCTTTTACTGATAAATTTTATAGTCTTGCATCAGTTTTATGTGCAGTAAGGTTACTGTCTACCGGAATGAATCACAATAAAGTTTCAGCTTTGAGTAGTTCTGTAGATAAAATATGCGGCGTACGAATGGATATGATTTTGAAATACGATTATTTCACGAAGAAAGCACAAAATAAAACACCAGAAAGTACATGTCTGAATGTCGTGGATGAGTGGTTATCATCCTACCGCTTATGTTACGTGCGACTGAGTGGTTATCATCCTACCGCTTATGTTACGTGTGGCTGGGTGGTTATCATCCTACCGCTTATGTTACGTGCGACTGAGTGGTTATCATCCTACCGCTGATGTTACGTGCGGCTGGGTGGTTATCGTTCTACCGCTTATGTTACGTGCGGCTGGGTGTTTATCATCCTACCTAGTTTACACGACAGATGTTCCGTACACACGACGTACGGTCCGTTGGCCGAATATCCTAATTCAGGTATTTCGTAGTTACCATTGACCCTTCCATCCAAATGAGCCTTAAGTTCCTAGCCCATGACTGCTTCCTTCCACATGCCTCTCAACTATTCACACCCTCTAATTCAACCTTTATAACTCCTGAAATCGAGAAAGCTTCGCTAAATAAAGCAATTGACGTCGCAGAGTAGAGGCGTTCTTGATAGGGTACTAGTCGCTCAGACGGCCAGGGAATTCCCCAAAGACACAAAGGTCTCTTAACCGATCCACACGTGTCCACCACTGCATCCTATCCTGATCCATGAGGACCTTGCTCACACCCTTACGTCACATTTACTTAAGGCACATTTTAATATTATCCTCCCATTAACCGCAACATCTCCCAAGTGGTCCTTTCCCTTCAGGTCTTTCGATTGAAAATCTGTATGTAATTAGTATCTCTATCATTCATGCTACGTACGTACTCGTACATGTCAATGTAATCCTTGACTAGATGGCTCTAAAAACGTTAAATAAGCTACTAAACGAATAAGACGTTTCAGAAAGCTAAGGTATTTATTTTTTTGAATGCCAGTATTTTGGGGTGAGAATTTCAAAGCCTGGATTTAGGAACAGGTCTTATCTCTAAAGGAGGAAAGAGCAGCGTATTTATAAAGTAATTAGATTCACACATAAGAAACGTAGTCCACAAAAGGTACAGAAGTGCCTATTGAGTTTCGTGTACAAAATCGAGTTTCAAATAAAAAGAAGAGACGAACAGAATCATCAGCACCTCCGGTAGAACCTAAAAGCATCTAGGCAGATGAACTGCTCTTAGGAATAATTAATTGGGTTTAAAATTAGCCACTTGTCTCCGCCGTTTCCTGAGTCATCAGTACTAACGATGTTGCATAAGTACTTTAATTCTGCAGATTTTTGTTAAAAAAATTAAACCAGTCTAGTTCACGTGAAATGCACATTTAGAACTAAAACTCTACACTTCTTAAAGAGTCGCATGAAATTAATAAAAACACCAGCGACTAAATAAAATCCGGTTGATTTATCTTTACAACCTTCTTTTTATCGTGCTTCTGTTATAAACACATAGTTACAATTGCAATTACCATTTCCCTTTTTGCATTCGTGTGGCTAATGAGAAATGGCATAGAGACGGCACGGGATATGCAACACCGCAAAACATACAAATTTGAAATAGGTAGAAACTATGAAAACAAAACTCCTACCATTAAAAAGGCAGTCACTAGTAACAGTCAATATAGTAATAAGCAACGGGAAGTGTTTAGGAAGTTAATGCTCCAAAAACTGTTATGTAACACAAATCTCACTGCACAAAGTTCAGTGAGTTTGCCGCAAACCTCAACGGATATTGTGTACAGGTATAAGCACTAAGTCCTGCTTGGGAAGCTAACACTTGCTCAGCTGATCAAAATATCCCCCACTTTTCATCATACCGGTAAGTTCACTATTCTGTTAACAACAGCCACATATTAGGCCACATCCCGAGACAGACAAACCCGGTCCATATCCTAAAATCCATTAAGTCTTAAGTTTTATTTTAATCATATTGTCTGGATCCTAACCCAGATTATTCCGTGTGAGATTTGTGGTGGTAAAAGTGACACAGGAGCAGATTTTTCTCCGAGTGGTTTGAACTTCTGCTGTCAGTATCAGTTCCCCAGTGTTCCATATTCATTCATTCATTCATTTACCATCAACGCCATATAATCTTATCAATTGGCAGCGCACTCAACTAAATTTAAAAATTTTCCACTGAAGTCTGGGTCTTCAAAGTTGTCTGCTACCTTCAGGTGTTCTAACTAAAGTTTCCTTAAAGAACTTTTACCGAGAAGAGGATTATTTTCCATCATATTTAAAACGCTTGACGAAGATAACGAGAGAAGAGATAAAATTATAAAAACACTTATCACCAACAAATGCACAAAGAGAGTTTTTTAAATCAATCGTAACACACTCCTACACGTTTCGACCCTGCTGGGTCATCTTCATTGTAACGGTAACAACCCTAGTGTAACGGTAACGAAAAGTTTCTCCCTGAAGATGACCCAGCAGGGTCGAAACATGTAGGAGTGTGTTACGATTGATGATAAAGATAATGATTGTGCATTTTTTGGTGATTAGTGTTTTTGTATGATATAGTGCACGGACATGGAACACATTAAATAAAATTATAAATTTTAAGGTATCATCATGGTAGCAAAAACATCATCTATTCATGCTGAGCATGGGGTATTATCATTCCACAAAACAGACGATTTTACCATGAAATATTCATTTGGTAAAATTAATAATGGAAGAATATCAAAATTTGTGTTAGTAAAACAGTTCCTCTTACAGGAAAATTACTGGTAATTTGCGAGACTGTGCTAGGGATGAGTAAGAAACAAATAAACCACATACGTGAATTTAAATACAGTAAAACATCGTTAAACTGGATCTCGTTAAACCAGACTTCGCTTAATCCGGACAGGGGTCCTGGAAAACAAATTTTTATTTTGGAGCCGACAATAGTAGAATAAATCACCGGCGCGAGTCTGAAGTGACAGCGGGTTTCCAGGAAAGGCTGCTGACCCGACACGCCGTGCTCGCTACTCCCCGTAAGCCTATGTCTCCACCACCACCATCCTGTTCTATGAAGATCGCAGACGATTTGTAGTTTGTGACATACAGTATTTTATTAACAATTTCTGTACGTTACAACAATGTAAATATATACCTCTTTTATTGTTTAATAATGATTATGATATAAAACATTGTTTTGAGTAATGTATGTTTTTTATTCGTTCAATTACATTTGTTTTTTACTATTCGTGTTAATCCGAACTTTTACTAATCCGGATTGCTGTTACCCCAAAATAGTCCGGATTAACGAGGTTATACTGTATTTAAGAAATTCAGTAAAGTCAGACGCGGACAGTTTCGGAAAATAAGAGGCAAATACTTACAAAAACAAATAACACAATTAGCAGCCGGTTTGTCATAATGTATACGAGCACGCCCGAAAGGCACACAAAATACTCGTTGATTAAGGCACCGGTAAAATATGTAGGGGCAAATATACAGGGACTAACAAGACAAATTATGTACACATACATGCAAGTGTTCACGTATGCATGAACAAATAAACGGAATGAACGAGAATTTCCAGATACTTAGTTGGAAATACGTAGTTATATGAGACAGGAAACACTTGAAATCGCGAGAAAACTGAGATCGATAACGCAGGTAAAGAGCATAATGTGTAGGCTATAAGAAAGGGTGGAAGGAGCATAGAATGGGGTAAGGGCCTCAAACGGAATTGAAGTACAAACTCATTGACCGATAGATAAGAGGAAGGTAAGGAATGCTTAACCCCTGAAGATGGGACCGAGAGGTTGTCCCGAAACGTCGGTGTCTAACAACCAATCTACGTTGCGTAAAAATCACAGAATAGCGAATATCTCATTTCAAGGCGCTACAAACCTTACTCTTGGGCCGGCAGAAACATTAAATCGTCTAATCGGTGAACACAAACATAAGATTGGGCGGTAGGTTATTTAACGACAATACATTAAGTGTTAGACGCGTCTGCATAGCCGCCAAAGCTCCTCCTACTAACTTCATCATATCCTTCTGTCTGTCCGTCTGTCCACACGTATCAGTGCGGCTCCCACTGGACAGATTTCCGTGAAATTTGATACTGGGGACTTCTTTGAAAAATCTGTAGATAAAATCCAAATTTGGTTAAAATCGGGCAGTTTACATGAAGACCTAAAAACGTTTACACTATTGCCGGCGACATACATGCGCCACAAAGCATGGTTGTGCAACGTTGAATATTTCTATATTGTTCACAGTTACATGCAGCTGAACAATTCACAGAGAACTCACTGTTGCATTTTCATTGCAAGAATCGTTATGCGAACGTGCCACAATGTTATGTTAGACGCCCATTGGCTGTCCTGCTGAGAACAGGCAGCAACGAGCCACGCATTATACGTATAACCTAACACTGAGGCGCGATAGAGTAACCATGGTTTCCGTGGAAAAGCAATAAGTATTACATATTCTGTGTGCGTGTGTCTGTAGCCTTAGTTATCCAGCATGCAATACGCATATGCCGTATCATATTGTCATCTGTGATGTGTCTAGCTGTACCATTTTTTTCCATATTATCTCACAAAAGGCACGACTTTCGGAAAAAAAATTTTTGAACATAAAATGTGTTTTGATTTTCTACACGCCTTAGACCACACGGCCATCGTCATCGGGTCCTCCTTGATTTTGCTTTACTAATAACATGTGAGGATTAACGGACGCGCTCTTTTGTAGTTTCACATCATTAATGAGTAATAATAATAATAATAATAATAATAATAATAATAATTGTAAGAAATTTCCTAAATTACACATAAGACCACCGAGCCTAATCCTGTTGATGATACATCCCAGGATAGGTGAATATTTCCCAGCTAAAGCTGAGACGTGAGAAATTCGGATGATGATGATGATGATGATGATAATAATAATAGTAATAATAATAATAATAATAAGTGAAGAGCTGTAAAAATTACAGATCGCTAGTCAGTCGTCTCCCAGTCCTGTTTTTTCGTCCCTCCTAGCTACAGACATTCTCCTGTATGCACATGCGCACTCACATTAGTTTACATGTTCGAGTTTTGTAAGTAAAGTTACCTCACAGCGTAAAAACATAATCTTCACTTACGGTTACCATCTCAATTTCTGTCGTCATACAACGGTATCACGACGTTAATGTATCGCTAAATTTTAGGACATCTACCTTCTCTTAGGTTATCGGTCTCACCTTTCTCGTCAAATTGAGTAAAACTGAATGGGTCCATCTGCCGAGCTTTGACATTAACTGTGAACTCTTCTCGTGTAGAGGTTTATCCTTCCTGCTCGTTATAACTTACAGGCCATCAATCTTCAAATTACATTACAAGAAACTAAAATTAAATACGAGAACGCTGATAAATCCTACCATTACATTGTGAGTCAGGACAATCTCTCTATAAATATTAATTCAGTTTTGGATAATCTTTGCCACCATTTGTACTGTCGCACACTAAAATCACCATCCATCACCATGTTCTTTGTTATGCTGATGAGAAACACGATGCTCCGAGTTGCAGCTAACGTGTTTCACTCTATATGTATACGTACAACGACGACTCTTGCATGCAGGCACGCAAGAAATTTCCATACATAAATTAGTTTGAACAGATACATAATATGAGAAAGAAGTAACTCACAAAAAGCAGCCAAAATAGACCGCTATTAAATAATCGCTTCGCGAGGCTAAAGAAAATATCTCTGGCTGCGTTTCACCGTGCTGACACAGAGGCCTGTTAACATTGCGTGCCTAATTACTAACTGCTTTTGAATAATACTCTATTGCAAACAGAGAAGCAAAATTAACAATCATAACAATCAGAATTATAGCTAAATCTTATAGAAAATCATCACCTTATATATGGCGGTGAGAATATACGTACATCGCAGAATTATAAAGGAGTGTATGTTGAGGAGTTCAAACCTGAAATTATTCTGGAAATCTAAAGAATAAACATTGATTAAGGATGCAAAGGACCAGGAATAGAGAATAATGTTTGACCTCAGGAGAGACTAAGTAACAGGAGAACGGAGAAATGTATACAGAGAGCAGCATCATGGCCCGTAATTTGCGTCTAATATTGTTTAAGTAAACAGACTTAATGAAAGGTCATGCAATACGAATACATAATGTGCAACAAGAACAAACACTAAATATTCGCCCTAGAACGGGTCATGAAGGTGCAGAGGGGGAATAGAGGTATAGCTACACTCCTTCTTTAAACTCGGCGCTAGAGGGGGGTAGATAGTCAACGCCACGCCCCGGCCGCTTTTACCCTCGCAAAAGAGACCCGATAGCCATTGTACAGGAGGCTGAGTGGACCCCAGGGCCGGTCTCAGACGGGTGCGGAAAATATCGCCCCCACCGGGATTCGATCCCCGGATCGCCCAGCCCGTAGCGTAGTTGCTATACCGACTGCGCTATCCTCCCCCCGCCCCCCCCCCCACACACACACAATACGAGAGAGAGGTTTTCGAAGCGTCCCGTAAGGTGGGGACCGTCGTCAGTCGGTATGCAGTGTTTGACGTCATCCATTCCAAGGCGCGTAGCCCGCGTTAACGCAGGACCGAGTATTGCAGAGTGGGCGGTGTCATGGGTTGCTGGGAACCACGCAGCTACGCATGAACGTGTCTGTATATTCTATGAACGGCTTCGGCGGTCAGGTGGACACTCTGTACAATAAAATTTGAATTCAACTCCATGCAGCAGAATCTTTAAGCGCATAATATCCGTCCAGCTTGTCAATGAATTCCGAATTGCTTCTTCCACATTATTATTACTTATCATTCATAATTCGTCCTCCCATTCAACGAACTGTAACTTATTCAACTGGGAAAGACTTGTTAAATAAACTAATTAATGCCACAGAGCAGATCCTCTTAAGAAGTTTCTCGACTCTTTAATAAATTCTGCCTTTTATGGACCACAAATGTTAGAACAGCCCGCCACAGGGACTCGTCCTGAGCCAGTTCAGCCTTCACACCCACTGTCCACGTTTTCTTGACGATATTCAATACGTTATATTCATATAAATCTGGGTTGGACGTTTCGAATTCTTGAAGGTATAGCATATGTCAGTGCTTTTCAAACGGTGGTACGCGTACCACTGCTGGTACGCGAACAGTCACCTGGTGCTACGTGAAGAAATTTAGGATTTCTTTCAATAACTAAAATGTAGAAACTTTAATTGCACTATTGAACTGTTTTCAATGTGTTGAAATGTAGAGAAAAACATTTATAAAGTGTATACCAAGGTACCATGTTATTGTTCGAGTAAATACAGTCCTTCCTCTGACGTCTAATCGCGTTACATTAGAAAAGTAGCCACTGCGAAATTTGAGGTTTCCACCTGCCAACCAGCGAAACATCTCAGATGAGCAGTATGTTGAAAGTAGGCATTAACATTTGCAGTATCTAGTGGTATGTGCACGTGTTTTGTATTGCGATAGCGGTATACAAGAAAAAAGTCTGCAAAGCACTGGCCTACATCATGCAGGCATACACGACGTTTCAGGAGTTGGCTGTACTTCTGTCTTCAAATGACTGTCATAACAGAATTTATCATTCTTGTATTTCGGTTTCTATCCCAGGTTTCAGAATGTGCTGGGTTGGGTGGATTTCGTTGTAAATGAACAGTTGTAGAAGAATGCAGAGTTCCCGACATTTTATGTACAGTAAACTAGAGACAACCTTACAAATATCGTTGCATTACATATAGTATCCCTTACTCTTGCCCGTAGAATTGGGGACTTTTATAGTTTCCATGACAATCAAGAAGTGGTTCGAGAAATACAGAACTTGTATATCAGATTCTTGATGCTTATACATAACTAATCATAATTTTCCGTTGTTTTATTCACGAAAAACGAGAAAACTGAGATAGTAGATTGAAAATAAGAAGATGAAAATACATCAAGAGAGGCAGAAATATTTGGCGCGTATAAAGTTCTTCCAACCTGACTGTTGGTTCCATTCAAGCTATTTTTCCCAGAAAATTTTCTGCACACAGTAGGAGGCTTACAGTGTTTGTCTGCAGGAATATGAAGATATTTTATGTGAAGAATTCTTCATGCTACGTCTCATGCCAGACGAAGTGACAGACACAGACACTGATATCGTAGGATATTTTACCCATTCGCGCAGAACAGTGGTTGATACATCTCAGGTTCCTGAAATTCTAACAGTGCAACTAAATACGCAGTTACCCAGCCAAGGAACGGTATTGAAAAGACATTCACTAAAAGTATGGAGATAAATAAATAATAAACCAAGAACTAATTAATTACTGAAGTTTCCCAATAACAAACGAAAACTACGTAAATAATCATCTGACAAATCAATTGTCTAAGTATATAATTCAGTTAATGCGTAACTTCTCGGCTGGCTAATCAAGTAATCATATTATTATTAACTAGTTAACTAACAAGCTGAAAAAATAAATTCGCCATGTGAAGATAATTAATAACCTGATAAAACAGTTACATTTATTTGGTAACTCAGCGACTACTACCGACTCAACAAAGACTCTCTTCGTAAGTGCACGTATCACTACGAATTCCGTCTGACACAACACTTATTTATTATTATCTTCTGAAACACTACATGTTTACATCAAGCTGATCATTATCAACACCTGATGATTATAGGCTTGATCGGAACATGTAGTGTTTGAGGAAATAATAACACGTAAGTTTTGTGTCAGACGGAGTACGTAGCTTTAATATTTAACATCTCCGTTGGCGCATGTTTCAATCTTACAATGAGAATCAGTAACAAGCAACTTTATTTATCTCTTTATTTAGAGATTTCGAGCAACCGGTTTCGGCCTAGCAGACAATCATCAGGCCTGATGATGGTCTACAAGGCCGGAACCGGTTGCTAACAATCATCAGGCCTGATGATTGTCTACTAGGCCGAAACCAGTTGCTAACAATCATCAGGCCTGATGATGGTCTACAAGGCCGAAACCAGTTGCTAACAATCATCAGGCCTGATGATTGTCTACTAGGCCGAAACCAGTTGCTAACCATCATCAGGCCTGATGATGGTCTACAAGGCCGAAACCAGTTGCTAACAATCATCAGGCCTGATGACTGTCTACTAGGCCGAAACCGGTTGCTCGAAATCTGTAAATAAAGAGATAAATAAAATTGGTTGTGACCACAGACCATCTAATAAGTTGTGACTGATCCTTCTTGTGAGATTAGAATACGTGATGTTATTTATGCAATTGTCTGTACACAACGGGACGGACAGCATCAGACTCAGGGAGTTAGCTGTTCCTTCGTGTTGGAAGGACACGACGCTGTATCAAGCAGAGCTTTGGGTGCTGAGCGTACTCACATTGATCCTGTCTTGCGGTGTATTATTCATGCGCTATTTAACGACGCTGTCAGTTGCAAAGAATATATATAGTACCATGCTAGATGAATAAATGTGCACGGAGCATCGGTGGAATGAACACAGAAAAAAAATTCTCACAGTGCCACTTTGCCCACCACAAACCCCACATGGACTGGCCTGGGATAAACTGGCGTCTAACCATTTGAGTCATGGCATGGCACTTTTCTGGTGTTGGTACCGTGTTGAAATTGACCGTAATACCGACGTTTTAGAGGAATATTTGCCTCTATCTTCAGGGTCGAATTTAAGGAGGCAGCATATTACTGCAAAGAGCCGCCAAAACAGTCCGCTTCCACGCGGCACCAGTACGCCTAAACGGGATAAACATAACGATGGAATCACAACGAAAACTAAAAAAATCAGTAGTTAACGTTGTTTAGAGGATGGACAGCCTACATGAAATTTAAAAAGAAATACTTGTATTGGTTTCTGAGATGGAGTATACAGACGGATGGACAGACAGGAAGACACACAAGTCGTTTCATAATGCGGCCATTTTATGTACTTTGTACAAATAAAGCATCAGCCTGCATACAGCAAGTCAATGTTTCCCTGAATTTCCAAGCACAAGTGATAATATGGTAAGCTAAATAAACCAGGGGATAGCAAGCTGTCCACATGTGACAAAGAAGCTGAATGTAGGTGGGCTAACTATTGTTATGTACACACATGTATTTGAGAGATACAGACTGAGAGATAGAACGTGAACATGTATGTATGTGTGTATGTGCGTGTAAACTTTTTCTGTTTCAGAGAGCGCTGCAAATTATAAAAAAAAGCTTATCATGTTCCACATATTACTGGAATCAGATGGTATATTCACACAGAACTAAAAAACAACAGTACATCACTGTTTACATCTTGTTTTAACGCTAAATCCAAAATACATAATCTACAAAAGAAAAACCTAAAAGCTCCTCTCGTATTCTGTGTGATTAACTGGCTTTTCTGTAATAACATGCTCTCTTTTTTTTTTTTTTTTGCTTTTTAATTAAATGACTTTAGATATATGCAGAATACAAGAAGTGTTATAATTGTAAGGCAGCTAGACACAGCTAGACAAGAAAACACATTGAGATAAATAGAAGAAGTTCTATTATGCGAATGTAAATAAGGATCTAAGCATAGACATAAATTTCTAGCCTACTGCTTTCTAAGTAAAATTATCTTTATCCTAGCGTCAGAACTGCGCTCCTATGTAATAAAGGTAAACGTCTTCCCGTAACATGCCATGCACCCACAGAGTAGGAACAGAGGTACAGCTCTACTCGTTCTTAACCTCGGCGGCGCTAAATTGGGTGGGTAGTCAACACCACGCCCCACTTGCCTTACCCCCACAAAACAGCATCAGTACTCATTGTAGATGAGGCTGGGTTGGTCCCAGGCCCGGTTTGGACAGCCGTAGAAAAGAAAAAAAAAAATCTTCCTCCCACCGGGATTCGAACCCCTAACCCCCCAGCCCGTAGCAAGTCGTTGTTTATTTACACGGCGTCGATTGTATCACATTACAAATTTCCTTAAAACTTAGTACGCATGTCGTGCGGTTGGCGGCTGCAACACCGCCATCTATATTGACTCTCCCTTCTTTAACTGGTGGTTCATTAACCTTTTAAAGCCTAGCGGTAACTTTACATACTACCAGGTTTAACATTAAAAAATTCTACGTGGTGCCCACATTGCGTTTGTGTGTTTTGTACGGATCTCAGAACAAACAGCAACTTTTGCCTTATACAACATTAACAGATTGATTTTTATAACCGAAGTGGAGAGTGTTTACAGCGCGGTACGCACTGAGTCCTTACACAAAACAGATACGTTTCGTCTTTAAAGGGTTAACAAAATATCCTGTGAGAGGCTAGTGTCAATGATACGGTTAGACACGGTGTTCCTGTTGTATTACACAGGCACTAAATAAAGAATATAACACATGGCACATTGGGGAAAATGTGGAATGAAGCGCTCGCGGCCTGTTAAAGGTACTGTACCCGAATTTTCTGAAAAGACTGTTAAAAAACCGCAAAAACAAATAGTCGGGATATGAGATTCGGTCCGAGAATTAAACCTGGACCTCCAAATTACGACGGGCACGCGGCGGCGCAGTTGGTTGAGGCACTGCGCTACGAGCCGAAAGTTTGCGGGTTCGATTCCCGATGGAGTCATTGGCCTTGGGGTCGACACAGCCCCTAATAGAAATGAGTGCCAGAAATTTCTCCTGCGGGTTAAAGGCGGCCGGTGTGTAGGGCTGAAAACTTGAATACCTTCATGTGCCGATGGCCTAGAAATTCTAGGATCCTTAAACTTCTGGAGCCCTAGGGGCCCATCCAGGCCTGTGATGGGATAGCTTTACCTCCGAAACACGACACGGGAGTGCGAACCGCAGGACAGCCATATTCCGTCCTCAAGGTTTGTCGGTGACACATCATGTAGCAGTATTTTACTGTTACGATGAGATGGGATACCAGGTAACATAACTCACTACGGGGTGACAACCGCAGTTTGATTCGCGGCGAAGCGAGAAAGGTATATTTCACTACCGCTTACAGACTGGCCCTGGAGCCAGCCCAGCTTCGTACCACCTAAATACAGACAGCCTGAGCATGAAGCCGATCACAGGTTTTTGTCTAGACCTGCGGTGAAAAATGCGTGGAGCTATGCCTCCAGTCCCCGTACTTTCCAAAGAGTCATGTTTAACACAGTACAGCGAAAATTTTTATTTTATTGCCAAATAATAACTTAACGCTTGAAGAAACAAAATTAAATGGCATTTACTTAGCCTAATTTTTCATTATACTTATATATATATAGAAATTTATCTAATTTTAAACGTGGGTCGGGATAGCGTAGTCGGTATAGCGACTCGCTACGGGCTGGACGGTGCGGGGATCGAATCCCGGTGGGGGCGAGATTTTCCGCAGCCGTCCAGACCGACCCTGAGTCCCACCCAGCCTCCTGTACCATGGGTACAGGGTCTCTTTCCCGGCGGTAAAGCGGCCGGGGCGTGGGGCTAGCCACCCCATCCCCTCCTCATCCCGAGGCTCACGAACGGGTAGAGCTATACCTCTACTCCCCCTCTTGGGCCCTCAGGGCCTGACATAGGGTGAACCTTTACCTTTACCTAATTTTAAACAAATTTTATGTCTGGAGCGGTAAGGATAATGTTTGGAGGATTCCCTCTGTGGAAGTAGGTAACAGTCCCTGCACCGAGGTACGTATTCTAAATATTTCATGAATTTGGCAGTGTTGTTATGGATGTCTGTAATATCAAGCGGGGGCAGTGACAAAGGACCACATGCACATTCCAGTCGAACGCCACTTTATAAAACACAAGCCAGCTGTACAAGGAAAACATTTTGCTTTCTACTTCAATTATCCTGCGTTGAATAATGCATCAAAATAAAATTTGTTTTCCCGGTGGAAGTGACAACGCGAACAGTTCATTATTTTGCACGAGGGCGACTATATCGTGTGTGCTGGTTCGCCCGGATGAACTAATTTTAAAATTGTGCGGGACCAAACACCCTAGCGAGAACTGAATTCATCTCTGCCTAAGGACGACTAGTCACACAATTATTACCAACAACGTGCCGTCAGTCACACCGTGACACTTCTTTCATTGTACTATTTAACGACGCTGTCAGCTGCTAACATTGTATAGCGTTGATGATGGATGCACAAATGAGTAAAGAACACTGGTGGAATGATACCCACATTAGAAACCCGACGTACAAGAGAAAAACCTGTGACTAAGGCCTGTTATATAGCACGGCCCAAACGTAACTATTTATCAGCACTTGGTAAGTAGTTACCAGTCTACACTTCATTTCATGCCAGAACACTTAAAATCTCCATCTTGATAAGCTTACAGTCGCTTAGGCAGTAAAATTCTCGGCTTTTATGAACCCTGGGATATCAGTACCCAGTTCACAAGAGCTCTGCGTTTGTCCCTATCCCAAAGCAGCTAAACCTAGGACACACCCTCCCACAATACTTCTGTAAGATCCATTTTAATATTATCCTCCACGCTTCATCCAATTCTTGGAAATGACTTATTTATTTCAGATTTTCCTGTTAAAAGACAACATGCATTTCTCATCCCTTTCATGAATGCTATGTGTCCTATCCATCTCGTCTTTTTTATTTGATTCCCCGAATAATATGTTACGCAGAGTACAAATTACTAATCTCCTCATTATAAAATTTTCTCCAGTCTGCTGTTACTTCCTGCGTTCTGATTTCTTTTCATGGCTGTTAATTGGACAGGGCACCCGGCATATTTTGTCAAAAGACTGATAGCAGAGCGTGGAAACGGCGAGCAATAATTGTCAGCTATATTTAAATACTCGTATGGCACAAATACATTGGGGTTGTTTTTAATTTAATAGAGGGACTAGGTTATGACTCTTGCGTATTCAGAGCCAATTTTTGTTTGACGTTTAATTATATCAGTATATCATAGTTTGGAGCCTCCAACGGCAGAGGAAACTCCACTCCAATGAATTACGTTCTCACGTGGAGAGAAGATTACACCCCGATAATACTGCCGAGTTCCCGTTTGGCTACATTCCGTGTGCCTCTCTCTTCCTGTAAGACGATTGGATGTAACCCAGCCGAGCCGGCTGTCTGTTAATAAAACATTTATGAATCTTCATTTTAAGCTGCTGAAATAACAGGAGAGTCTAGAGAGAAAGAGATATGGTGCGGCTTCCGGCCGTGTTTTGTTTAATTAGTTCAGTTTCAGCAAACCCGATGACGTCAATGTAACGCCCAGCAGGGAAGCAGAACGGTGTGACTCGCTACGTGTACAGGTTCACATAAGCGTGGGCGAGTAGTCGAGGCCGACAGGCGTAAATTCCGATTTAAAACGAGCTAACATTTGTCCAAAGTAGCCGCGATATTCCCAACCTCCTTTATTACAACTGGCCATCGAACGCGGATATAATTACGGTAGATCTTTTGAAATTTTGTATCTTCAAGTGGAACGTGGGCAAGTGATGCAATGTTTCTGAGGAACTGCGGCCACTAAACGGGCCCATATTCCATCCTTCAGATGACTAGTGAAAGGATATGAAATAATCTGTTTGTTACCTACAGTTCAAACGTCGTCGCTTGCCGGATTGCGTGCCAGCCCGCGGGCCGTGGTGTTGGGTTTCCAGTTACAGAACACTGATAATGTACAGAAGACCTAACTGCGCGGACAAGAGCCTGTTCTAATAATGCTTCGTCAGGACAAACATGCACTAACCTTGAACGGAACACCGGTCATAGCAGTGGGAATATGGCGACTAGACATCTGAGCTATGCTACGGCCATACCCACTGTTACTAAATTCCTGGCTACCTAACTCTTCTGTGTAAGAAACCGTGACGTCATGTGGCGTGCGCTCTTCGGTAACTTTCCCGTGTGGATGCCAACATGGTCTCGTCGTTTTGTCGTTATTCGTCTGGTATGTGTCTATGTTCTCTTCATAGTCATCTGTCATCTTCAGCTGACGACAAAACAAATTCACTAGCTTGCTGATTAATTAAACTATTACTAAATCACTAACTAATCTAATAACTTATTAACTCAATTGTCAAACAAGACAAGCAATAATCGTATAACGTAACAATGAGACACGTTCGCGTAACCACCGTTGCCGTTGAAAAGCAATAAATATTATGAGTGTACGTCTGTATTCTTATCTTAGTTATCCAGCATGCAAATCGCATCTTTTCTGCTTTATATTACATTGTCTTCTGTGTCCTGTCTGGCCCTGCCAAGTCGTTGCACATTATCTCCTAAACGGCACGATTTTCGGAAAAAATGTTATCGAACATAAAGTATGTGCTTGATTTTCTCTACATTTTTCTGAAATATTTCTCATTCTAAGAAGAATTCAGCAAGATATTATCATATATGTACAACATACTACATGAAAGGTACACATTATTTTTGTCAGATTTTAACCAAACTTGTGTTTTTTCGACAGATTTTCGAAAAATACTCAAATACTAAATTTCACGAAAATCCGTCCATTGGTAGCCGAGCTGTTCCACGTGGATGGACGACGGAAGGACAGTCATGATGAAGCTAATAGTCGCTTTTCACGATTTTGCGAACGCGCCTAAAATACTAACTCCATGGACCATAGTCCTTCTCGACAACCTATGAGTCGCTCAGCTGTTCAGGAAATTCTCCACCTTGAACGGAACGCGAAGGTTCATAACTCTGTTCATAGGAGGCAACCACTGGGCACTGTCCGACACACAACAGCAGAAAACAGGTTTTCAGACCATATTTCCTTCACATAAATTTTAGTACTATTATCTCTGGTTATGTCATCCCCGGCGTGTTTTACCTTCAGCTTATATAATGACACTTGGTTTATGCCATAAAATATAGAGATCATTAAAATCTATAATGTTCATTTAAATCATTCCCAATGTGATGAATATTTACAAAGAAAAGGACAAAATATTTTTTTGGATGCACGTCTGTTGTATGTACGTAGTGTGATCAGCATTGCAACAAAACTCAAGACTTATTATGTATGCAAAACTGAGCGACTGACAAAAAAATCTTCAGCTTCTAAAAATTTTTCTGCTTTCACAGAATCTGAAGATTCTTTACCGTTTTTAAGCTCGTTTGGCAAGCGGTTGCGAACAGCGGCTAATAACCTTGCCATGTTTGTCCTTCTGTTCGTCCGTTTGTCTTTTGGTCTATCTGCTTCGCATGGCAAAACGCGACGCCCACCAGACGGACTAGCGTATAATTTCTTATTCGGGACTTTCAGTAAAATATTAATTTTAGTTAAAATACACAAAAATAACGGAAATTTATATGAAAACCTACGTACATATATTTCATTGGCCTTCATAATGGAAACAGACGGAGTTCTCTGTGAGGTATGCTGAGGCCAGAGAAACAAGGGTAATCGAAATATCTCGCGTTGTACAAAGCCAGTGCGGGAAATGAGATATCTCGCCCTTTACGAGATGAGTACACGAAACACGATATCCCGCTATTTGCTGCAGAATACATGAAATGCTATACCAGGACGTTATGCGATAACTGCAGGAAATGTTGCAGAGCCTGAAAGGTGGTCGGATAAACAGTTCACGACTTACACGTCACCCCACGCCGAAAGAAAATACTGTAGTGATTGCTTTCGGACAGAACTGACAGCGTTCACTAACAATCCGGATAACAGCGCGAACGCCCCAGAAGTCCAGCGCCCTGCGGACATTTCTAATTTGTCATAAATACGCGCTACTCGACACCACCCTGAGTCACCTCCATTCGACTGTAACATTTTCTTTCAGTAGGCAGTAACACTGTGCAGGCGATCCTGGCAGTACAAACGTTTATAGTACCTAAAAACTCTTCTTCTTAGAAGTGGGAAAGGGAGGGGGGGGGGTGCTGTATTGCCAGACGCCAATATTTGGAGAAGGAGTGCTGTGTTATTGTTTTGTTGTACCGCGATAACTCGGTGGAAGCTTATAAGTTTGCATACAAGTTACACGTGTGTAATATGGTTTTATATGTTGAAAATTAAACATAACGTCGGCGAAAAGCTTTGATGTTCCAGCTCGACAATCCCAGATATTGCAAATCTATACTACTGGCAATTTAGCACAAAGTTGTATGAATGATTTGTAAAATTGTTAATTTTAAGTTTTACCGACTTCTGCGTGCGCGTGGAAATAGACGAAGCTGAGCGCCTAGCAAATGTTCTTGTTCAGAAGTCAAGCGAAACAAGAATATTTAGATTTTTTTTTCATGGCTGGACAGCCGTCGTGGGCCTAGGCCTCCTCATTGTTGAGGTTCGAGAACACACTCCCTCTCGCTCTCTCTCCCTCTCTCTCTCACACACACACACTGAGTCGGTAGGACTCCTCTGGACGATCCACCTGACAAAACACAACACTCGCAACAGACAAACATCCATGACCCCTGTGGGATTCGAACCCGCAATCCCAGCAAACGAGCGGCCGCAGACCCACGCCTTACACCGCGCGGCCACCGGGATCGGCAATTTAAGAAACTACCAACAGAAATTTAACTGCTTCATTTAAACATGAAATATGGTTTTCCTGCCAAGAATTAGCCGTGCATGAACAGATACGTAGGCTGCATACAAACATGCATACATAATGTCTCCTTCACACCCATAGATCTATGTGCGTATCTGAGACTGGGGACATCAGCCGCATTTGTAATGCGCTAATACCGAGCTCACATTTTGAGACGACCGTGAAACATTTCCCTATGGGTGGAAAAATAAGTACAGACCGTGGTCTTGTTTTATTCTGCTTCTAGAATTCAAATGTAAACCAGGTTAATATAGCGACGGCTTACCCTTTAATGACCCTTATTCTTACTCTCTTGAATATTCATTTCACAACGCTCTCCCAGCTGCAGAGTTTATTAGAACTGAATAAATACTTGTACTCATGTGCGGAAAAAGAAAGCAAGCATTAGTGGGCTATTTTAGGACACCTTCGCTGTATTTGCTTGAAACTGCTGCTGAAAATTGTGTGAAATTCCCATCTCGAAGTCTTCAACTGTAGGCCTGTTTCTCAGATGAGTTACCGTTTGGCTTTCTCCGGCTTTCATAATTACTCATTTTAATGGATGAACGGGACAGGGATAGAGAAATGGTCCTATCGCTCCACTTCGATTCCGGTGGCCGCGCGGTCTGAGGCGTACGTCTCCGGCCGCTCGCTTGCTGGAGTTGCGGGTTCGAATCCCTTCGGAGACATGGATGCCTGTCTCTTGTGAGAGTTTTGTGTCAGGTACAGGTCTCTGCGACGGGCCGATCACTCGTCTAGAGGAGTCATACCGTGTGTGGCGTGGTTGCTGTGTATATATATATATACACACACACACACACTATACATGGTGTCACACCCCAAACGACAGCATTCTTCAAGGTCACCGTCGTGATAACTTCAAAGCCTAACTTGATCTTAGATCGATTAATATAAATAACTACTGCAAATTTGCATAGAAGGATGTCCCAAGCGATCAGAAAGACGTATTTTCAAGTCTCCCGTAGACAAACACAAACACACACACAAACACAAACACACACAAACACACACACAAACACAAACACACACACACAAAACACACACACAAACACAAACACAAACACACACACACACAAAACACACAAACACACACACACAAACACACAAACACAAACACACACACACAAAACACACACAAACACACACACACACAAAACACACACACACAAACACACATACAAAACACACACAGAACACAAACACAAAACACACACAGTGCTTCAGAGTTTCTTCACTGCCTATTTTTACATAAAGGAATCTTATTCCTTAGCAGGCCTACATTACAGAGTTAAACCACATCAGAATACACTTATTCTTTAACTTGTACTGTCAATCCAGTAGTTACTGCTTTACAGAACATTGGATGTAGTAGCAAGTCTTTAGCATTCGGTGTGTCCCGCCCCCCCCTCCCCCCACTTATGCCACTTGCTGTGGTAATGAGATACGCAGGAGCGATATCGCATTGATTGCCTACAACGAGAAAAACAATGACACATGTGTGTGGGACCGTGCTCTGCTAGAAAGTTCCGAATTTATAAAAGTGATTCAGTACGTGTATCAGCCGAAACGTCCTCAGAAGTTAAAAACAGAAGTCACAATAATTAGTTCCTTAGTTAACCTTTTAAAGCCTAGCGGTAACTTTACGTACCACCAGGTTTAACATTAAAAAATTCTACGTGGTGCCCACATTGCGTTTATGTGTTTTGTACGGATCTCAGAACAAACAGCAACTTTTGCCTTATAAAACATTAAGAGACTGGTTTTTATAACCGAAGTGGAGAGCGTTTACTGCGCGGTACGCACTGAGTCCTTATATAAAATTGACGTGCTTCGTCTTTAAAGAGCTTATTACAGAAGCCATGGTACGTTTGTCGGTGGACTCTACCGTACAAGAGCCGTTTCGCGCCATGGAAAGCACTTACGGCATCAAGAGATCACGTTTCGACAGCATGATGGTATATAATAGAAATGAAGTGTCATGTTCCGTACACAAATTTATAACCCCACTGTAATACTAACGCCGATTCTGTTCTTGTAGTACACTAACTTTCATGTGACAGAGACATTATTCTCTTATTTGTGAACTGTGTAAAAGAAACACTGCAGTTTACGCACTTCAGTAAATACAAGGCGAAAACATGTTTCCTTTTAAAATGAACAGCCAACCCCTAGCATCATTCTGTCACAGACTCCTTATCATTTTTTCCACAAATCTTTCTGACGCTCATTTAGGAAGATTTATGGGAAGCAACATCAATTTATTCTTGCTAGTTGTTTCCACTTTTGTGCATAAGACAGCACTGGATTGCCACTTACACTGAAAAGGACATTTATCATACACTTACGACCGGGTTTGCACTTTACCGGATAGTCTTTGTCTGAAGACAAGACGAGCTGAATGGCACATAATAATTTGTTCACTGTGGCCTGTTTGGGTGCTGTCGCGTCTGCTACATCTAACCGCTGTTTAAAAGAACGAAGTGCGCCCGCCGTTACACTTTTGTGCTCGATCCTTCTGCCGTCTCTAGGGGCAACCTCGCGGCGGCGGGAGGGGGGATATTTCCTGCTGGTCCAGCCAGCACCGGCCAGCCTATTCTTTCCGCAGAGAGGTCTTGTATTAAATATGTTTCCGCTGTAGCAGGGACTGGTTTCCTGCGTAGATTACAGTTGCTGTAATTATCTCATTTAGCACTGTTACGTCATCGCGTTTCCTGTTCATTCACTGGACTCTGAATTTTGATTTCTTTCTCGTACAAATTATGTCTTTTCCTTTATAATTCTTCCATTTCTTTAACTAGGCTTCGCATTTATGCGTTTTAATTTACAGATCTAACGCCTAAGCACACTGGCTTTAGTGTTTGTTTGTGAAAGTAGACGCTAAATTCTTTGTTGTAAGATAGACGCCGCGTTTATGACTAGGGGATGCAAATAGCTTCTGGAACTATGCCGTCGCTCAAGCATCCGTTGACATA
The DNA here is from genome assembly GCA_013340265.1 of Coptotermes formosanus. Taxonomy (NCBI): domain Eukaryota; kingdom Metazoa; phylum Arthropoda; class Insecta; order Blattodea; family Rhinotermitidae; genus Coptotermes; species Coptotermes formosanus. Next base: position 146,379 of record BLKM01000898.1, read on the forward strand.
CCCAGGAAATGATAAACACTTATCATAAGGGAAACTGCTAAAATTCGGGTTTGCGGACATTGCGTCGTCACTCGGGTCTGCAAGCGCATAAAATAATGACTTAACATTTTCTTAATATATTAAAAACAAAATAAAAGATTTTGCTCGCTTCTGTGTAGTATGAGACTAAATATTTCAAATAACGCAAAATCTATTTTCCCATTTCTTGCATTATACGAACTTCATATTCGAAGCTATAAGAGGCTGCTGATGCGGAATTTTCATCAAACTACTGCGATGTAAAAACTGGAAGACTTTGCCTTCATAATCTACAGGATGCCCCACAGTGAAAGATATCCAGCGTTCTCGCTTTCCACATCATCCTCCTTCCAACACGCTGTCTCTTCAATATGCCTTCTGCCACTCAAAGCCACTTCTTCAGGTACATATCAAGGATGAATTTAGAAAGAGGTCTCATGATTTGACTTCACGACTTCAAAATACGCCCCCAAGTGAAGACTGTTTGATTCTTGCAGTTCACTGTCACATGCCATGTCTATGTATGAACTACTTTCTTATCAATACTCAACACAGTTCTGAAATTTCTATTCATTTTCGTTTCATCTCTTTAACCTTTTCAAGCCTAGCGGTAACTTTACATACGACCAGGTTTAACATTAAAAAATTCTACGTGGTGCCCACATTGCGTTTATGTGTTTTGTACGGATCTCAGAACAAACAGCAACTTTTGCCTTACGAAACATTAAGAGACTGGTTTTTATAACCGAAGTGGAGAGTGTTTACAGCGCGGTACGCACTGAGTCCTTATATACAACAGATACGCTTCGTGTTTAAAGGGTTAAAGTAGGCCATACATGACGCCCTTTAACACTCTTGCCATAGCTGTGCTTTGAGTGACGTAATAGGGAAGAGGTGGAAAGCGGCTGTTGGGAAGTGTTTTGAGGTTCTTTATAAGCATTCGGCTACAGGATCTAATGCAACTCACAAACACTCATTTAGGGTAGTTGATATTTGTACCCACAACCGAAACCAAAGTCTCCTAACATGTTCGAGTGCTTCAAATTCATAAAATAACAAATTCCTGATCAAAAATAAAATGGTGCTCTTTAGAACTTCTTTACTGCATAATAAATTACTTATTTCGAAGTGACTGTCTCAATTGATCTATTCCCGTCTCTTTACTGTCACAAATAAGGTAAATGAGCCCAAAGACTCGTTTGCACATATACAGTTTGTCCTCATCTGTGACAAATACGGCGAACATGATCTTGTAAAGTCGGAGATGCACTGAACTTAAAGTAACCGTACACAACATTTATAACTCCCCAAAACGCAAAACTAAATAAGGGGTTCCTCACAGAGCCGCGGCTAAGCTCCTCCGCAAAAGTTTCGACTTAGTGAAGGCAGTCTTTACATTTTATAAGTTAGAAACTTTACCAGTGATATAGAAATGTAGCAAAGTCAGTTTCGCACTGAAAACTAAGATTTCGCAAGGTGTAACTTGGACTGAATCTTAAAAAGATGTTTTTCATTTACTGATGAAAGAGAGCGAGATAATGCCTAAGACCTAACCATGAGTAAGTTGAGAAGTTGTACGTTGTACCTTTCGTACGCTCTTCTCTTACCCCACCAAGCAATGTACACGAAGACGAAGTGGTATTGTTACGAGACAATAATAAGTAGAGTGCTTAGCTGAGGCTTGATTTCGTCACCTGAAAAGAACGGAGAAAAAATCGTCTGCCAGCAACATTATCTGTTGTTAGCGAATGTGCTCTTTGTTGATTTACCCAATCGAATTTTCCACTGTGTTGGTGCTTTAGGAGCCCATTACTGTGACCATTCCCAATAAAGTGTGTCCTATGAACTTGGGGTAATTCCCAATAAAGTGTGTCCTATGAACTTGGGCCCGATTCGCAATGGTTACCGATCCATGGATGACTGAATGTGTAGGTAACATTGTGTTAACATGTATAAGCTAATGCAGTAATGGCACGGCCTTGCTTCATCTTCTAGGTACTTCTGTGACGTACGACTCACACGTTGTAAGAAATGAACGTGATTATAAAAGAATAGAACCACCACCACCACCACCACCGCCACCACCTCCGAGTCCTCGACCACTGATTTTGCCGTGGCCTGTTCCTTCTCAGAATTCATTCGAAAAAAATAAGCATATTTACATATGCAGTACTATTTGGACGGAGCATCGTTCCGTCGAAAGTTCTCCACCTATAAAAGCCAAAATACACAAGAACATACATCAATCTCCTGAGGGGGATCCGAATCCTATTTCCCATCTTTGGAGCGGTCCAAGTTCGTACACTCAAATTCAAAGCTCGGAAGGTCTTGCCAGATGTACTGTTGTAACATGCCTTACAGTAGTGACATCCGCTCAGATTACATCTCTGCTCAGAATATATAAACATCGGTTATACTGCTACGACTTTCGCCCTTCTTATCGATTAATTTGGTCCACAAGTGTCCTGATCTTATCAGAATAAAATATTTTCAGATAGTCATTAATATATTCTTGCGCCGTTTTCCATACATGGTGACAATTCCGGATACAATGTCATCAGTGCTGATGTTTTCGTTTACCCCGGAGGAGGTGCTCCTTAAACCTCATCCCATGTAACACTCGATGGCCGCCCAAAACGCGTTATCACCTATAATCGTCCGATATCACTTGAATCTCAGACCGGCTGGTCACATTCATGCCATGCTTAGCTGTATTTCTTCCGTAAATTCTACCATTTTCTCACCCTCAGACAAAACATTTCGAATCACAAATCATTATTCTTCTTTGACGTGTACTTTTGCCTTAACATGTTTTTGTAATAAAAAGATGTGTTAAAATATGTCACGGTATCACCAGTGCTGAAAAAATATATAAAATCAAGTGCAGATGGGGGAATATTCATATTGTTTATGCCCCTTTCATTGTTGTCAACATTGCTTTTGAGGTAAATAAAATTGCTTTTACTTTTTGACTTTGATTAATATATTCTCACAAAAGAGAAGCATTTTATTTTCCACCCTGTGTACTGTGCTTCCTCATCTTCTGCTGTACATGTGCATTTTATCAGTAGCTCCTATTCTGCTGCTTTATACCACTTGCCCTGCATGTCACAATCGATTTCATAGCGGCGAACGTGTCAGTCACCACTCTGTCATTCTGATAAATGTGTAGCGAATTGTTTAGACGGACAGACAGGCGGTTTAAGACTTGCCCGTAATAAGTCAATTATGACGTCAACGAGTGGAGGCCGCTTGTCAAGAGAGGCCAACACGTATATGCAGTATCCGCACAGTGAGTCCGCAAATAACTAGTCAACGAATCCACCTATTGGCTGATCAAAATTCAAATTGCTAAGGAAGAACTAAAATCAACTGCCAAGTAAGGAACTGATTTAACGTAATAAATAGTGCAAAAAATTACTTATCAAAATTAGTAGTTAACCAAATAGTCTTAGCTATATTCCCGAAAGTTAAAGTTGCTTTAAAAGGATATCGATTTGAATCAGTAGAGTAAACACAAAAACACATGCTAGAGCAGCTAACCTAATTTTTTATTTCGAAATCTCACACGGAACACCGGGAAAAATGTAAACGTCGTTGGAATTTCTGTACTAATGTAAGACGAGACTAGTTCGAAGGGGACAAATTCAATAAAATTTATCCAGTACTGTGTATTGTGTTTTATTTGATCAGTCCGAGAACTTTTTGAACAGATCCCGTACATACGTAACACATGCAGATGAAGGCATCCTTTAGTAATGTCAACCGAAGTTTCAACAGTATTAATATTAATCCCGCTAATGGATACAATCTTCTGCCAGTTCAATCCAGTTCAGACCATCACATTATTTCCTGAAAATCAAGTTTAACATTATTTTCCCGTCTCTTTCACTGCCTTCCATTTGTCCACTTTTCAAGAGGTTTCTTCAATGAAGTTTATATGAATTTTTATTCCATCCGCGTCGAGCAACGTGACAAGTTTCATCTTTTAGCAAAAATTCAAAAGTAGATTTGAATTATTGAGGATTTATGGAAGTGGTCATGATGTATTTGAATATGTTTTCACGGTACTTCTACACTGATGAATGAAAACTACATACTGTACACTTCAAAGCAGAGATGTAAACACAACCCTTTCCAAATCTGAACCTCAATAGCCTACCTCGATATTCTAACAAATTCTCTGAAGATTTTATGACAATATACAAATGAAATTAACCCTTTAAAGACGAAGCGTATCTGTTTTATATAAGTACTCAGTGCGTACCGCGCAGTAAACACTCTCCACTTCGGTTATAAAAACCAGTCTCTTAATGTTTTATAAGGCAAAAGTTGCTGTTTGTTCTGAGATCCGTACAAAACACACAAACGCAATGTGGGCACCACGTAGAATTTTTTAATGTGAAACCTGGTGGTACGTAAAGTTACCGCTAGACTTTAAAAGGTTAAGTTCCTCAACCCGTTTCAATGTTCACCGCCCCCCCTTCCTTGTGTTGCCACTTCCGCACTTCAGTACTTTAAATGCGGCTAAATAATCCCAAGTGTCGTGTGGTTTTCTATTGTCCCTCCAGTTAAAAACTGAAAGTCGGGCTTAGCTCAGTCGGTGAATTGAGTAAGTCTGAGCCACATTACTGGGGTTTGGCTCTACGTCAAAACCGCTTCTTTTCTTTACACTACAGCCACCTCAGCTTCCTACGTAATGGTTAAATTGGGTTAAAGCGATCAGGGCCTGAAGCTGACAACTCATCTTTAACTAGTATCGAGGCTGGGATTGTGTAGGCTTTACACCCACACATTCTGTATCCTATCATGACACAGAGCTTAACCTTCTAAAGCCCAGTGGTACTTTATCACCTGCTGCAATAATAATTATGCCCACATTTCGCCACACAGTGTATTTATACGTGCAGTATGATTCTCTCGCTATATTACGTTATTTTCACAAACAGTAAGTGATTTGTCTTTCTAATGGACGCGGACTGTTTTCTTTCTCACGTACGACCAGAAGTTTATGTATAATTCAATAACGGTAGTCTTCAAAGGGTTGAAATATGAGGACATTTCCGTCAGTAATGTGACTAACAACAGGCCGGATGACCAGTAGCAGATTTCCAGTGGGCACTGAATTTTTATTGACCATCATGTCTACGCCGACTCTGGGTCCATTCACCTTCCTACCCAACGTATACCAGCAGTTAAGCGGCTGAAGCCTTAAACTTTCTAGAATAGGTAGATCTTTGTCGCCACGCCCCTCTATGCCTTCATGGCTTTGTGCTTGTTCGCCGTTTATTTTCACATCCTTACCACAATCTTCCTCCCACTAAATGCGATATAACATAAGAAGGCTTAGTTAAAAATACGACATTAAATGAACCGGAAAACATAAATTAGGACCTACGATTTTCTTGATATCTGCAGTCACGACTGACACACACGGTGCATAAGACTGTGTTGCACGCAATTCGCAGTGGCTGCTGCAAATGATCGATACCCAGCTACGGAACTGGACGAGCTTTTATTAAGCCCAGCCAACAAAGTGTCGCATCTTTGTTTCAACACCTACAAAGCAAAGAGGGTGGCTCAAGTTTCAGACTTAGCAACTAATGAATATGGGTGTACAGAAAAAAAGACTTGTTTCCACTTGTTTCAAGTTCTAGTTAATACGCACTTTTCTTCCACCTCATTCAAATCAAGGAGGATGAGAAGGAAGGATGTAACGATGCATGTTCAGAGATGACATATGTTGGTAAAGTCTAGGAAAGAGACTACTTGGGGTACTGCGATGTAGACACGAGGATGATATTAAAATGTACCTTACTAAACTAGGATATAAGGGGGCTGACTGGTGTCAACTGACCTAGGATGGAGGCAGAGGCGAGGCCTGTTGACCACGGTAATGAACTTTTGGAGTACAGAGAAAGTGGGTAGTTCCTTGACCAGAACAGCAACATCCAGTTCACAAAGAATAGCTCTTCGCCATAGTCACTAAACGAGTTGGTCGACTGTTTGATTAGTTAGTTAATTAGTCAGTCAGTCAGTCAGTCAGTCAGTCAGTCAGTCAGTCAGTCAGTCAGTTAGATAGTTAGTTGGTTGGTTGGTTAGTTAGTTAGTTAGTTAGTTAGTTAGTTAGTTAGTTAGTTAGTTGCAATCCGGATAAAAATTAAACGTAAAGTCGGCCGGCCTGTCCCAAACAGTTTCGAGAATTGCGCTGGTGCTTAGTTGCTAAAGCGAGATTTGTCCTGACTCACTCATGAAGTAGACTCACTTCTGACACGTGTCCCCCATGTTTTCTGGTCGGAATTTATTTACTACACATGACGTCACATCCCAGAAAACAGTGACACCCTTAGAGCGTGGCGATGAATTTGATGAGGGTGCAAATTATTAGCTGCCAGGTACTCCCCAGTAAGTAAACGCCGTCTTATTATCGTGTGAAAAACCTTGTTGAATTTTAAACAGGCCTGGCACGACAATAGAAATAAGTAATGAAACTACAGGATATCATTTGAATCCGCCCATTAATCCTTAAGGATTTTAAAATTATTTTAAGAAACTCTTACGCTGTAAGCATAGAGAGAGGAGGCAAGCTCACTGCACTTCTCTCGTCTCACAGGCTCCAACAGTGATCTATAGTGAAGTTGGTTAAAATTTCATTTCTTCCGCAACGGATCCACTACAGTAGCAACATTACACGAAGTTCTCACCAAAGGGTAAGAATGCAATACATGGATATACGATGCAGTATGTTTATTTTATTAAGCCTATAGATTTTGTTTAACCCTTTAAAGACGAAGCGTATCTGTTTTATATAAGGACTCAGGGCGTACCGCGCTGTAAACACTCTCCACTTCGGTTATAAAAACCAATATCTTAATGTTTTATAAGGCAAAAGTTGCTGTTTGTTCTGAGATCCGTACAAAACACATAAACGCAATGTGGGCACCACGTAGAATTTTTTAATGTTAAAGCTGGTGGTATGTAAAGTTACCGCTAGGCTTTAAAAAGTTAAAATATTTTCCACGTAGCTTACAAAGCAGAAATATCTGTGGCTGCAGTACAACACAGATTACACTCACTGACCGCCATTCTTTTATTGGCCTAGTCGACAATAAAATGTAAGATGTTACGCAGTTAATATTCTAAAATTGGTGATCGTTGGTGACAGTAAACAGTATCTGGAAGAAATAAACATTAAGAAGAATGGCAGCTACAATAGGCGTTTGTGAATTCGTAATTTTGGATTAAAAAGAATACATTTTTCTCCCTGAGCCGGAGCAAAGTGGAGTTTCGTATAAATACATACGATGCAATTTCGCCTCAAGAGAGCACTTACTGGAGGTGTCTGATAATTGGATGGCAACAACAATATTTGAATCCAAGACAGAAGCAGTGACAGGAATGCAGGGCAAGCGTATAAACGAGACGCTTCATACTTTGTGCTCTTTACCACGTCGATCGAGTCTAAGAGGATGAGATGAGTAGGAAATGCAGCATGTATGGAATAGCAGACAAATACGTATAGAATTTTGGTCGGTAGACCTGAAGGGAGGAGATCACTTCTGAAATTTACGTCTTGGCGAAGGGGGGCGGGGAATAATATATTTGAAAGAAATAGTATCTGGTGTAGGACATGGCAGAATAGCGGGTTCTCGTGGACACGCTGATGACTATTCAGGTTTATAAAGGAGGGAATTTCTTGGCCTGGTAAAGATTCTGAAGACCGTCACTGTTTTATGGTATTAGTTTGTTAGAATCTGAAACAAAAATCACTTTACGAATCACTTTGTTTTCTGGGTTGTGAGAAATGAGCATAGACCTTGGTGAATAGTTAAAAAAATTTCACGTCATTCTAATAATCCTAAATATTTCAGATTTTTCACCAACACGAATAAATTCTCCTTCTTGCTGATTTTGGAGAATATCAAGTTTGAAGAATTTTAGTTAGTGCTAAAACCAAAATATTCCTTGGATCGGGAAAGAAAGGTGATGAAACAATATTGCAAAGATGGCACAGTGATCTGGAACAGTTTTTTTTAAACATATGCACAGCTGCACAAATTGGCTACATTAAACATGGCCTTTAGCACAAACTTTGTTTTTCCAAACTTGATTTTCTACAAGTGAGAAATTCGGCGTTTTTGCTCTGTTGAACTGAAGCTGTTAGGTTTCTGTACAAGCCGGTGCAGCTTTCAAGGCGTGTCAGCTTCGAAGGCATCGCTGACGCTTTTGGCTTTTATTACTGCAGGAACACACACGTTTGAATGCCGGATGTGAACTGGCTTTTGTGTCTTTAGTGTTTTCGTCAGTCCTTGTCCAAGCAAGGGCCTGTCAAGTGCCTTAAAATAGGCTGAGATAGAATCCAGTTACACGCCTTTCGATTTATCATTCAAAATCCTACTCCACATCAATGGATACCCTGTCATAACGGCATGACGTGTCCTCAGGTTGCTGATGGAGGAAACGGCCTCCATATATGAAGATTGGCAGTAAATATATTGAAGAAGCAGCCACGATCCCGGTAAGGGGTAGTACTCCATCTTACAGACTGAGTGTAGGACTAAATTTTATTTGCAATAAAATAGGAAAATAGAAACTTTTACACAAACCCCACAATAGTCTGCAATAAATAATTTATCTGACATTATTTCACAGGATAAGTACTGGGAAGCGGAACTAACAAGTAGAGCCGGCATTTGTAATGAAATTGGGCAATAATAAATTTTAAAATTTACCGTGTAAACTCAGTTCACGAAATCATTTCATCCAGTCTCACATTTAAAATTGAGGATACAAGTACACAACAATAACTTTTCAATTTTTTATGCGTATGCAATATGGTAGCATACTTTGAGGGGCGAACACAAATAACAAGTTCCCAGAAAAAAAAATTGTATCTATGAATAAAAAAATAAACGCCCAGTTTATGCACTTTGTGGTTTATTCCAGTCGTCATATTACGTTACATCTGTGAAATACAGAAGACTACGATGGACTGCACGTATGTGTAAAATGAGAGACAAAAGAAATGCATGTAACATTTCGATGGTGAAACTTGGAAAAGGTCCACGAGGAATGCCGGGAAAGAGATGGGAGAATAGCGTTACCTTACCTCGGGTCTTAGAAGGACAGGTGGTCAAGATGGTAAGTGGATGAAATTGGCTAAAATATTGTCCAATAACCGGCTTCGGTATTAGCGGTGTTAAACCTATAGTACTTCTGCAGTCACGGTGATATTTTGACAATTACTAAATTTGTGATATCATGTCATGTTGAAGGGTATGTCGTGACAAAGCTGTGGAGGTACCTACAGCTTCCATCTTCAGGGCAGGATACTCATTCAAGACGCTCATTTATAGCAACCAGACTACACGGCGTCACATCAAACGCGACAGTAATCTCACCGCCGCGAGAGTCTCAGATCTTAGAGAGTGTTAATTTAATGTTTTCTTATTCAGCGCTTCAAAAACTCAAACTCATTCAGAGTAATAAACAAATGAAGCAGACAAATCTCAGACCTCAGAATGGAGAAGATAAGTTGTTGAATGCACGTAATGATATGAACGGTTTCACCTACAGGAGAGTGGATTAAAAATACTGTACTTATGCTTCAAGTATTTTCGCCCCTCTCTCCCCTAAGCATGTTACTAGTATTTTCTCCCATCTCTCCCCTAAGCATGTTTGTTTGACTTCAAGGGCTTTGCGGGTATTATCCATCTGGGGCTCATAAATTTCAGTTAGATGTGTCCTGCAGAATGCGCCTATATATAACCCAGACCCACGTGTAAAGCGGTCTCATGAGACAGACCTGCAGAAAACGTTATAACTGGCCCCGCTTTAATTCCGAGACATGGCCGTAATTACCTTGTCCAGTTGATAACAAATAGCCTATTTATTCCCGTTCAACAGAAAAGAAAGTTGCCAACAGTATCCTAAATTGGCTTACTGAAACAAAGAAATTGCATATTTATCATTGCGGTGTTATAAATATAGATATATATTGCTACTGACCAACGTTCTATAGAGTCTTCATTCTATCGTGTCACTGAACACGAGAGCTTTCTCTCGTAGGAAGCCTGTCGGGAATTTAAAGACCTTCCATCTGTTCTGTGAAATAACGTACGTTTAACTTCAGGAGAAGAACGGGCTCTAAATCCCGGCGGATGCAGGCTTGCTAAGAGATAAAGCTTATTTTATAGCTGCCGTACTTAAGGACACGATAAAATGCACACCCTGTATTATTCACTGCCGTGGCAACTCGCAGTGGTTGCGTGGTTCATTAAACTGTTGCCAAGCAACGAAATAGCAGCAGACATAGACAGGTTTTGCGCTACGGACACCTGGGAACAAGATGGAAACACAGGGAACGAGATCGCTGCCATACATAAATAAATATATAAGATTAAGTTCCTTTGACAAATTTTAATATTTAACCGCCGTACTGAAGTCAATACAAATCAATTCGCCTCTTTGGGGATTAAATCTGCAGATGAAAGGAAATAACCCCACGATTCTGTATTTATGTTTTTCGCTTTGCGGAAAGAACGTACGGAACACTAAACACAGGCTACGTTAGTATTTCTTGCTTGGAGTACCGTTAGTAGGTGTGCCTACTGCCCACAGGCCATACACAGCCACTCTTGCGGTTCGCCACTAACGTTAGGTCTGTGTAACATAATCACATCCACCAAAGTTTGTGAACTAAACAAGGAACAAGGAATATCAGAAGCAAGTCCAAATACATGTACTTCGGCCAAACAACCTGAAACAGAACTGATATCCATGGTAAAATCTCTTACCCTGAGGAGTGATTACAGACTGAGAGTCTGAGGCCACGTTGCGAGGAAAATATTTTGAGTAAAGAGGAGAAAATGGAGGCAGTTTAATGAGCAGCTTCATAACCTTTATTCTTCAAAAATATTATTAGTAGATCAAAATAAAGAGGGGTAAAATGGGTGGAAAATATAGCACGTACGCAAGAGATGAGAAATTCTTAAAAATTTAGTCTGGAGGCACGAAAGAAAGGAGCCACTTCTGGGTCTTATCTTATTAGGGATTATGTAAGAAAATACATCTCAGTAGCAGAATGTGGATTCATTTCAACTGGCTGAGGATAAGAATGACTTGCTTGATGGTGTTAACATGGTGACGCATCTTCAGGTTCCATAAAATGTAGAACCACATGACCGACTATTTCATTGCCGTACATCTCCAGTAATCTTGTCCAGACACTCTAAGACAGCCACTGATGATACTGTCTGACTTACTGCATTTCGACTGTCGTTCGTCACCTCCACACAACTAGTTTAATTTTAAAGTGTGTTCGCGTAACAATCTGTTCCAACAATACTCGTAAATGCAGTGGTTGGAAGCCAATTTAAAGAGGGAAATGTGACCCATTCCTTTCGGTAAAAATGCAGCCTGTTCAAATAAGGCAAGACATGAGATAAAACTACAATTTTGCAGCAAAAATTACCTAACCATTGCAATATGTTATACCGCACTCGTTTCGTTTGTAAAAAGACAGATTTATACCTAAATAAAACCACTCCGTTTTGTGAGGCAAATTGCCATTTGCCTTATGCTTCTACGTACTTGCGCATCGGTGTTTCTCTCTATGATTCTAGGTACTACGAGCGAGTATTAATGTGCATTTTGCACTGCAAGAACATTTGGGTAATACCGTACTTACTATTCCTAAGCGCCTTGTCTTGTAAAATAACAGGCGGTCTTATACTTTGGATCTGATTTTGTAGAAGAAATACCGATAGCAATTTCAACTGTACCCGAACTTTCAATCACTCATGTGCTTTCAATTCAGATAAAAATCTATGGTATGGTCTGTGGAAATTACATTCAAAGGGTTCGATTATAGAACAATCTGGCAAGTGCAAAGGCAAGTGTATATAATCTTGTCTCCAGCCACGGGCTGGATACGGGAATATAATACACAGAAATATTAAAATATTTCGAAAAAATTAATATTAGTAAAATCTAAATAATAATAATAATTATTATTATTATGTATGTACACACTTTGAAGTACAAGTACTACGTTACTACAGCCTTTACTGTGCAACGTTTTAAATATTATCAAAAATAACGAACCTTAGGTAACATACAGACTACCAACCAAGTACCGGAATACAAGAAATTGAAAACGACAGATCCTGGAGACCCGAAAGAGACCAAGAGAGACCAAAAGCACGTGTTAGGAACAAACCTTAAAGCTGCTTACCGTATGACCATGGTGATAAATGTAGCCTACTGTTGGCTAACCTCATCAACAAGAGATCTATAAACCTCACAGGGGCATCTAGGCATAAAGCCTACACTATTTTATCGTGTTTGTAATTTATGTTATACATCGAAAGGTTTTGAAACATACTTTGCAGATTTTAGTCGTAAGTGAGAGTGTGCTTGCAGCATGCATCTACATTTTTGTTACAATGGCCTGATTCTTTTCTCTCCTGAATTATATTTAAATACTTCAGTCACATTTTGTAATATGGTGCTGTAACATTAAAGTCTGCCGGCCGTATCCGTTTGTGGTCCGTGTCGTTCCACAATAATTCAGTCCTTTATATTAAGCTAAAATCGACATGTATAAAACTTATGAAAGAGCTGCTGAAAGCAAAAACGAATTGCTACAGAAATGAATGCATAACGTCCATCGGCCTATACATGATCCACAGTATCTCTGTCAGCACAGTGACTGGACATGGCCATAGCTGGTTGACAGGCTTTCAACTTCCGTCAATGCAGGGATTTTTCCCTTCACCACCACTTCCAAATCATCTCAAGTTCATGCATCCTCCTACGTAATGAGTATGCCTATCGTGGGCCCCTTCCCGGGGGATAAAGATACTGGACCGCGAAAACTGACCATTCATTTCCGAGTGCTGTCAACCTCAAGAGGCGTTTGGCTAGACTCGCCCTTCACCACACGTCTTTCTTGCCTGCTTTTGTGACATTCATCCCCTTTATGGCCTGATACTGATAAACTTAAAGGACAGTTTTACTTTTACACTTCTTCTTGGCCTGATACTGATAAAGTTAAAGGACAATTTATTTTTTCACTTCTTCATGCCCTGATACAGATAAAGTTAAAGGACAGTATTACTTTTACATTTCTTCATGGCCTGATGCTGATAAAGTTAAAGGACAATTTTTGCTTTTACACTTCTTCATGGCATGATACTGATAAAGTTAAAGGAGAGTTTTACTTTTACACTTCTTCATGCCCTGATGCTGATAAAGTTAAAGTACAGTTTTACTTTTACACTTCTTCATGGATTGATACTGATAAAGTTAAAGGACAGTTTTACTTTTACACTTCTTCGTGGCCTGATACTGTTACTGACGAATGACAGTTTTACTTGCATACGTCTTTCAGGCCTGATCCTAATGGAAAATGAATTTGTGATATCAGGCTTCCGCCGCGATATTGATGAAATCTGCGCTCTTCTGGGCTATAACACAGCGTCGAATTGTAAATCTTTACCGACGTTTCGGGACAGTATATCGGTCCCACTTTCAAGGGTCAAGAGGTCCTTCGGTAAAGGATTACCATTGTACGCTAAGTAATAACTCTGAAGAGCGCAGATCTGAAAAAAATAAATTTACTTGTCACGTAGCCTATGTATGTTGCGTACATATAAAATTACATACAATACAGACACGTTTCATTCGAAGTCTTTCGACATTCTGCATATTCAGCGACTAATCTTATAAAGAGAACTCCTACAGCGTAATACGTCTGCTGTTAGTAAGCTTTGACAGGAAGGATTTGCATCTGCAATAAACGAGCGTCAAGCTTACGTAGAAAGTGCAAAGAACGTGTTTGCAAAGTGGAAGTGCCACATAGGCCTACTGTTCCAAACTTGTTTATAAACCCCTAGCCTATACTTCGAGTTTCCTGCACATAAGTAGACTAACATCGATGTGAAAAATCCTATAATCCTATTTTTATATTGTATACCATAGAATTGGCAAAAAAAGCGCTCGAAATCCGCTTTTCGACGAAACTCTTATAGAAAGTGAAATTTTATACTAATATATACAGTACATCAGAAATCCGCCTGGGACTGTAAGATCTGCAGTCCGACATTACCTTACGTTACACCGCGTGACCTTTACGTGAAATGCATCAAACGACTGTATAATTACGTTTTGTGTGTGTTTCCGCTGTATACTTTGAGTTTGCGGCACACAGCCGCTATGATCTCTTGATTTTTACTAAACTTCAGACACACCAGAAGTTGGGTCAAGTCAATTTTGATCCGAAACGGCCCAACGTAAACTCTAGGTTGAAGAAAATACTGGGAAACTCGCTCACTTTAACCCTTTAAAGACGAAGCGTATCTGTTTTATATAAGAACTCGGTACGTACCGCGCTGTAAACACTCTCCACTTCGGTTATAAAAACCAGTCTGTTAATGTTTTATAAGGCAAAAGTTGCTGTTTGTTCTGAGATCCGTACAAAACACATAAAGGCAATGTGGTCGCCACGTAGAATTTTTTAATGTTAAACCTGGTGGTAGGTAAAGTTACCGCTAGGCTTTAAAAAGTTAAGAAACGCTGTACAAATACATACACTTCTGAAGATCTACGATTTTTTTTTTTTTACATATTCGTGTGGTTAGTAAGAAGTGTGACAAAAATAAAATTTTTCTCGAAAGAACGGCCAGTAGTTGCCCAGCTAGTCAATAAATATCTTATCTTTTATGGAACCACAAGGATCAATTCTAGTATTCGCATGAGGCCTCCACGTGACAGGTTCTTCAGACAGTTGAATCGAGTCCCGAAAGCCAGTTTCTTCAACATCCATGTTAATATTCGAGCTAGATATAAGGTTCTCATAACGATTCTGCTAAACATTCAAGTGGGAAATAATAACTGACGTTTCTGTGGGACAGTCGTGCTTCCGTTTTCAAGATCAAGAAGTCTGAGAGGAGTCACTCTTCTCCTACTCTTTGACCCTGAATGTAAATGCACCACAATCTAATCGTCGGTAACCATGTCCGTATTGACAAGGCAGAACGCCTCAGAAAGGCGACACTATTATTTTCTTGTGTACGTCTTGGTTTTTGAAGTACTTTTATACTCTTCAGCGGGCTACCCGACTGAAGTTTTATATGTAGGCCTATCTCTCATTCATCCCAAGCGTGCTATATGATCCGCCCATCTTATAGCCCTTCATCTAATCATCATATAAAATTATTTGGAGAGAAATTTAGATTTTGAAGCTCATCATGCAATTTTCTCTGTCCTGTTTCTTCCTGTTTACTGTATATGCAAAACGTTTCCTCAGCACTTTATTTTCGAAAATCCTCAGCTCTCCTCTTCCCTTACACGGACAGGGCAGAGTGTTTACTCCCACAAAATTACCTTTAATATTATAATTTTGCGTATTCTTATCCTCAGATGTTTAGATAAGAGATCAAGATAGCGTAATATTCTTAGAGTTCAATAGCTTTCCAGCAAATTATTGGTATTCTTAGTTAACTGATTTCAAGGCCAAAGGAAAACGCAAAATTACAAGCAACGAATTTTGAAAATATATGCACTCCAATTTTAAAACACATTTCCACTCTTGTTCAATACTATCCGGAAGCATGGTTCTGGCGAGAGTTTTCTGCGCATGCGCGTTTAGACGTGACAAATAGCCGTATTGCGCAGAAGGTACAAGGAAGTAGCAATATGTTCCTCTTCTCAGCGATACACATCGGCAGCCAAACCCCGAGATCCTGGCTAGCACTTAGTGAAATGGACAGACAGAAACTGGTGCCCATTGCGGTAGATACATTGCCACAATTCATTCTAAAGTAACATCACTCCACTCAGGTCGCCTGGTGACAGGAACGACAGTCTAAGCAAACAGATAGTACCCGAAGTGTGACTTTAGCTCCTGAATTGATGGCTTTCCTGTAACCATTGTGTTTGTTTGTTACTGTGCGTCACGCTGCAAAGACTCGCAGGATGCATCCAATTATCACGCATTTAGAAGCGGAAAGATAAAGTAATTAATGCGCTCCAAACACAAATAAATAATAAATAAATCATAGGAGTTGTGTAATACACTATTAATGTACACTCCAATTTAATTAATTCATATAGCAAAAAAAATACACTGTATAGAAATAAACAAATTCAGATCGGCGCTCTCTCGGGATTCTACAGAGCGCAGAATGGTAGTCTCTTACCGACGTTTCGGGACAAACTATCGGTCCCATTTTCAAAGGTCAAGACTCCTTGACCTTTGAATGTGGTGCCGTGGTGACGTACTTGGTTGAGGAACTGCGCTACAAGACTGAAGGTCGCGAGTTCGATTCCCGATGGTGTCACTGGAATTTTTCATTGACATTATCCTTCCGTCTGCATCATGGTCGACTCTAACAGAAATGAGTACGAGGAATATTTCCTAGGGGGGTAAAGGCGGTCGATGCTTAGGACTGACAACCTTACCAACTTCATGTGCTGGAAGCCTCAAACTCCTGGAAACCTCAGGGCCTACTGAGACCTGTACAGGGATTGCTTTAGCTTTTAAAAATTCCCTCTTGTTTTAATACGCATTTAGTAAACAATAAATATACAACAGTTCTCATTCTTTAAAACTTATCTCGCCATCATTTCCGTAACAGTTCAAATTCGGATATAGGTATGTTTGGTTATATCGATAGAATTTAACCTAAGAAACCTTCTCCCGAAGTATGATACATTCTGCCTGGAACATCCTGTATATACACTTCTCATAACTCCCATTCGTGCCACATGCCTTACCACTCTCATTCGAATTGACATCATCACATATGAAATTCATATAGGAGTGCCGCGAAGAAACCAAATAACAATAGAAATTCCGTGACTTCAGGTCGCGATGTTGAGGAGATCTGCTTTCTTCTTGGACTTCTTGACCCTTGCACATGGGACCGATAACTTGTCCCGAAACGTCGGTAAAGGATTACCACTCGACCCTGAGTAATATCCCAGAAGAGCGCAGATCTCAATAATAAAACTTGCTTCAAAATTTCGCTGTTTTATGCTTCGGTACTCTAAAATAAACTGCGCCAATGGCGACTTTCCTTCAATGATGTCTGCAAGCCGATTAGTCGGTATGTGCAGTGTACCGATTCCTCGAGACAGACACTTCCTACCTCAAGCTACGGTTTCCACTGAATACCTGCCTCTGCACTGATCCGCTTTAGACATTAATACATGGTTTCAATGAACGTGCACCCTACTTCAACTCTAGCAACGATTTCAGCAGAATAACCTTCCATCGGCTGATTATTATACATGAACTCACAATTTCATTGAAGCACAATTTTACTACATATGGTTTTCATACATTTGAAAAATTCTTGAACGACTACAGCGGTGTTCCTGCCTGAAGATAACGTTTTATTTACAAAGGTGGAGGCTGAAGTACCGACAGAGACTTTTTTTTAGTGATGAAGGGCCCCGCAGCAGACGCTACGGACGCACCGCAGCCTTGAGGCTTGTTGTGATGAAGATTACGATGATGATGATGATGATTATTATTATTATCATTATTATTATTTGTCCTTTTCCTAGTAATGAAGCACCGGAGGAATGAAATTTACAGAGGAAAACCGAAGTACTCAGAGAAAAACCTGTCCCCGTGCCACTTTGTCCACCACAAATCCTACACGGACTGAGCCGAGATCGAACCCGGACCTCCGCGGTGGGAGGCCGGCGGCTAACCGCCTGAGCGATGGCACGGCCACCGACAGAGACACACGTACCTCTCAGCTGCTTTAGAGTGCGGCCAGCACTCGCTGAGAGCAAGCGCAAGATCACGTGACTACAGGACTGACTTGCCTCGTGGAGACAGAAGTTTTATTGCCACACAAAAGTAAGGAGGTTGGTGTACCTAGATATAGTTAGAGCCACCAATTAGCAAATAAGAGGGCGGATGAAGTAACATCATTACAGAACGAAAGCTTCTCCCCTGTTAGTTTCAAACAAGCATCTTTACTAGCTAGTGCAAAGCAGGAAGACGGGATGGCTGTGACATTATTAAGCATACATGGGATAACGGTAATTAAATATAGGATATTATCTATAATACTTTAAGACAAGAGACACCTTAAAAACCTGAATGTAGACGCAGATACTATTAAAATGGACGTTATGCACATGTAATATCACGGTCAGGAACGTAGCCAATTAGGCTCAGGACATCGACTAGTGACATGCCTTGTAAATACGGTAGTGAAGCAAATAGATATTCGTCCAACCAATGCACTGTTATAATTTTAAATGTCTTTACGTTGCAGTATTTATATGTTGAGCCGACATGTTTCGATCCCGGCTGGGATCAGCTTCAGGGATTCACTATAAGGTAAAAAGTTACACAATCAGACATAACAACATATATTATTGTGTAACTTTTACTTTACAGTGGATCCCTGAAGCTGATCCCAGACGGGATCGAAACATGTCGGATCAGCATATAAATACTGTAATGTAAAGGCATTTAGAATAACAAAGGTGCATGGGTTGGACGAATATTGTATTTCGTTAATAACTACGCACGGTGTGAATAATATAAAACGGCAATGAATATTAAAGTTCCATAAAAGCCCAACTAAACGATGATCAGATAATCTTAACGGCCTGCCTTCCTTGCAGATTTTACCTTTTAAAGACGAAGCGTATCTGTTTTATATAAGGACTCAGTGCGTACCACGCAGTAAACACTCTCCACTTCGGTTATAAAAACCAGTCTGTTAATGTTTTATAGGGCAAAAGTTGCTGTTTGTTCTGAGATCCGTACAAAACACATAAACGCAATGTGGGCACCACGTAGAATTTTTTAATGTTAAACCTGGTGGTATGTAAAGTTACCGCTAGGCTTTAAAAGGTTAAATTAACTGTGTTCTTTATTTACATGTCTACTGTTGGAGCTCTCTAAGGAACACTGCCTATATTCACATCTGAAACAGTGCACGTAACATGGTAAATTATGTATTCAAAAATGAAAGAGGGAATTGAAATCTTGTGTACTCCATACCGGAGTACAATAACCACGGAACTGAAGCCATACACCAGTATTACCCGCACCCTCGTTCCGTCCCGGGCTGCATTACCCACTGTAGTTGTCATTCAATTCATAACGTCCTGAACAATGTGCCCCTCCACGCCAATAAATCTGCCTCATTCTCAGTAACACCCGTGCACCGTGTGCCCCATCTATATGAAGCCACGCTGGGGTCTGAATCTTAATGTATGGCCGCCATTATGATTATTGCAAAGCATATCTAATCATTTCTTTCTTAATATTCTCTCTCAAAATAAGTTTCAGATGTCAGTTTCGTGTGGAGAATATGGAAGGCATGCGTACGCCAGCAAAAAAATATGAACTGTCGATCCAAGTCCAAATCCTGCTCGAAGTACGTGTATTGTTTTACTTCAGTTTCTTCATTTGTTCTGTGTTTAGAATGTGTAGGTCTTCGGATGGGCTGAGCACCTACACGCTGCAAAGTGAGCTGCCAAGCATCGAAAATAAAGAAGAATAACTTTATCTCTTTATTTGCAGACTTTTGAGAACATTTTTACCTACATTGACGGGGGGAAAAAGCAAAGAGGAAAAAGTTTTAGCATCATAAAAGTGGATGTATTCGCGTAGAAGATTGGCGACTAGCTTCACGTCAGACAACTGTAACCTCTGCCTGAATTGAAAATAACACGTCCCGCCTACAAGCGAGAGAAAGAGACGTCTTATACAGTGACACTTCCAGTTGTTGGGGATCATACAGCATCGATGGTAGACGAATGAATGTGAGAATGGAGCATTGCTACAGTGACAGTGACAAGGGAGAATGATGTATGCGGAGAAGAACCTGTCCTAGTGCCATGTTGTCCACCAAACACCCCAAAATTGGCTTGGAATCGAACTGAGGGTCCGCGGTCCAACGCCGGCGAGTAACCTCCTTCAAATACGCGAGATACTATACATCTCACACTGGCCGTCGTCTGAAGAGTAACATACGCTTTTACTGATTTCACCTTGTAACATTTGAACATTTGAACATTATAACTTATCTTTACAGTGACACATTCCTGATCCAGTCTTTTTTTTAAACTACAAACATAGTCCTATAAATTCTATTTTCCAAGACTTTGCTACCCATGTTAGGTATACCCACATAACAATACCGACTGTGAGGTTCCGAGATCCCGATTTCATATAAAACTGTGTGTATATACTCTTTTAATCTTGGGCTCAACCTGATGGTGGCCTTTCATGCCCAAACATGTAGTTGAGAATAAGATATTTTTGTTTTGACTGAACTTTTCGTAATTCTAATTGCTACGAAGCACAATAGGCATTAATTATTTTAAAATTAAAACCGCCTCAGCCATGACAGTAGCCAAAAAGGTAGAGGGATAACATCCAGCAATGTCTAAGCGATTGCGTCAGCTATGACAGATGATTTTCCTTCTGTGCCGTCTTGTGCAACTTCAATTGTGGGAGCATTACAAATGTAAGCAAATTATTAATTTATAATTAACAATTATAATTAAGCAATTAAGTAATAATTAAGTAAGACAGCAATGAAAATTATCGTGTATGAATATCTATAGCACTAAAATAGACACGTTTATTTTAGGTGACCTTGCACATTTAACACATAAAGTTAGCGTGATAGCGCGGTTTGTTTTTATCACGAAATACGCGGCCTTCACTTCCATTCTCAATTCTTACACTTGTGACACAGCGGTCTCCTGCACCGCATTATGTCCGACCTTTCGTCCCATGCGTTTTTTAATAACGGAATTACTACCAGTAAGTTACCGTTCTATCGCAGGGAGAATCCACTGATTTGGAGCTGTCAGCTTCCTGCCTTACTCTGTTAGACCGTTTACAAATTTGTGTAGCATCCTGGACGTGCAGGCTGCTAAAGACATACATCCGGACGTGTGCCACTTAACCTTTCGTGTTAAACGCCACTGACCTATCCGTTGGAGCCTTATCGGGAAGGAAAGCCCTTCTACCCTGAGTTAAGGACCCCATTACACCATGGAAAGGCCAAACTTTTTAATTAGCAAGTGTTACTGTGTCATCAGACATTAGGGTGTAAGAGCTTTAAATATCTGAACTGAATCTAAGAATTGTTTAAAGTTTACAAAACTAACGAAAGTGTATAATTAACAGCAGGCAGATCGCTGAACGGAATTAGTAACACAAATATTGCGACAATAAATAATATACATGCTCAAAATAATCAAAAGCATATCCCCTCAAGCAACGCAGGCGAAATCTAATATAATTAGAAATTAATTAGAGACTGGTGTAGAAGCAGATGTAATTATTATAACATTCTGTTACAATCAGCGAGACACTTAAGTGAAATTCAATTTATATGAAAATCTACTGATGAGGAAGGAGTGAATTTGAAAGGAACTTTGGTAATCTCCTTAGAAGGAGAGCAAATTCAGAGCTGAAGCAGACTGAAGTACCAGGATACAAGATGGCGCTTCAGTGAACAACTGGCGCTCGTAAGTAGCACATGGAGCACAAATCCGACTCATTTGCAGCGCGCCGTATATAGACCCTATATACAGCACACAGTACCCGTGGAACTGTTGCCCCACAGCATTGTTAGTGGATTACAGAGTCATTCTGGACCTGCTCATGGAGAAAGAACCTCTTAACGCTCTTATCTGGAGTCCAACTTGGGCCATTTAGTCCACAGCCAGTGACCTTTCCGTCTCATTCGTGTCCTAAATTTATGGCTACTTTCTTACGGTTACCTCCGTGTATACATCATTCTTCGTATTCCACAGCGTCCGCTAAGTTATGTCGCAAGAAAGGTGCGATAATTACTGGTGAAATTTTTCATGCATCTAGAATACCGTAATGACAAGGCTTTTATTTGCCATTTAGCTTTCCTCCATTTTCCTTCTGCTATAACTTGTGATTATCCATCTCCTGTAAACTGCGACGTTCTTTAAAACTGACAGTCGCTCAGCCTTTCACTGAACCCGAGGTTTCACTGTCATGTCCACAAGGGCTTGCCAATGTACCTTATCCCAAATCCAGCTCATAAAGATCTACATTAATATTATTCTCCCATCTATTCCTAGATCGCCCAATTGTTCTCCTACCTTCAGGATTTTCGACCAAATTTTCGTGCACTTCTGACATCCCCACGCGTGCTACGTGTCCCACCCATCTCACCAACCTTGATATCATCACCACATTTGTAAACTTTGAAAATATTCCCGTGTTTGTACTTTGGTCATGGGTTGTCATGTTCTATGCATAGTGTAGCCTGTCCTGTACAGCGATATTGTTCTTTCAAATGGCGTTTTCCAAACTGATGGACACAGTCAGCTCTTCACGTCAGTACAAAAACGGTTAGTCACATGTTCGAATAAGTCTTGCCTCTGAATGAAAAGCATTCATGTGCTCCGCTAAGGCGTATTTCCGCTATAGACATACACATTATCAAAACATATATACCGTGAATACATATTAATTTAGATACATATTGACGACCGCCAAACTGATTCCCTAAATCAGAGATCGTTCGAACACAGTTTGCTTGTTGAGGCACTGACACCAAACCATTTTAGGGCGACTGTTTGAGGGTGAGTGTTTCAATATGACGTCCCCTTACAGTTTTCAATTAGCTCACAGTAATAAACCATAAAATGAAGTATGGCAACGGCATTATGCATTTCATTGGCGTACTAAAATACATATGGAGTATAAAATTTACATTACACAACCTGACAGTAATGCCATGCCGCTATTCAAATTCCACACACTACTGGTCTGTGTTTTGTATGGGTATGAAATTTGATCTGTCATCCTAATAGGAGGACACAGATTGAGACTGACTGAGAAGAGGCTGTTGAGGG